>VXAB01007182.1:55352-482757 GCA_013399175.1 Odontophorus gujanensis | reverse complement strand
GGGGGGGGAAGGGCAGTGTTGCCAATGTGATTCAGCAATATATATTTCTCCAGTGAAATCCTTTGACTTCACCAGGCCCATTCACAGACCTGAAGCTGTGAGTGAGCCAAAGAGCCCTAACAAACTAGAAGCATGGTAAGAAAAACTGGCCTCTCAAGTCCCACTGGTGTTTATTAAACTCCGAAAGTTACCCACAGGGGAAAAAAAAAAACACCAAACTACTGCTTTGACTGTGCTTCTTTAATGCTTAACTATTGCCTGTTTGTCCAAAATAACAGAGCTGCTGCAGCACAGCACTTGACACAAGCACCAGATGCCTGGACACAAATTTGAGGACGTTAACTGGACTGCACTTGCAGCCTTTGCTGGAACCCCAGAGAACACCCACCACTTCCATCTTATGAAGGGGTAGGTCCGGTATCCAGTAGACACAGACTGACACAATGGATGTTCTGCAATCCCAAGAGAGCTCAGGGGCACCAAGGCTTCATGCTGGCAGATAACTCTGGGCTCATCTGGGCCAACAATGTCTCTGGTCAAATGGGCCAGTCAGCTAATCCTACAGCAGTGATCCTCGTGGTATCTTTCTTTACACAATGTATACTAGATTTTTCATTTTACAAACAACTTCATAGATCTGTCTGGATTCCTGCAATGCAATGCATCTCACCCAACTAACTGGAGTAGACTGGAATCACAGACAGGCTATAATTGGGAATAGAAGGCAACTTATTTTGATGGATGTGGGAGACAACCTTTTCTGAAATACCTACTTGCTGCCAGGAGACGCGCTGCAAATACACACTGTAACTAGGAATACGAAGCAACAGATCAGCCAGCAGCACCACTAACCTGGGGGTGATGGGACAGCTGCTTCCTGGCCAGTACCTTCAGAAGGTTGCAGCAAGGTCTGAGGAAGACCTCGTGGGAGTGATTTTACGCAGTTTCCATAGGTGACACCACGATGAATACAGGCAGCATGGAGTACGACATGATAAGCTCTTAGGTCAAACAGCTCTTTTAGCAAAAATATGTTAAGAGTGCTGCCCTCCATTCTGCATAGCACCCAACCTCACTGCTCAGAAGCCCCAAGAGAGCTCTGCCATAGCAGATGCAAAACAAAACACAAAATTTATCTTCTTTACAAAAATCAGTGCTTCTCCAAATGGATGCAGCTGCAGGAGTTATCAGTGATCCGTTCCTCGCAGTCATGTGCTCAGCACTCTGCAGCACTGCATCAGGCCTACCCCCAGCTGCCCCTTTCCCTTTTTATTGTTAACTACTGACAGTAGCTGAACGATAAGCAGAGGTTGAAGTTTTGCAATAGACAAGAGGCATGCAGCTGTGAGCCTGCAGAGCTTGCCTACCAGTCAGTACAGAGAGGGCACACTATGCACGGCTGCATTTGGATTGTCACCAGGTGTAATGAGCTCTCTCTTCCTCCTCTTTTTTCCATTCAAAGCAATAAAATCAGGCCTGTGAGCTGTTTCCCATCGTTCATCAGATCATTCCCCTGCCTATTTTCTACATGTTACCCTGTGCTATAAGGCCAGATGTTATAGTCAGGGTGCAAGCATAATTACCACAATAAAAATACTCTTTATCTAAGTGCTGCAACCAGGAATTATGTACAGCACCACTCAATCAAACATGGGTTTGCTTAAAAAAATCCTCTCACCTTTTACATGAACTGGATAAATTTATCAGTATACAGCAAGGAGAAGTGTTAAGAAATCTAAAAGGAAACCTCTAATGACCTCAAGGCCCTTAGCTAACAGAAGTTAATTGGGTTTTTACACCTATTACAGTACCAAAGGGACTTCTCAAATGTAAGAACAGCTGAAGAAAGGCTTGGGTTTTTTTATTATTTATTTTTTGGATCATGATTTAAAGTATACAGGACCTGGAAGGTATTCCTTTCACTGTCCTCACTCCTTCCTTGATCTATCATTTTTAATGGAGTTGCACCATACCAAAGACTACAGAGAAGCAAAGAACAAACCCTGAACTCATTCACAATCACGTAACAGTCAAACTTTTTTGTGCAAATGAATGCTAGGAGTCTTACAGATCACATCAGAAGGTCCTGCAACACCCCAAACCAACCCCCAGCACCACTCATCGTGGGCTCCACCTGACACAGCTCTCCCCTCTGGCTCTTCTCCTGTTTTCCTTCAGCTGCCACAGCAAAAAAAACACATTACAGCAGCTACCCCAGCCCCACTGACAGCTGCTACCTGAACCATGCAACAAACCAGACATTTTCACCTCCCAGCTCTACTCCCTGGTGAAGCCAGGCTGCAAACAGGGACTGTAGGATTCACCACAGCCACACTTATCCTCTGCTTCCCTACCTCCACCAGCACACCCTGGTTGTATAATCCTACTTCCCTTTCCAAGAAGCTGCATTGCAGCAACAGCCACGGAGCAAAACCAACAAGGCTTGCTTTACACTGGCACTGGGATGAATGCACACGCAGGTGGAACTAAACATTGAGCACAGAGGTAAATGCCTTCCTGTGCCTGCTGCCTGGGAGTGCTGCCATCAGGGAGCCAGCAGCACGCCCTGCAACCAGGAAATCAGCAACAACTCAGAGGTCACGGCCTGTCCATAGCACTGACAGGTCATGCAACAGCAGTTGGACTTCTAACTAGCTCTTTAACCTGCAGTATTCTCTAATTCCCAGGGAGGCACTGTTCTTATCATTAGATTTATGCAGTGAGCTGTTCAAAATGCTTCAGTACAAATTTACTCCCTTTAACTTGGTATTTTTGGTGTGCATCACAAGACTCGTGTCAGCTGAGCACCTAGGGAAAACGTGCCATCCACACAAGCAGCAGAAAGAGAGAAGACAGAGAACAGGATGGCTGGTTCTTGCCATTGGCATCCGACACAAACAGAGGCTGGCAGACCGGATTCAGAGGACACGTAATTAAAACAAAAAATATTACAGCTAATGAACGACACCAAACTTGTTTAAAATAGTTAACTCCTGTTATTTGCATTACTTATTCGCATTCTCGTATTATTTTCAGACCAATTTAAAACACAGGAACTGATTGCAGTTGTGTTTGCCATCAGGGGGTGCTGCCAAGAATCTCCACACCCACTGTCCTTTGCTAAAACAGAATTCAAAATTGGTATGCTGCTGTGATGTTCCAAGTGATTAATCAAGATTGAGCTTCATGCTATACAAATGAGGGGTATTACTGCCTCATTTCCCCACAAACTTATTTTTTCTGCTCCCTCTGCTCCCTTCAGGGTTTCTGCAGGCCTCTGTGCTTGCATTGCTTCACTGAGGAAGAGCAGAGCTGGAAGGGCAGGAGGCACAGCCTGGGTGAGAACACCTGCAGGGATGTTCAGTGCCTGGGCAGGAAGGGGAGGGGCAAAAAAGATGAATTAATACAAAAATGTCAGGCAAAAAAAGACAGCATGAGAGCCTCCAGCACTGGGGTGCACACTTCCTCAAGATACTTGCTGCCTTGTGCTCTGTCTGCTAGGAGGCTCACAGATGGAGGCTGGATATTGAAAACAGAGCCAAGCATAAGAGATGAAAAGTTATGAAAACATCATCACTAATTTATTTCTTCCCCTGACACTCCTTGTTTTGTTCTGTGAGACATCAGGGATGAATCCAAGGTCACAAACGGAAGGAAAAAAATAAAATAGAAACTCTCCAACCAGAAGAGAAAATCAACCAGAAAAGAAAACATCATGGTGAGAATCCATGCTGGCAACACCACCATCCCCATGAGTTCATCACCTGCTGAGCCAGCAGCACAACGGTCCCCTCCATGGCCCCTTCCATCCCATTTCCACAACAGATCTTCTACCCAACAGCTTCAGAGATGAAATGAATCTGAGGGAGATGCTCACTGTGACCCCAGCACGCACGCTCATGCAGCAGATGCAGCTCTAAATCTGCACAGGCAGCAGAGAATGGAGAATGGATTTGGAGCCAAGAACCTGAATCCAAACCTCTCTGCTGACTCAGAGAAAAACCTCATTAGGGAGTCAGCAAAGAGCAGGAATGCTCTATGAACCAGGGAAGCACAAGCAGGTTTTTCCACAACAGCAACTACAGGCAGCTAAGGAATGCCCTGCTCAGAGGGCCATGTCCACAGCGATGCTCTCCTGACCACGTCCCATTTTGCTGATGCATCTGAGCAGGTGCCAGGTAAGAACTGCTTCAGGAATGCCTACTCAGCCTTTGTTTATCTGGTTGTGAAGATACAGCTAGAGACCAGGACGTGGAATACTGCTCAGCTTGTAACAACTGACAGAGATTTACTAGCCATGGTAGGCCACAAGCCTTGGCAAGAGAAAGTGGGATCCTGAAGAAAGAATATGAGAGATCAGAGAGTGTTTGGTGTGATGTGTACTCCGTGTGTCTGGTTTGTCTGGAACAAGGCACTGATTAAACAACATTACTTAGTCACAAATTAAACAATATAGCCTAATTACACAAATACCATTGTGCAGCTATAGCTGAAAAGGTATATAAGCTCAGCTGTGTGTATCAATGATATATATTATTACAGAATACAACAGAGCATAGAGATAGATGAAATTGAATGGAATGGAATGCAACAGAATAAAGTAGAAATTTTCATGCTTGCATCAAGCTGGAGACCTTGTCTCCTTATTACCACTGCTGTTATCCTGCCAGTTTCCCACCCCAGATCTCACATTAGGGATATACTCTCCCAAAAACATGCCCTACTTCCACGTTGAGGCATGCTGAGGACATTGTTTAGAAGCTGCTGTGCTCTTAGAAGTACAGCTGGACAGCTACGACAGCAGAGTGGCACCCCAGTGGGGCATGCTGGTTTCCTACACGGACCCTCCAGCAAGCTGAATTCCTTCAACCCACCCCCAAACAACAGAATTAGAATTTAAGTTGCCAAGTTTCACATTAATTGTAAGGACATGAACACACCTCACAGTGCTCTGTTCCCTGCCAGCGCCAAACTACATTTCAGACTTTAAAAACACAGAAGGGAAATTCACCAAGCCTGATGCTACACTGCCTGTCAGGTGCCACACACCTTGCCACAGAAAGAGCCAGATGCTGCCTTGCCTTTTAGCCAGGACAGAAGAGGATAAACTTCACGTTTTAAGTGTGAATTCCCTTCAGAAGAGCTACAAGTACAGAATGTGGGAAGCAAACAGAACCGTTCTACTCACAGCTTCACCACACCACCCATCACACACAACAAAAATATGCTTATGGTCACTGCCGTCTTGCATCATTAAAAATATATAAAAAAGCTTAGGCATCTGAATCCTATGGCTGCCCCACTGCTTGAGATCTGCCCGAAGTCTTGCCAAGTATCAGACTGTAACTGCAAACCAGCCAGTACCACGTCCTTGGAACTCAAAAACCTCACTCTGAAGATGTTCCCTCTGCTGCAGATACACACAGCCACTGGACAGCAAGAGGCAACCTGCCCTGCCACCTGCCAGGGTGTGCAAGGAGGGCAATATATCCTTGGTAGGTTCCCACCTGACCCTTCTGATGAATTTCCAGCATCTGGCTCCTGGAGAGATGGGAAAGGAACAGTGGGAAGTTTTGCAAAAAGAAAGATAAACGACGTAATTAAAGGATGCAGAAGCTGCTTAAGATGATATTCTCTGTTTCACATACTTTAAATGCTTTGGAAAACCCCACAGAATACTGCTATTTTTGCACAAACACCATCTGGCTGAGAAAATATCATCTTCCCTGTTTTCCTGACCCACAGCTGTCATTTCAGGAAACAGGAGTGTGGTTTGATACAACAGATTATGAATACAGAAGCAAAGAGAGGACAGAGACAAACTTTAGCTGGCTGCAACTTCAACCTACAGTAATCTCTTCTGTTCTTAGTGCAGAGGAATTTGACTGATCAGGTTTGGTGCTTTCAGCCTCTTAAAGATCAATCTGCTCCATCAGTGTTCAAGCATATTCATCCTTCCACAGGTGAGAGGCCACAGTGGCAATTGTCCATGCTGTGTGCCAGTGGCCTTGAAGCTGCAGAGCTCCTGGTGTGGCATTCTGGCACTGCCTATCTGTAATTTCACACCTTCCTGCGTACAGTTCTAGCTGCTCTCTCTCTGACGGCATTTATAATCCCACCTTTTTCTATTATTTACTCTTGCAACAGAGCTAAAATGCTTCTGTTCTCCATATGCATTCAGCATTCTGCCTGAAAAACTCTGAAGCACTTGTAAAGAGCTTTAACGAAGTGCAGGCACTGCTGCAAAAGCTTGCTGGAGCAAAAAGGTGCACAGATCAACCACGTGCAATGTACAAGAACAAATCAAATGGTATTGGAAAACAATGCTGAGCCAACACATCTGATATAAGGAGAGTCGCACAAGTTCAGAGTCACCATCTCAGTAAAATTTTCCTGCATACTGCAAATACAGTCAGGTTTTAAGATGCAATAGCTTAGAGATTTTTTCTCCTTAAACAATGTACGTCCTATACAGACAGTGTGGTATTCATGTACTCAACAGTCCCTTTTTTCTGAGATTTCCACAGGCTGTTCCCATTCAGTTAAGAAAGGAAGGCGATCTCAATTTGTGCTTGAAACAGGTACAAAACCACAGGTGTTGTGGAACTGTGCCAGTGCCAGGAGATGCAGCACAGCTGTGATGCCCAGAACCCACCTGCCCTGCACAGCAGCTCTGCCCATCCTCCCCTTAGGGCAGCCCGGTACGGAGCTGGGGGTGCCAGAGGTGCCCACTGAGATGGGAGCTGAGCTTCGGGCCCCCACCAGAGCACAGAGTGGAGCTGCTGGAGCACTGAGGGCAAAGCTGGTAGGAGCCAGCCCTCTGCAGCACACCGTGCAGCTCTGCTCAGCTCCGAGCATCCGAAACCGGAGCAGCTGTAGCGAGATGAGATATAGCTGAGGCGGCAAGAAGCGCCCTCACTGCAGTTTACAAGACGATAACCGGACCGTAACAGATTCAGGAGGCAATTTCCTCATCGCAGGGCTCCCAGGCGGTCGCCCTCTCCCATCTCCATCCCGCACCGCCCGGAAAGCGGCTGGGAGCCCTCGGCCGCGCCTTTGGACCGCGGGGCACAGGTCGGCTGCGGGGAGCCCGAACGTTCACGGCTTCTTACGGAATTCCTCTGAAACGCCGTGTGCCCCCGCCCGCTGCGTTCGCACATCGTTCCCTCCCGCGGCCACTGCCGCAAAGGCCGACGCGCAGCGGCACAGCCCCGGCCGAGCAGCGGCGCCGCTCCGGGACACGCGCGGCNGCGCCGTGCGCGCCGCAGCCAATCGCCGCCGCCGACGGAGGCGCGCGGCTCAGGCGCGGCCCCGCGGCACTGGGAGGCGCGGCCCCGCGCGGTGCGGATCGCGTCACGGCCTCGTGCCCGCGGGAAGAATCCGACCCGGGGCTGCGCCGCTACGTTTGCGCGTTACAGCGGGGCAGAGCTCCGCCGCCTCTTCGTGGTTTGTGACAGTCGCAGCTGTCCCAACGCTGCGAGAAAGACGGCAGCTTTGCTATCAAAGCGCTTTCTAATCGCTAAGGGTAATAAAGCGCTGGAAGAGTTTACTGCGAGAAATGCACGATACCTACTGCGATAAGCAGTGCAAACACTCATCAAGGTTCTTAGGTAACCATGCTCTAGGAGTTAAGAGAATAGATGATGCCTGGCGTGCACCAGCACAGCCTACGGAGCCCACAGCCCGACCCGCACCGGGACATCACCGAGCACCGCTTCATGCACGGACTCTCTCAGCACCTCAGCCCCGATCCGTGCTCCCCTCACTTACAACTACCACCTCACCTGTCACGTCCTGACCACCACGAGCTGCATCTGCTGATCAAATGGGAAAACAGCATTTCTGCAGCAGCAGAGCGCCTATCCACTCAGCAAGGGCCCGAGGGATCCGGTGGCACAGCACCTCGTGCTTGCTACAAGCTGCTCTTAATGTCTGGAAAGGCATTCTGGGGTTCTGTGTCCCTAAGATAAATGAAGTCTTACTTTCTTAAAAACTCGTTTTCTTTACAGCTGGTGCTAGTGCTGATCAGCACAAACATAAAACAAACTCCTCATCCTTCAGAATTGTTAGTTAGAAAAAAAAAAAAAAAAGGGAGAAAAATAGCTTTGCTATTCCTCCCCTTATGTGTTCCAAGATTGACCCTAGTCGTTTTCATTGTGAAATAACCCATAACTTACCCCAAGCACCCCACCAGAGAGTCAAGCATTTATTCTTCAGGAAAAGATGCCAGAGTCCACCAGCTTGTTGCTCCCGGCATGAAAGAGCAGAAATCTCAACTACACAAAAACCTTTCTCCAATTTTCATGTAGATGCCCACTAGAAAGGAAAAAGACAACACCAAAGAGAAATCCAACCACGAGGGACAGACCCCTCAAGCCCCTGGTGAAAGCAAAGAGATGCACGTGGATGGTGACTGCAGCAGCCAGGTTAAAACAACGAGATGACCTGGGATTACTTCCACAGACACTTCATCTCTAACACACACAGCTGAAGCCCAGATAAGTGCAGAACTGCACATTCAGCTTCAGCGGTTCCTCCAAACATACAGCACAGTTACAGCAGGAGCTGGGTGTCATGGATGTGTAACAAGCTGGAACATGTTCTGGCTCCAAGTGCTGCACGGCAGATGGAGCTACAAGTGCGGTGTATCAGCAGCCGCCTCCAGGAGGAGGGGGGTAAGCAGCATCTGTAACTGTGACCACACGGCCACACTACACACTGATGTTTACCTTGGTGAAATGAATGAGGAGAAAGAACTGTTATCAGCTTGCAGTGCTCATATTCTTATTTTCTCTCCGTTGTGATTTAGGAATTGCAGCAATTTTTGCCTAACGCAGCACAACATCAGGTGTAAGGAGTGCAAAGAAGTCTGACAATATTTACCTGCTGGCGTTTTTCAAACTGAGCCCCAGCACCCCAGGAGCACACCATTTGTTGCAGATGGTGGTTTATCAGGAAATGCACACCTTCCTGATCACACCAAGACAGCGTGCTACAAGTATTATCACTTCAGGCACCAACTGGATTTCCAATTGTGATCTGTAAGCTTAACATGAAACCATTTCCTGCTTCTAATCCTAACAGACACCGGACTGCTGAAGGTGTAGATTTTGCAGAGTATGATGTGCACAAAGCACAGTCCCAGCCACGAGTGAGAAGGCAGGTCAGTCTGTGCTCGTCCCTCACTAACACTGCAAGACCACGGCATTTTAAGGTCCTTCACAATTCTCATGTTCTTACTTACTGCCCGTTTCAGGCTATTCCTTATCATCTGCCATAAGTTGCAGATGCATTCAGAAGTTGTCCTCAATTGATCCCCCAAGTAAATAACATCACAAACCAAACTGCTGTGGTCTAACAGCAGCAGCTACTGCGCACCACAGAGTAGCTCGCCGAGTCCTGTAAGTGGGATGGGGGAGAGAACTGGAAAAGTTGACATGAAAGAAATTCATGGTTTGAGACAAATACAACTTAACAGGTAAAGCAGAAGCTGTTCAAGCAAGCAAAGCATGAGGAATCCAATCACTGCTGCCCATGAGCCAGGACAGCAAGGGTCCATCACAAGTAGCAGCTACTTGGGAAGACAAACACCATAACTCCAGAAGTTCCCCCCCCACCCCATCCCATCTGTCCCCCAGCTTTTATTCCCGATCAGGACATCCAGTGGTATGACATCTGCCACTCATTAAACAATATGAAAAATAGAGAAAAATATATCTTCATGCAAAATATACCTTAAAGCTCATGCATTATGAAGTAATTGACCTAAAAGGACCGAAATGTAGAACCAAATGTAAAACCAACTTTCAAAAAGACAACCAGATGCTTCTAATGTGACACAGCACACTCCCACGCATCACATGCTGGAACAGTTTTATCACAATGCTAAGGAATCCAGCAGGCACAAGAATGTAAGTGACAGCGCACATATGGCAAGTGATATAAACATAAACACTACAGTGCACACAAAATATGTAATGAGTATAAACACTGTGAGTTTTTTGTTTCATTAATAACACAGAAGAGAACTGATAAATACATTATACTCTAACCCAAAAGGCACAGAAAGCCCCATTTCTGGGGGCAAGGCATTCTGGGTCACCTTCTTCCCACCCTCACATGTATGCACTGAGAACTCTAACGTTTTAAGAGGGGGTGTATGTCACACTTCCCCTTCCCATCCTCAACCTGGCAAGGATTGAGTAGCTTGAATGCAACCAGGACAATGCAGCTCTAAGACTTCTGTGGAACATTTGAAGAGGCTCAAACTAAGTACACCTTGCCTCCTTTCCATTGAGACAGTTACCTGAAGCATTCTTGCTTAGGACAAGACAAACCCAAAATGAAGTGCTAGGTTTCATAAACAGATTGCTAAATGAAAGTCTGAGAATGGCAAACAGGTCTATGCCCCACAGACTGTTTCACAGTTGTCCATAAATAAAAATAACGAGTAACTGAAGAGTAAGAACAGTGTTCAAGTTCAGAAAACTAAAAAGTAATATGCATGACAACTGCAAATCGGCCACATGGACCGAGGTTAAATACCTCCTTGTTAGAACCTAAAGCCTAAGTCATCAGTCTCAGAGAATGAGCAGTACTGTGTCACTGCCACAGTTTCTCAGCCAGCGTGTCCTCTGAAGGTCAACATCAACCACTTTTGTAACAGAAGCAAAGAAACCATGTCCCAAGAGCCAAACCCAAAACTTGCTGAGGTACAGCAAATCTGCATGGAATTACTTTATGAGAACTCGCTTCCAACAGGAAATTTTTCAATAAGACATCCCCCCAAAACATTATCCTTAGATTAAGATCTTCCACTTTCTTATATCCCTGTCACGTTAGCTGATCAGCAATGATCTTCCACAATTCCTATAGGAGGGGAAAAAAAAAATCATATAGTTATTTTCTCAGATCAGTAGATTGTTATTATAATAAAGCTCAACTTGCATGCACTCTGTAATGCATAGCAAATCCATCTACGTAATCTCCTCAACAACCAACTTATCTTTGTGAGGGAACAACAAAACTGAGTTCTTTATTACTAGAGTGTATTTTTTAAAACAACAACACCAAAAAAGTATAATTCAGATAATTTCTAAAAATAGTTTATCACTCTACATAATGTGCAGTAGTTTGACTGAGAACCTTGCTCTTTTTCTTAGTCTGTGTTAACTTTCAATACTGCTAGTAAGGACACAACTTAAAGAACAGTCTGTCTACTGAGTAATCAAGGTCTCACAAATGCATATCTTATACACACTCTTCTCAATCCACTGCAGAACAAGGATTGAAAACAGACACTTTGTGTTTTAGAATTAATTAGTGTTTTTTCTGCTATATTAAAGATTAGCAATCAGGTTATCAAATCCCTATCACCACATCTTGAATTCTGGCAATCTACTTCATGACAAACAAAAGGACTTCTGCATTTAAAAAAAAATGTATCTGTTTCAAAGGCCAGCAGCACAAAAGGCATGTAGGAAATAAGTTCACATCCTTAGATATAACTCGTTTCATAATTATACCCTTTAGACTTCTTACAAAACATTCATGCACAATCTTATGCCTGAAGGTGTCAGCACTAATAAATTAATCTCATGAAACTGCTGTGGACCCCAGGAGTATACTATGCATACAAACTGTACTACACAGAACAGTTCACTGACTACATGACTACAGATTTAGAAGCCACTACAAGACTTACAAGTTCTCCCCAAAGGTCTCTTAATTTGTATTGCCATAGAAGCTAGCAAGCTACTAGCTAGCCTGCACAGCACTCACAAGAGAAGACAATGGAAAATAAGAGGAAACCACGAGTGCTTGGAATGTAATTAAAATACACATCTGGTACATCTCTAAATGCCAGAAATTTACTATCCATCGACTTCTCCATAGATATTAGAACATTATTACCTTAACCCTGACGTGTGAAAGGAATTCTGAAAACTGTAAAATGAAAGCTCTTGTACATTCAAAGAAATGAATATGACATTGGTCCATTTTTCAGTCAATCACAAAAATTGTTGTTTTACAAAGTACCAGAGATTGCACTCCTTTCCTAAAAGGTTGAGAAACAATCTAAGCCACTGAATTGCTCTGTAATAGAAAAGGGCACGCTATGCCTACTTAGTATAGGCTATGTAAACACTGACAAGAATCATTTTAATACAAGAAAAGCTGAATGGAAATAAATAGGTACGTAACATTTGTTCTTCTGTTCTTACTTCATGTGAAGTACACAGCTGAAAACTAATTTCAGATTGTTAGCCCAACAGGTGACATTTATTTTAATGAGTGCTACTTACCAGCTGCTCAATCCGTTCATAAATGAGAAACTGGCAGAAATCAGGCTTAATGGGTTCCACACTGTATTTCATTTTTCCATCAGGAAGGTTCTCCATATCATTTAGAGTATTTCTAAAATGACTGTAGGCTTCACACGTAACATCCATATGTCTCAAAGTGAAATTCAGTCTGGCAAGAAAATATTTAATTTAAAACCCTTTTTCTACAGCAGTGTCTTAAAAAGCTATGTAACTTTCTTCAGCACATGGGAAACTTAGGTCTTCTCAGAGTAATTCAGTTCCACAGTTAAAAAAAATAACCCCCTGCTGCCCCCAAAAGCTGCAGTCTTGTCCTATCAAAAAGTGAAAATCCATTGATTTTACCACATTTTGCCTCAACAAAATCACTGGTTTCCTTTTTGGGACAAACAGTTTGCAACAAACCACATGAACAGCTCTTGCTTACACAGCTTTAAGCAAATTCCACTTATACACAAGTTTATGAACATACAGCTACTGAAAACCACAAAATTCCTTGAAAGAAAACACAAGAGCAATTATTATGGGGGGATGTGGGCTGTATGTCTGAGCCTTTTCACTCTGCTCTGTAAGTGTAAGGCCTCAAAAACACAGAGAAAATCTTGCCAGACATCACAGAATACATTAGACTGTCCGCCTATTATCTTTATTTGCACAAAGGTTACCTAATGTAAAACAAAAGTAGGATCACAAAAACCACACTTTTGTGGAGGTCAAATTCTAAACTTGGAAAAATTAAACAAGTTTAACAAATGCTTGTACTGGGCATTCCCATAAGCCTTTCATCAACCAAGGTGATGATAATCAGAACCTGCCCTTCAGGCACATCAGGGCTTTCTTCCAAGTAAAGGAAAGAACGTAACCTTTTAGTCCTTCTTATGTCAGGACGTTGGTAATACTTGCCTCTTTTCTATGGCTAGGAAAACTGTGCAAGAATGTTTCAAGTTGTGTGTGATTCTATACAGTGTTCTGAATAAGGCATCCGTCAGATCATCGTCATAGAACACTATGGGGAAAACACGAAAAGCATATGGTATTTACATTTAAGAATAGTATTACTAAAATCTCAGGCTTGAAACAAGAAGCCTTAATTCAATCATTATAATCAAACAAATCATTATTTTACCTAAATGCCCAATGTGTTACACAGTCAATGGCAACAACTGACCCCGTGATAGTATCCACTGCTGCTCTTCACAAAAAGAGATCTTAAAGACTTCCCTCACAACAGTGGGAATCACTTCTGTCAGGCAACTTACACAACTTTAACAGGATCTCTCATCCTGGAAATACCTTACTTCAAAACTAAAACAGGCAGAATATCATATACCACAGGTTTTTTTTTTGTTTTTTTTTTTTCCCCACTTAAGCAAGAACAGGAAAATAAAGCCAGAGCAATGCAATGGGACACAGGCCACATGCAGTCAGTCCTCTTACCACACTACAGAGCACACTAACCTGTCCACCTATCCATCTTTACTTGCACCAAGGTTATCTGATGCAAGATAAAGATAGGACAACAACACTTAACTCATCTGAAAATCAACTTAATCACTTATGAACAATTATGTTCTTTGATTGATTTACTTAATTATAAATAATAAGGAAAGGCTATTATATTAGAGTTCTCAATATCTTTTTCTTATATTGCTAATTCAGACAGAATTGTTAAAAAAAAATTACAGACAAGAACACTTGAGGCAGAGATTTGATAAACAGGTAAGGATCTGATCTATCACATTCCAAAAGCAAATTCAGTATAGTTAAGCTGTTCCTCAAAATGCTCAAGTGATTGATTTAAAAGCTTGCTGGTTATATTCTCCTACCATCAGCTGCCATTATCACAGTACAGTGGTCATGCAAATCTGCAATCTCTTCTTCAGACCAGCTATAAAGTGCTTCTGGATCTGTAACAGAAAAGATAGCTTTGTTGTACACCTTTAATTGACTCAAATGTTTGATAGATTAGGAAAAAAAACGTTAATTCCCATGGTGATCAGCTACTCAGTAAGCAGAGCAACTCACTAAAGGGAAATCATAGAGCCTTCCCCTGTTTGCTCTCTGAAGTTCCCTTTAGTCCATTGCTTTTGCTTTCTCTCTCTTCCAGTTTGCTCAAGGCTGACTGGCATGAGTAAGTTCTCCCTGACATAAGAATTTACTACAAATTACTATCCTGCAGCAAGATCGTAGTATCAGTTAGAAAACAAATGCATTTTCATGCAAATTTTGATTAAGCTTCCTCCTGTTATGCCTTCTAAAATTTAGAAGATTTCTCTGAATATCTGAAAACCATCAAGCCTGTTCTCATCTGACAGCATCAAGCATTTTCATTAAATGTCTAAGATCCAAGAGAAGCTTTGAAAGCATAAGGATGATTTTACTTCCTTAAATAGCTGTCCTGGTTTTTGAACCATTACATCACACTACTACCATTCAACTGAAAAGAAAACCTAAAAAGCAGAGCAGAATTCATAAACCCAATTACTATAGCAACTACCTACCAGTGCAGAATTCATCTTTCAGCCAGTCCAGTTCTTTTACTTTAATTTCTCCTCCTGTGTGTGTACAAAGATCACAACAGTCACAAATGGTCTTTCAGCCAGTATTGAAACGGGTGATAAGAGACAGTAAGAGGATATATGAATCAAATAAGACCAGACATCATTTTAAGAGGAACTTAATCATCAGAGTTCAGCCTCTGCCATTTACACTGTTTCCATGACCCTCAGTACCCAAATGTCCATGATCCTCAATATTACCTCAGTGAAATGAACACAGCAACGTAGGAGCTGCAGCTGGGCTTAACTTCTTAACAGAGAAGGACAGAATATTTTGCTCCTTTCCAAAAGAAGCTATCCCATTATGAAACACATATAGATTTCTTACACCTTTCTAAATCAGTCACTTTTAACCAAGACAGAAGCTTAATTTACTAATAAACATGCCAGCCAGCTTGCCAACGACTTATGCTGTTTAGTCCTAGAGTAATTCATAGACAAGCAATTGCACAAGTACTGTCCGTGCAGCACTCACCTCCTGGCTCCATCAGGTGCTTGTTTAATGCAACATTTTGTTCACACATAGCCAAAAGATCTTCACCAACATCTGGAAGAAAGTAATGACAATACTGAGAGGGAATATTTCATATGTGCTGGGACCTCTCAGACTATTTATCTTATCTCAACTTCTCTCAAACTGAAGTAAAATTCAGAGCAACTCCCTTCCCTCATGACTGCTTCCCTACTAAATTTCTTGCTTTTGTCTTTCATTACTAAACTCCACGTCATCCTCGAAAAAAAGTGTTAGCTCACCACACTACCTATTTTAATCTAGGCAAACTATCCTGAACTCAAAGAAAAATATTTGGTTTTTAAAACTCTTGCACCTGGAATTATTACTGCTTTTTCAATCTGACATGGAAGTGCTTGCCATTTTTCAATAAACACCAAAATGTTATATGCACTGATAACCAGTTTACAACTAAGAAAAGAGAAGGTGGTAATAAAAATCCCAAGATGAAAGCACTGCTTTGTGAAGGTTCATGAAAAGAATTCATTAAAAGTACTGCCTTACCTGTGCAGTAAACTCTGTTGGCAATCATTCCCATGATAATACTTGTCATTCCAGTGCCACCTCCAAGCTCTAGCACTGTGCAACTCCTGAACACATCCCGTTTAAACAGAACGTAATCAGCAAGAAGAAAGGCTGCACGCCAGACCTTTGAAGAGAAGCAGTTAAACCAGATAAATTCTGAAGCACAAAATGAAGAGCAAGACAATACAAGGCACAATACATACCTGTTTACCAACATCCTCTAAGGGGGTTGCCATAGTATGCTCTGTGAAAATGGGGAGAGAATTGTTTTTAAACTTTGTTCAAATCAAGTTCCATAACAGCAAATATGAAAAGTCAGTTAACACTTCCCTTTTAAATCTAGAACTTAGCACTCTTAATTCTACACAGTAATGCTGGATAATGGTGAAAACCCCAATCTAATTAAGGAAAACCATTTCTCCACGATATACAATTGCCCAAACCACTTTTGGAGAACTATTTTTAAAGCACTTAACAATATCACACTATTACTTTGGTTTATTATCTCCTTTGACTTACCAACTTCTCTTTCATTTAAAAGACCAACTTAGTTTGCTTTTGTTTTACTTGAACAGACATTTATTCAATTTCTCCTCAAACATAAGCCTGCTATTTACCTATTTTAACAATACTGCCACAAGTGCATTCTTGTTCTTCATCTTCAAAAGAGTTTTCTTTTCCTTTCATCAGAATTACAGGATGTACTCTATCCCTCTTAAGATCCTCTGCCTCTAAGTCACTGACATTTTGAGGCCTTCTGACCACTTCCAAGTCTCCATCCTCATCTAGCAGAGCTTCTATTCCTTCAGTATTCAATTCCCCTTTGTATTTCAGATTATTCCTGTCCTTGTCACACAGTTCATCTCCACTTCCGTACAGGTGTTCTCCTCCAGTAGCAGTTTCTCTTGCATATTTCTCAGAGGCCTGATTGTCCATGTTCCAAAGGAGTTTGAAATATGACAGGAATACTGAAAGAACATGGAGTGGGAGAAGGGAAGAGTTAAAGATCAGTGCTAGGGAACAATGGAATCTGCATGCAACCTCCACTTGCATGACATTTTGATACGGATTTCACATACAAAAAAATCTACAGCACTGAAAGTGCTATCCTGAAATATAGTTCTACTTGGTAGGAAGAAATATTTCTGCTAATTCTGTCAGAAAGAATAAATGAAGCACTACCAATGTCTGCTGGTTGACTAAGCATCTACTCAGTCACAGTTCACATTTTCACCTTACTTAGAAACTTGTTTTAGCAATCAGGAAAATAAATGGTTTCTTACATCCTCTAAAAGATTTTCTACTCAGATAAGCTTAGATCAAGTTGAGAGAAGAGTTAATGTCACACGTTAGAAATTACATTAACATAAAGAAATGAACTCTATCTTAAAGGAAACAAACTTGTCAGGAAGTAACTTTAGATTATTTTTTTCTAAGATGGGCTGCCCACAAATCCACAGTAATTGTTTTATGTAGCTATTTTCATGAGGAGAATCCAGTTAGCCCTCTTTTTGAAGACTGAGCAGAAGCAGTACTGTTTTTGCCTGGAGTAAAATATGTCATGATTACTATGAACCCATCAAAGGAGGATTAAGACTATACAAACATATTAGAGCGTAATTAAAATACAGTTCCATCAGTCTAAACGTGCATTACCTGGTTGCCCAACGGCATTCAATCGTACCATAAGATGCCTTTCGTTGGGGCAGTGCAAGTGCACATCAGAAAGGACAGTGTCACTTTTGAACGTGAGGTGATCCATCTCCTTCTCTGCTACGTCTCCCATGGTACATCAGTGAGATGGACACCTATAGGACCGCTGCCATCACCAGGCATCCTGCTGGGAAGCAGCGGCCGCCATGGAGCGGCTGTGCTCAGCACAACCTCAGGATGCAGCTTCTGAGTCCTCGGGCAGCTGCAGTCACGCAAGCAACACCGTGCCACAGTGAGATACCGAGCTGTGCGCGAGTCTCCAACCTACAAACAGACACAGAGAGCTTTCAGCTCGGCAGCACCGCCCAGGAAGCGGGCTGCACCAAGCAAGCCGCAGCGCCTCAGGGCTCCCCTTCACTGCGCTCCTGCAGCGACAGCCACAGCTCACCGCGCACCTCATGCTCCAGGGAGGAACACCGCTAATTCACCGATGCTAACAGCAACCAAGCAACCGACCCCTGGCACAGCAGACGCCCCCAGAGCTGCGCAGCACGGCGCGGCCACGCGTGTGGTACAAACAGCCGCTCTTCCCGGACACGGCCCGCGTCCCTTCACGCCGCGAGCCTCCCCACCGCCATCTTGGAGCCGGAGGGCACTTCCGGCGCGCGGCTGACGCCCCGCCCCGCCCCCTGCTTGCCCAGAGCGGGCGGGAGGTGGCTGTCCTTCGTCAGTCAGAGCAGCCCAGGGCTCAGGGGGCTCTTGTCTGCAGCCACCTGGAGCTGCAAGGAGCAAATGCCGCTGTCCATAACTTCTCCCTGTGCCTATGAGAGTGACACGAAACGCTCTGATGAGACAAAACGACCCTGATACCAGAAACCATTCAAATTAGAGCACAGAAGGATCAAAGTCACTCAGCCTGGTTTGATTCTGAGCTCAGCCGTGGATCTACTAGCAGCACTTCTAATGGGCTTGGTGCACAGCCTGAAGGCGTCGTAAAAGGAAATGGGCTCTTCGTATGTTCACAAACAGCAGTCATATTCCAGCAGCTTTTCCAACTTAACATATTGTGTAAGAAAGATATTTAAAGCTAAATGCAACTGAACCACATCAAGTCACAGAGCAAATCATAGAATCATAGGGGTTGGAAGGGACAACACTGTACCATTATAAATGTACAAGCAAGATTTCCTTTTAATATGCATTCCTGGTTGAAAAGGTTCTTGCAATACCGTTGCATAAAAACAAAGAATTTTGCTTGTGTAGTGGATAAGAACAGCTGAAATAACGCTCCATCATTTTCCTGTACTGCAACTGTGACTGGCAGAAAAGCCAGCAGTGGGCAGAAAAGCAGAAAATTACAAGTTCTGTGGATTCAGAGAAAGCAGCCTGTCAGCTAATATACTGCTTGTGAACACTTCGTTGTTAGGAAGCCAAAGGGAGCCAGCAGATTGAGAGAAGTGATCCTACCCCTCTGCTCAGCACTGGTGAGGTACCTGGAGTGTTGTGTCCAGTGCTGGGTCCCCCAGTACAAGACAGACATGAATATACTGGAGAGGGCCATGAAGGTTCTGAGGGGGATGGAGCACCTCTCCTGAGTGAGAGAGGCTGAGAGAGCTTGGGCTGCTGAGCCTGGAGGAGGCTCAGGGGGATCTCATCCTTGTCCATAAATACGTGGAGGGAGGTGCAAAGAGGATTCAGTCTCATAAGCACACCTCAGCTGACAGTACAAAGGACGCCAAAATAATGGTAATGAATTCAGAGGTTGTGTATAATTGCAGTCCAACAGATGTGAAGTTTTTCTGCAGTACACTGCACGCTGAGGAAGTGATGTGATTGATTTCCCCATTCATAGTCTGAGCCTTGCAATCAGCACAGACACTGACAATAACTGGATATTGTTGAAAGATACTGAAAACTCTGGTTGCTGATTATATTCAGTTCGAGGTACATTCTGATCTGATCTTCAGAACAGGTATCGTGAAAGCTGAAGAGCCTGAGGCAGCTGGTCTTTTATGTTTACTGACCCATTCCCAATCCCCAAAATCTCACTAAAGCAGTATATTTTGTATCAGTAATAAAAACGGTAGTTTAAAACAGTAGCTTTGGGTCACATTATAATGACACAAAGGAAAAAGAACTTTCTAGGCTTCAGATTAAAAGCACAGCTATCAGAAAGGCCACAGGAGATCAACAAAGAACTAAATACAACAACAAAAAGCAGCTTAATGTCTTGTTTTTCACACTGACATTTATGTGTGTGCAACCAGATCCTTGCTCTTGTGGAGTGCAGAACAAGTGGTGCTATGGGCACATATATCACAGAATCACAGAACTGTAGGCGCTGGAAGGGACCTCCAGAGATCGAGTCCAACCCCCCTACAAAGCAGCTCCCCAGCCCAGGTTGCACAGGTAGGCATCCAGGCAGTCCTTGAATGTCTCCAGAGAAGGAGACCCCACCACCTCTCTGTGCAGCCTGTGTCAGTGCTCCGTCACCCTTCCTGTGTAGAAGCTCCCATGCACATTTGTGCAGAACTTCCTATGCCTCAGTTGAGGCATATATATATATATTTAATAATATATTCATATCTAGTACCATACATTACCATACTGAATTAATATCTTACAACACAGACAAATATTTTTCAAGAAAAGGAATTGTTAAGGCCTTCAGGAACTACCTGTCCAGGCAGCACTAAGTGCTTTTATTTAAACTGCTTTTCTTTGGAAAACTTAGTATTATTTGCATCACAGCAGGGGACTAAATTAGGACTGCTGGTTTCTAGTGTAATGCCCTAACCACAGTGCCCTTGGATGCCCAGGTTATTCTACTTTTTATAACAGATACATTAAATAAGAATGAAAAGTGAAAGCATGTACCAGTAAGCTAAGGTGAAATGACTGTAATGCTGTGAATGCACAGAGAATACCCTGTGTATTTCTGCAGTAATGAAAACTATTCATATCTGCTGGTATGCAAAGTACTTTGAACTTGAAATGAATTGAAAGACTGTTGATATAGAGGAAAAATCAGTGGAGAACTTCGTTTTGCTACCCAGGCAAATCACACCGCAGGGCTGGCCAGCAGGTTGAACAGTCCTAAATAACTGCTTGAGGTTAAAAAGTTCATGAGAGGAGTAAATGAACAGTAATTTAAAAGGGCAAGTGCAGCTGTCAGCTTCTGTGTCTCCATATTTCCTGAATATCCACTTCTTCTTCCCAGGGGAAGCTTGTTTCACCAGCAAGAAAACCGAATTACAGGGCACTGTCAGCAGTGCAGAGCTAAACCCGCAGTGATTTCGTCTTCATTAACTATTTTGTGGTTGTTTATCGGAAACATTCACACACTGATTATAGCGTTTTTCTCCATGGGATCGTTCAGAACGAGAATGTGCATGCCTTTGGCATCGTCCCATCAGGACTTCCCTCGTCCAACAAGGATGATTTACATAGAATATTTTCTGAGAGAGTTTGTATGCCACGTGTCAGGCTGTTCTTAAACCACTATCAATCCAGTGACTGTGACTAAGAACACACACCCAAATTCTCTTTAAGCAGGAGAACAAGAGCAAACTTAAGGTGAATGAAAAACCCTCCTTCATGCTCAAGCACACCAAATCCACAGAACACAGAAGTGCTCTGATTCTTCATAGCAATCAGGAATCATTGTCTTCTAAATTGGGATCTCTAAGCTACATTATAGGGAAGAACTGCAGAAAACCATTTGATGCTCACATGCTCTATCCCAAATGTTGTCGTAAAATTTTAGTAAAGACTTTAACAGTGACTAATGCACCAGAAAGTAAGAGAAAATTCCACTCATTCATTCTGCTGCTTTCTGCCCACTACTTCTGTCCCAGCCCCGGGTCCACCTCTGGGGTGGCTGTTCTCTTCTGAGATTTGAATTAGACTCCCCGAGGTCAGAATGCTGCGTTTTGCTGCATTGCACCCTGTAGGCTACTGACTATTAATTATGTCTGAGATCTGAATAGCAGGTTGTACACAAAGGGTACTGCTCCTTCTCCACAAAGATAATTCTACATTAAAATCTAAGCTTTTCCTTCACTGAATACCCCAGTGTGACTTCCAAGTTTGTGTTATTTTTAGAGACCTCAGTAGATTTGTAATTAAATCTCTGGTGCAGTCAATCTGTACTACTGGCTTTTTCCTGACATTGTGAGCCCTTTCTCATGAATACACCAAGATGTCTTGATGAACTGGAATTCTTTTGTTTTCTGACTTTGTAGAAGTTCATTTTCCCCTCAGCATGAGAATGAATGCCTAAATAGATTATGCTGATGTGGAAATTAAATCTCCTTGAAGAGCTGATATATTCTTGACCTTAGTTTTTCTGTCATCATAGTCTGGGAATAAAAGGGTCAGGAGCTTGCAGGTCTAGCTTTTGTTTTCTGTGAAGGTAATCCAGACAGATTCTACAAAGGCCTCCACATATCCTTATGACTAAAACAAATTATTTAGTAATGTTTCTAAACATAAGCATGCCTAGAGCTTTGTGGCACCGAGATTAGGAAAACAACAGTCCGGAATGCAGACTGTCACAGGAAGAATGCACCAGCACTTTCATGTATTACAAATAGACCTTGGAGAGGTAAGAGATGATAAAAGCTCAGAATGAAGAGTAGCAGTGTGCTCCTGAATGGAAAGGCCATTATAAATGCCAGCAAAGCACATCCTTGTTTGGTTTTGCACAGCAAGACAGAGGCAGCAGTGCTGCTGATGGGTGTGTGCAAGAAAACATGCTCTCTCCAGGAATACTTTCCTTAGAACTTATCGTGCTGCTGAAAGCCTACCTGCTAGCTTGTTGTCGTGATGTCACACGTCGTGCCCTGTGCCCATGCCAGAAAAGGAGTATGCCTGTGTAGCGACTGGGCGTTACTGAGCGTTCCCCTGGGGAGCCTGGCATGAGTTCTGAGCAAGCAAGCAAGCAAACAAGGCTCCCTATGGAGCGCCCGTGCGGAGTGCCCGGGAGCCGCGCTGCTCCCTGCGTACCGCTGCCAGCCGGACCCGCTGTGCCGGCACCGAGCGGCTCCGAGCGGGCACGGGCATCGCCTCCTCCTGCACCGCTCCTCCCACCGGCGTACATCTCCTCCCGCGGTCCGGCGGGCAGCATGAGGGTGAGCCTGAGCGTCCTGTCGCTGCTCGTGGCTCTGGTGGGACCCTCCAGCTTCGTCTTCCTCGTGGTGGCCATCGCGACGGACTTCTGGTACATCATCGATGCCTCCCGCCTGGAGACGGCCGCCAACAGCACGGCCGCGCTCAGCTCGCACTCGGGGCTCTGGCGGACCTGCCGGCGTGAGTGGGGCGGTGGGGGGGGGCGTGCCGGTGCCATCCCCTTGTCTGTGTGTAGCCGGGGGCTGCCCGCCCCACCCGGGCTCTCTCTCCATCCACGGAGGATGCCCGACGTCTGACTCCTGCTATTGGGCGAAGGGGCATGAGCAGAGCGAATTTTCTGCTCTTGTAAAGTAGTTTGGCGTTAACTTTTAATTCAGAGCAATTGAATAAGCGTTAAACATTTAGAAGGGAAGAGATCTGTTTTCATTTGGCTCAGGGGAAATTAAGGGGCAGAAGTCCAGCGGGATTAAAGCCATTTCAGTTCAAGCTGATGATGGAGACAATATATGCAATGCCACACAATGCTCACTTTGTATCCCTAAATCGTCGTAACATATTTCTGTTATTATATATTTAGTATATTATTATTTAGGTATGATAATAGTATTTAGCTTAATGTTTTTGGTTTTTTTTTTCCTATTTTTTCCCCCTCCTCTATCAGTTAGGAGCAAATGCTACCCTTTGATCAACCCCTTCTGGCATGAGAATGCAAACATCACTGACTCACACCGGCAGCTCTTATGTGAGTAACTTCTGTGTTATTTCCCTTTTCCCCCCACCTTGCCCTCTCCTCTGGGCCACACACACACTCTGGAGGGGGCTGTGAGACCCGCGCTGTACAGTCACTGCATGTGGTCTTGAAGTGGGATTGCTGTTGGCATAACCCTCTGCTTGATGTCCGGTTCCAGCCAAATTCTGCCAGAAGAGCACATTTGTGCCTGGGAGGGCTCAGAAAGGTTCATGGTAGTTAAAAACAAAAGGCAGGAATGTTCAAGATTCCCACAAAAGAGTTTAATTCCTGGAAGTCTTTAAGTATGCCATTAAATTAATGTTTAAGTCAGCCACTTATCTACCTTGTCACTGGGATCCCTTGCTCTGAAAAAATATTATGTTACAGGATTTTAAGAAAATAAATGAATAACTAAAAGAAGCATTAAAGCTCTGAGAAGAACATTGTGCTCAAAAAGTTACTTGAATTTTCTAACTGCACACATTGATGCTCTGTTTCTTTACATTCCTCAGGATCATAATGTTTTCAGAAAGTTCACAGCAAACGTTTTCAAATTCTTTGGGGCTCCTGGTAAAAGACAAATTTGCTTCTTTGCTGCACATTCAGCATGAGGCTTTGTCCATACAAGAGCTTGTTCAGGGGCTTCCTTTTTTATATACCTCTCCTACCTCATACCTCATTTTTCCCCCCCTCACGAGCTGAACACACACATTTACCTTTGTCTTTCCCTCAGAAACTGCCATTTCCCTGAGCACCCCCTCCGAGAGGCTGAGAGTGCAGCAAACATGGCAAAGTGAGCCCAGGGGCACTGGTATAATGCAGTTGTGTTGCTGGGAAGCTCAAGAAGAAATAAGCAGCAGCCAACACACTGACAGGTTGGAGCCTAGCAGCACAGACTGTCTCTGTACTTGGGAAAAGAAAGGTGCCATTTCTTTCACCTTAAGACAAAGGGCCTTATCTGCATGATGATGGTGAAAACTATGAAGATAACTAACAATGATTGTCTCCTGCATTGCTGAATACTTTGGGGGGTTCAAAGTTAACATTTTCTTGATTAAACCTAACCACACCCATCACATTTACACATGGGCACCTGGACCAGCGAGGTTAGAGGCCTAAATTGTTAAGACAACATTATATCCACATGTGTAAATGCTACATCTGTAATTCCTCTTAGATAAGGAGGTTTTAGATTACAGCTCTACAGCGAAAGCTGAATTCTGCTGTAACAGAATCAAAGAGTCTTCCAGAGCCTTTTATTATAAAAATGATGTTGGCTTGGAAACAAAGGACACCTTTCTGGTAGTCATGGGGGGGTAAGAAAATAGTGGATATGTGAAAAAATTGTATCCATAAGTACATGTATGGAGTCTTCAGAGCCTCAGAGAGGTTTTGTCTCTCGCATCTAACACTGTTTATAGGATCTTGGGCAGAGCCTGTAAGCCTGCAAAGATACTTGTATGCTTTATTATAAACAGGTGTAGTCTGCCTAAAATGAGGATATAAGGACAGTTTAGGTTTGATCAGAATACCTGACAGAGTGAACTCTGATATTTTAGATGCACAGCTTCAATGCATTTTCAGTGTGGTGGGAACACAGCCACACAGCAATAGCAGCTGTACTTCTAGGAACTACAGGTATTTCTAAAAGTGCCATCTGGTTTGGTGTGTACATCCTGCTGCAACCTTGTATTTTTTTTTTTCTTAAGTGTGAAACATATTCAGGCAGATCAGGGCAAACCTTAATTGACAACGAACTCTAACTTTCACAGGATAATTGTAGTACCCTCAGATCCAGTGCAATTAGGGTAATTAGGACAATTTCTTCATGTGTTGCTATGTAAGATGAATCAACCGTACTGCCTGCATCAGTTACTTTTTTTCTGTTATTTTTTTCTGTGTTCATTTGTGCATTTGTGGGTGTCAGTGTGAATAACACTCCCATGGAATTAATCTCATTCTGCCCAGATGTATGCCTGCTTTTCTCACTGCTTGATTGGCAGACTGAATTTCAGCAGCTCTGCTAACCCCACGTGTTCCTTGCCTGTTATCCCCAAAAAGCTTTAAAGCACTTCTCCTAGTGCAGGCACTTTAGTCTCTCATCAGTAATCTTGCTCTGCTTTTTTCAGTGTTCCTATACTCTTTCTGGCATGACTTTAATAGACACAAGAGCCAAAAAGATGGGAGAGAGTCTGTACCTGCGTGCAGAGAGCTGGGTCTAAGTGAAACAGAAGTGCTGGTCGCTGACAGAGGACAAACCCCTCGTTAGAGAATGAAAAGCCTTCGTGTTCTCTCCCTCCACATTTCCAATCTCTCCTATTCATCTCCAGCAGTTTCCTTGTAGGATTATTGCGTGCTTCAAATAGCACTCCAGACAAAACAGAAAAATTGGGCATTCACATTAAAGTTCCATGGTACCAGCAGCATTGCTCAGGCAACCAGCCCAGGTCTTGTTAACCCTGAGAGTACGACGTACTTCCACATCACTGGAGCACCTCTGAGCCATTTCTCCCATGGCTCAGACACAAGCAGGCTTTCTCCTGTACATCAAGCTTCCAGCTCTTTTCTCACCACTCCTTTCAGCTGAACATACAGTGTACACCACCCTCTCGCCCCCAACCTCACAGTGTATAAAATGATTTCGAACTACAGATTACTTTATGGCATGATTATGTATTTGTTTGAAACACCAGCCACTGGTTAAAGAAGATATGACCAGACTACCTACCACTAGCTCTTCTGTCTTTTCTGCATTTACAAAATGCCTTTCTATTGCAGGTGTGTATTTTCCTCTGCTCCATATAGAGTTCTATGAAATGCAGAGAAAAGATGTATTTCTAAGGAAAATGCCACTAAGAGTTCATAATGTAACTATCATCACCTTTTTCTGGATCTGCTCTGCTAATTCAGTGTAATGGAAGCCTGTCCATTTTGTGCAGAAACCAAACCTTCTGGGCACTTCTTTACAAACGTGGGTTTTGATAACTGCAGCACAGGGTGCAGCAGGCTTTGCACGTCTGAAAGGCCTGACACATTCTTGTGTTCAGCAAAAGAGCTTGAACCTACCTAGTACCTCCCCAAACAATGCCTCAACCGGAATGACTGAGCTGCCTCATCCCCTGAGTCGGAGCCAATCCATTCAGCTAAACATGCAAGAAGTCAAACCCGCTGCTGTCACCAACTGGAACAGCAGTGGCAGCTGAAATGAACATATCACAGAAGACAGTGACGTAAGTGTCAGAAGGTGAAACGTCCCTAATTTCTTCTGTGTGTCTGCTGTCAACACTTTTACTCCAAGTTGCTCTTCATCTGTGAATGGGCAGTGCAAGCTCTTCTACTGTGCTGGGATATCCAATCAGAAGGGTTTCAGCAGTCAACTGACAGCACTCGAACACAGCCTCTGCTATTGCTTCTGCTCCCACCAATGCCAAACAGACAGGATTACGGCAAGAGTGTCACTTTCCATAACTGGTACTTACTAAGGTCTGATGGTGACCAGTCCACTGAAAGACATCTTTAAAACAGAAATCTGTCGGCAGAAGCAGTCTGGATGCCTTTCTCCTCCATGCATTCTCCTGGGCTGGCTATGGGAGACAGGCAGAAGGAGTTTGTCATGGGGAGCTGAGCCTGGCTCTCACAGAATGGTGAGAGGTGGATGCACTGACCCCATAGGAAGCCGTGTCAGGAGCTCTGAGAGCTTCACCATCTTCCAGGATAAGAAACATAACATTCAAAATCACAGGATCAGCTCAGGTACAGAGAGAGGGAAATGGGTCTATAGGAGGAATGGTATTTAAACTACTGATCTTCTTTCCCTCAAGAGTTTCTGTAAAATCATTTCTTAAAAAAAAATAAAAATAAAAAAAGCTTCACTGGAGGAAAGGTTACTCTTAGGAGTTTTCGTAGTAAAAATATTTTTGTTTTAACAAACTTGGTTTTATAAGCAGTAATCACCCATAAAGGTTTAGATGAAGATATAGTGTGAGCAAAATGTACAGTTTTCTAAGTATTTTAAATCAGAATCCAATTGTGCTCCAAGTTCAAGCCCTTCTTGTAAGGCAGACCAGCCGCCCAACGAAACGAGCAGTGTGCCAGCCGGGGTCCTCCATGACTGTGGCTTTCTGGAAGCTCCAGCAGTATGCTCCTGTGTGCCTCCACTGCGGCTGCAGCGACCCCTGCCCGGTTAACGCACGGTGCACTGAGCTTCGCACCGTGTGATCTGCTGACAGCACACTGCTGTGGCAAAGGCTCTTCCAAAGCTGGTAACCTTTGTCAAATGTGGAGAGTGTTTGGGTGTGACTTCTCTCCCTGTCATTTTAAGCCAAATTGTCACAAAGCTTTTTTTTGTTTGTTTTTGGCACATCAAAGCAACATCTGTAATGCACTGCCTGACAGAAACTGAAGAGACCACTTTGGGCTGAAGATGGAAGCAAAAGAAAAACTATGGAATATATAAATTCCTCTTAAAATTTCTGAACTTTGCACCCCAAGCTGGAGCCGCACCTATTTACACTGCAGAGCTGGGGTGAGTGTTACAAAAATCATGCGAGAGAAACTACTGCTAGTTATTAATGACTGCCTAGAAGCTGCAGTGGGTACTGCTGACAATCCGGAGATTTTGCTGACCGTTGTGACTTTCCATTACAAGTCACGTTTTAGTGCTTTCCTTTGTTCCTGAGCCATCCTGTGAAGATCAGTTAATGGCTGTGCTTTCCACTTACTTGCCACTGAAAGGAAATGCTCTTCTGGTAAAAATCAAGCCCGGAGCGTACAGCTGCTCATCCACAACTGCTGAAAAGATTCTCCCCAGTGTATTTTTTACCGTGATTAATTTAGTCAGACCCAGGAGGCTGCAGACAAGTGAGTGCTTCCTGCAGGGAAGTTGGTGCATCCTGTAGGAAAGCAATCCCTGCTGTAGAGGCAGTCACTAAGTACCCCTGGTGTTACCATGTAACAGCAGCCTCAGTTTCTTCCTCAACAAAATTAGTTTAACAACATAGTTAAACAAGACTGGATTTCCTCAGGGCGCACGGACCTGCAGCCATTAACCATCTGCATCCACTCTGTTCCCTATTCTTTGTAGTTCTGCTTCATCTTCACCGAGTTCAGTGTCTGCAGAATGCCCAATTCTTGGCTTGCCATCACATGTACATGGGGAATTTGCAGCTCTTGACAATCTTGACAACAAACAAGGCACCAGCTAGGCTGGAGCAGTTGGCAAGAGCCAATGAGGAGGCCATGCTGTAAAAAGCACTAAATGATGTGCATAGAAGTTCTGTCTTAATTGCTATGGTAGATGTATACCTAAATAGATGTGTTTTGTTTCTGAGCAACAGTACAGAGGTCCTTCAGAGGGGTTCTGCAATAGACAACGAGCCTTGTCACGCTGCTCGTGTTTATCATTCTGCCCCTTCCTAGCATTGAAGGGTTCCATCAGTGCCCACCTGTACCAACTCCAGGATCATTGTATTTCTACTATCTGAAATTTGTCTCTCAGTTTAGCCAGGGAGCAGCACAAAGCTGACACCCAAAGTCCAGAGCTCAGCTCATTCTCCTGGGACACCCTCACCTTGTGAGCTCTTGTCCTTCATCATCTGTTCACTACTGAATGAGACCCTCATGCCCTGTGGTTCCAGCCCAGAATCCTCACGTTCAGCTGCAGAGAGCAGTTGTTAGGCCTTCTTAGTGCACTGTTTTATCTGAGCCCTGACAAAGCTCTCCAGAGCAGCCCTGCTGGCTGTGCTACTGCCAGCATTGTGTTTGAGCTGCAGGTTTTTGTGCAGTGCTCTCTGATCCACTATTTAGTTACTGCTGGTGAAGATAAACAGGTCTTTAATTAATCTCTTCTGAGCTGCTGTTATTTGGAATATTTCTGGTGAAATGACTGTTACAGATTTCTAGAGATTACTTGCTATTACAAGCTGTGCAAACAAATCCAAAGTTAGTTTGAAGCAGTGGAGCTCCAGTGTATTAACAGGAGACGGTAACAAAGCTGCTAGACCTGCCATTGGTTAGCTTTGATACCAGTCAGTTTCTGTAGTTCATGCCAGAGATCTCAGTTATGAACTACTCACCAACAACTGAGCTGGACTGTAATTTAGAAGTGTCTGCCAAACTCACAGATCAGGCTACATGCTGCAGATGTCACTCACAGACATTTGGTCACAGCTTTAGAGAAACAGCTTTGGCTAGCGAGTGTAAAACTATGACAGCATCAAGCAATTAAAGGATTTTCAGTCCACAGAAGTGAAGTGGTTTTTAAATGTTTGTCAGTTTGTCACAGCATAGGATCTTCTGGGCTCTTCTGACAGGGAACTCAGGTGTTATTGAGAAATAGAAGTGGGAAACTGAATGCTGCTCTATGGGAAAGTATACAGGCCACTTCTTGTGCAAAATGCTTGGGCTTTTTTCCACTACCAATTTAACCAAAATGAGGCTTTACACATAATACATAACCAAACTGTATTTCAGCACAACCTAAAAAACCACTAAAATTGTTTGACCACAAAATTTTTGTTTGATTTTTTTTTTTCCACAGATGATTACTGAAGGCAGAAATACAGTAAAGATATTTTAAGTCATGTCCTTCTATAAACTAATTCTGTCCCTCTAATCAAGGAATATAATAGCATAATATCATATGCCAGATGGCACGAATTCAAATTCCTGAGTGGTTTCCATGGCAGCATTTTAGAATAAGTTTCACAGGCAGTCGCAGATTGCATAGAAGAAGCACAAATTAGGTACTGAACTGGAACACTGGAGGTGATAAAAGTGCTGTTTAACCAAATGCAGCCCATTAAATATTTGTTTATTAAAAAGCTGCAGATGATTCATGGGGTTTGTGGGTTTCAACTGAGATATCCCTAAAACTTATTTTTGCTGCAGAGGGCAAAAATTCAGAATTATGCTGCTGTTGCATGCAGCTGTCACAGATCATTAATGTAGTTTATGGCTCTCCCCAGGATAATACTCATGTATGGATTTGTTCTCCTCTGGATTAAAAGAAAGTGCTCTGAATAGTCTTTATCTTCTTCACTGCACTTGTCCTAGCTAAGGTTACAGTCCTAGCTGCTGTAGTCAAAATCACACTGTAGATGGGAATTGAAAGGAACGTCATTAGTACTGCTGTCCTCAGGTTTGGCAGCAGCAGCTGTGACTGGTGAGGGACACACGGGAAATGATGAAGCACAGGCCCAGTGGCAAGCTTGCTTATGTGGCTTCACTCCCAGCAAAGCCAGCTCTGAGGACAAACTTGCACTGTTCTTACTATTTTCTTGCTAATTGCATCAGATTTCATCCCCAGAGGCCTTTTCATTTCTTACCCCTGAGACAAGTATGACTAGATCTAAGAAGACACATACATGGATATCAGAGTGCTGAGGGGAACCAAAGTCAGGCCTAATACTCTCAGGAAGCACTAAACTTTGTCATGTGCCACATTTTTCTTGTGAGCTTATTCTGTACTACACAAAACAAATAATCATGTCTTGAAACCACATTCCACTCAAGTGAAGAAGTATCGGTGGTGTCTGCCTTGTAATGCTTGTCATGGTGGCTGCCCCTTCCAAGTCTCCCCACGCAGTGTCTCCGGAACACCAGAGTCAGCAGAATGCACATTAGGTTTTCCCAACAGAATCGAAACTTTCTAGTAGGTCATAGTATTTTAGGAAATTGCTGCCAGTTCACTGCAAAACTAAGTGCAGTCTTTCTTGTTTCCATTATAGTCTCATTTCTGGCCTCCTTCAACTCATCTTTTCACTTATCCCTAGTGTTTGGTGCATCTAGCTGAGGCTATATACTCTTCTTTCATCACAGTCACATTTCTTCCTTCTCTCCATTTCTCAGGTCCCAAGAATGTAACTACAACAAATAATGAACAGAACTACCAGGACCAGGACTCTTTCCAACGCAAAAAAATATTTGTTAGGCTTCATCAGTACATTCCCACCTTGTACTTTCCCTTGCAGTGTTTTGTTAGCTCACTGGGAATGTTTGAGAAGGTTCTTCAACCATTCAGAACTGAACAACTACGTCCCTGACACGTTACAAGGCACTGCAAGGCTGCCAAGATGACTGAAATGGCAGCTTTGTTCTGCAGCTGAATCAAGATATGTTTTAGTTTTTAGTAGCCTTAGAACAGATTTCCTTTCAATTTACACCATTCTTCAACTTGCTTCAGTGACTTTACAGAAATACAAGTGAGGAGAAAGAGGAATAAGTTACTTCAACTGATTATTTATTCCAAAAAAGAGAAGAACTGAAGATCGATTTGGAGAACTTTCTTCTTTGTAAGAAAGGTAGTGAGGAACTAATATCTTTAGTAACAATGAATCCTTACCTAATTAACCAAGTAAAGTTGGCATTGCAATAATCAAGAATCATTCACAAATCACAGCTCCAAAGAAACAGACTGAACTAACTTAATGGATACAAAGCACAGAAGCAACATGTTGACCCACGAGTGTGGCTTATCTTTATACTTACATGGAAGAGGACAAGCTGGATCCTCAACCAGCTGCAAGTGGTGTATCTTCACTTCAGCAATGAGTTGCAGTGACTTAAAAAAAACCTGACCATCTGCCCATACACATACTCTAATCTCTTAACTGGCTCGTTTCCCTTGGGAACTAGCTGATGCCCTATTGTTCCTCTATGAAATTAAGTGGGGCACTGAATAATGGGTTGAATATTGTAGAGAACAATGAGACAAAGGTGGTTCATGGTGGAAAAGACAGCGTGATATGAAAAAATACACACAACCCTCTGTTTACACAGCTACTGAGATATTACAGGGATCAATAAGGACTAATGTAAAAAAAATAATACGAGAGGAAGCAACCAGCATAGGTTAATGTACTTAGTGAAGCTGCTGTAGAAAACAGTGACAGACGTAGATTCAGAGCTGGAAGGGAAAATGTACCTGTACTTGTTCAGCTACAGCAAAGGTCAACAGTTTGGTAGATCAGTTTGGCAGAGGGTATACAACAGAAAGAAAGCATTTAATCAAAGTGTTTGGTAAACTCCATCACCCAAACAGAATAATACTGCTCACTATGATATGAGTGATTCAGATAGCCAGCACTTCTTATTAAGGTTGCACGTGACTACCAGATACCCAGCACACTATCTGCTTTCCAGCTCTTCCATCTGAGAAGAGTTCTATTGCTTAAACACATCTGTCTCTGAAACACAGGCCATGGAGGGCTCGCCCTATGATACCTTATTCTCCATGCCATGTCCTGCCTATTTAAACTGAAAGCCACAGGGATAGTTCAGCTTCTTGTTTTTAAGGCACAGAATAAGGCTTTGATGCTGATTAGGGGATCTGCGCTCAGAAATCATTAATGCATCGAGTGATATGATAGTAAAACATTAAAATACTAACACTCTTCATTTTTTCTTCAGACATGCATGGGACATTTGTCATCCTGATGCCTCTCAGCCTGATATTGATGATTTTTGGAGGAATGACTGGATTTATCAGTATTCTTGCCAGGGCATATCTACTGCTTCTAATGACGGGTCTGCTTTTTCTTTTTGGAGGTACTATATCAAACTCCTGGCTTAATGGATTTAAATAATAAGAGATTATATCCGGAAAACATCACTTTGCCTTCTGGAAAAAAATGTTGAGCAAGACTTTGCTTTCAGAATAACACTGCTATTCATTCATTTTGTGTCTATTCTGTCAGGACCAGAGAGTTCATTATCCACTCACCCTTTCCCAAAAAACAATTTTGACTTGATTTGAGAGGTAGGAGAAGCTTTAATGGCAACCTGCCCTGGGTAGATAAGAATGTCAAGGATGCTCTGAGAGTTATGTAAGGATTTTTACTCTCTGTAGTGGACTGTAACTAACTGAATGTGTTCTTCTTACCCAGCTCTGGTTACACTTACTGGGATTGGTGTCTACATTGCATATTCAGCTGCTGCCTTTGAAGAAGCCATCTGCCTCCTGAGGAGTAAGGATGTCCTGGTAGAAATCGACATCAGGTTTGGCTGGTCTCTGGCCCTGGTCTGGATCTCTTTTTTTGCAGAAGTGATCACTGGGGCTGTGTTTCTCCTGGCAGCAAGAGTTGTGGGTCTGAAACGGCAGCGTGAACAGGAGTTATGAGCAGCAGGTATCACTGCAGCAACAGAAAACTCTGGAATGTGGAGTCCTTGGTCTGTCTGGTCACTCGGGGGAATAAAAGTGGCAAGGCTGTGACTGAGTAACTTGCCAACATGATCTATGAAATACAAAGAATCTGATAAATCAATAACATGTTTCTAGAGTTGTCAGTAAGGAAACCTTTGTGACTTTAGAAGAAAGCATGTTACACTATTGATGTTTCTGAAACAACTTCAGCTGGCAGCTCACATGGCATCAAAATACATTGGTTAGAAAGATAATTTTTTTTGTTTTCCCTTCTCTCTGCTACCCCTGAGTACCCTGCAGGACAGTCTGCATGGTCCATTTTGCTTTTGGTTTCCCTTCAGAGACTCCTGACATGTATGCTACAGTTGCAGTCATGTTGGCAGCCTCTACCACACATGATACATGATGCAAATGTACCTGAATCCAGGTACAGAGTGGGGGGGCTACATGTATTCAGTTAATATTGCACATTTAATGTGGCTTCGTTATTCAAAGTAAAATCAAATGTAAAGGTCCAGAATAAGAACTTCAGAGTACTTGAAGAAATTCAGTGATAATCTCCAGCACTAGGGCACGGCTAGGGCATCCAATCTGTGTGCACCTTCCACATTTATGGGATCTTTCTTTTGCCTAGAGTCTCCCTGAGGAGGCTATCCTCTCTACCTCTATCACATTATTTCCTTGTGACAACATACAAAGAAGTGATAGTTTGAGAGACTGGAGATCCACAGAAGCCTACTTTATGCCAGCTATGTGTGACAGCTAAGGAAAAACACAGCTTCATGTTTTCTATTCAGAAATCATTACATATAGGCTGAAAACAAATAAATTATTCATTTTCTAAAGCTTTGGTGCTGTAAAAAATAATTTACAAAAATGAAGGCCTAGAAACTACGAATGACTTGATACTAATTATCTCCAGACTGTGAAGCTCTTAAAGGCAGTGTAATGGTGAGTGTTCTACTTCAAGAGAAAGCCACAGCTGCTTCTCTGCATGTTTTAACAAACTACTGCAGCCAGCCCAGATCTATCTGATGCTCAGGTTACTTACTTATCTCTTGCTGCTTATTATAAGCTATTATAATGCAGAAGGTGCATCCTATACATTTCCCAATTTTTTCCTTTGCAAACCTGATGCTTCCTTTTCATGAAAACATTAACATGTGTTTGTGCTAGAATGTGTTTAACTTGTGCTGGAATCTTCTGAGTAAAACTGAGCAGACAAGATGCCTGAGTTTCATCTTAAGAGCCAAGAACTAGCTATTCTGTATATTTTTTTGCGTGGGTGATAGCATTTAAGAGAAAATTTACTTCAGTGCCCGCTGAAGTTAGTGAAAAAATTTTGCCTGACTGCTGTGGCGTGGGGTAAAGACCTGAAAGTGTTCACAGCTCCACTGCATATCGGATCACGGCCAACTTCAGCATCTTACGATTCAAGACTGTGACTCAACAGCTGTATCAGCAAGGTGTGCTGTCAGTGGGCAAGTTCCATGTGCTGCCTTCAGTAGAGTGAAGGGCATCGTTAACCTACTACCATCCAATACTGGAATGATTTTATCACTGTCTTTTGTTCAAGACAGTATTTACTGAGCTCAGCTCTGATTCTAGTTCCACAGTACCGAACGGTGGCAGAGAGCTTCCATCTTGTAGTCTTTGGAGATAAATGGAAATGTTACTACAATGCTCTGAATGGAGAACTGAGGCAGAAAAACTGACAAGGTTCAATGAAACCGGAGCTTCTGATTCCCAATCTAAAACCTTGGTTGGCAGACCTTTCTTATTATCAGAATGAAACAAGGTTAGAAATCCCAAGTAGGCTGAGCAGCAGAAGTTCTGTTAACAGCCAGTACCATCTCTACTTCTCCATTGCTTCCACATTGGTTTTCACATATTTTCCACGACGCTCTGTGCTGGGACTGTGTAATGGAGTCATTTTTCAAGTTAAAGCTTACTAAATCAGCTCTATAAGAAGATTATAGAAAAATCCCTCATATTAAAAATTCCACATGCTTAAATGAATTATGTAAAATGTAATACTTCGGTGTTTTGGTGCTGGTGAAGTTACTTAACATAATATGGCTTGTATGATGTTAGTCAGACTTTACTGTAAGTTATAATAGTAACATATCATCTGAGCTATTAGTGAATGTTTATTACAGATGTTATTTTACAGTGCTTTTGAATGGTGTAAAACTAAATAAAATGACATCTCCAAACTGGGAAGTATTTGCAAAGACGTGGAAGAACTAAGATAATTTTTTCTTTAACTCCTTCTGCAGATCTATTTGACAGTTTACATGATGCTTTTGATGTACCCATGTCACATGTGGTAGATATTTATAAGATACTTACGCAGCTACAATATACAATTTTCAACCTAATTAGAAAGCCAATGAATCTGTTATTGAATTAAAGCAATTCTAATTTCCATGGCTTTCCTAGATTTCTCATTCTGACTTCCTGCAATATCTGGCACAATGGTAATAAAGAGTATTTTCTGCTCCTGAACATTTGTTCAGTCCCTGAATTTCTCCAAAGTTCCATCTGAATAGAAATAAAAATATTGTTTTGAATTGTGAATTAAGCCTTAAACAAATTTAATTATTATGCTAGAAAGGTAAAATATTCTGGAAAGGACTCTATGTAATTCAATACAAGTCATCTCATCAAGCTTCTGCTTACAATGAAACTAACGTTAGATACGCAGTTCTTTGCTTATTTTCCCAAAATTCATTATTGAGATGAGGAGACTGACTGCTTCCAGTCCTGCAAACTCATAGGTAATTGGACACAATTAAAGTGAAGAAAGGTAAACACACTGAGCAGAGCAGATCAGTAGTTTGAAGCAGTAGAGTGCACACAGCTACTGGCCAATACTAGCCACTACTGGCCAGTACCACCCTGTAATTTGAAGGCTACCTCAAGGGATGGAAGAGAAGGGCAGGGGAGGTGACAGAAGTTCTTGGAGGCAGGAAAATTCCATCATCTTGGATGTCTCTGTACCTGCTTCCATGCCATCCAAAGGGAGAGTATTGGCTGAGACACTGCTTCAGTTCAGATAGCTCAATTTGTTGATCATTGATCCAAAGCCTATAGTTCTAACTGACTCTATTACATTAAACAAATAGTTCATAATCTCCTTCTAAATCATGAACTGTGGCAGGTTGGAGACCTAAAAGGACATGCTCTGTCCATGCCTTCCTTCCTGGTAAGCCCAGAAGCCACCCACTGAGGTGGCCACAGCAAGGCACACAGTGCCTGCCCACCTGCTTAGACCTGGGGCTCAGGTAGCCTTCTGGTGGCTGTGAAGAACGCTTACTCCTACTTTCTGTCAAGGTTGACTGAAGGTGTTAAAAAAACTGGACCTGGCCCATGAAATCCCAAAGACATAGACTGTCCAAAGCTTGACTGGCACTTTGGGATCTCAAGTAATCTTGGCCTCCAAATGATCTTCTTTTGCACTGTTCTGCAAGTAAAAAGCAATGGCCTCAAGTTATTAAAACTGAAAAACTCACTGAAGAAATTGGAGTCTACTTCAGAAATCTGATTTCCTGTTCTCTGCTTCAGTTTGCAAACTTCTCAGAGTGAACCAGTTTGTAGTTTGCCAAGATTTATTAGTAAAGAACACGTCCCTTGGCCTCCTATCTGTCATTTTCTTATTAACAGACTAAATTGCCCCAGCTTGGTTCCAAAAAGGTCAGAGTGAATGCTCTGGCTTAGTGCTAGAGAATCAAACTCCCCCTAGGATCAGTACAGCCATGCTCAGGAGGGTCTCCCCTTTGCCTCAGCACTCCCGGTTTGCTCAGTGAGTGCAGCTTTATAGCTCAGAAATTGCAAGCTCCACAGAGCTCGAATGCTCTGCCTGAAGACTTTCTGTGTTTCACACAGACTTGCACGGAACTGTGGTCTCTGCTGACATCTTGTGACAATACTGAGCAGTTGGCTGAATTTGGAAATAAAGAATTAATTTCCATGCATACTACTCTTTGTATGGTTTGAAGAGCAAAGGGGACTACCATGCTCACCAGGCCATAGCTCCTATACCTTATAGCCCATGGAATCTCACCTAGAAACTGCTGCACCCAAATCAGCAGCTCACTGCCTTAGGATACAACTCCCAGCTGATGACCATCCGAAGCTGAAAGGTCAGTGATAGGAAAAGCACTCCTTGTTAAAAAGAAAAATCTCAAAATATTTTAATGGCTTTTACTCCTAGATGAAAGATGTTGTAGCTGGCCCCCAGATACATTTTGATTAGCTGCAGCAGTACGGGTTGTACACATTCTTAGCTGTCGTGCGGGGTCAGGTTTATAGATTTATTTGTTGGATGGACACTATGTTGGGCTAATTCCTCCATAAACAGCAGCTGGTTAACAGTCTGCAGATCCATGGGATCGGGTATTCAAGGGAAAGGAAGAGAAATGCAATGTCATACTCTACTGTAACTAAAGCAGCAGTGACAGATTGAAATCTCTCATCATGTGTGACCTAGTTTCTCAATCTATTGCATAGGAAAAAACACACATGGATGGAAACTTTCACGTTCCATCACCACTGAGGACAAGGCATTGAAATTACTATGTGTAAAACTCATAACAGAAGGGATACAGAACTGTAACCCCACCAATTATCATCAGTTAATGAGATACTGTATGTCTGCCAAGTTGTCACAACTGCATGTACTTATACTCTCAAGTCATCTCTCAACACTCCTGAGAATTAAAATGCATTCCTTCAGCACACCACTTCTGCAGCCTGGTCCTGTACCCATGGTGGTTTATATTAATGGACTTAATCCAGAGTTAACGAGCAGCAAGGAGTTAAGAAATAGAGTCATAGTCGTTTTGACAGTCTGCCTATAGTGCTCACTGCAAAACAAGCTGGAAGACTCCGTGCTTGGGGTTGGAGGGGTAGCAGGCAGTTCTCTGAAGAGCTTTTGGCTCGTTGTTTTACTGCTTTCATTTTTGCCAAGGATAAGGCAAACACTTGTCATGGAAGGCTGGGACTCTCCCGCTGTATTGCTCCCTAGGTGTTGAAGTGTATTTGTCTACCAATAGCTGAACAACATTTGCTGTTGGCTTACGCTTCTGGACAACACATCTGGCTGCTGGAGCAGCTAGCATATTTCTCCATCCAACCTGGCCTCCTCAAATATTCATAAGTTAATGTTGTCTGTAATGCTTGCAGCATACAGAGAGACTGAACTGAACTGCACTGTGGAGGAGTCTCTTTCCACAGCCTTTTGGAGCTGGCTGCATCAGCACTGTGAAAACCCTTTGGCATCATAAACCTTTTATTGCCACAGCTCCCCCTTGACTAGTATTATACAGTGAAGCATTTAATTATGCAAGAAGCACATAAAAATAATTTTATAACTGTCAGGCAAAAATCCATAGAAGCAACAAACTTTGTAGGACATGCAGTAACAACTACTTGCCTTTCTGTTTAGGAATCACAGCACATTACATGCATGGCAACAGCTGCTGCCAACAGACTTCTGTCTCCTTCCTGCCCATGGCAAACAGCCCATACAACAGGACCTTTGATTTTCTAAGAAAATGGTAAATTTCTGCGTAAGAAGGAACTAAGAGGTCCAGGCCTGTATCATTCAGCAAAAAACAAAAATTTGTTTAATACAATGTGCAGCGTAAAAAATTCCTTCTCAAAACTCAGGAGTAGTGCAATATTTCATGAAAACAAAAGAAGAAAGAAATAGCACTCTCTCAGCCAACAGAAATCAAAATGTTCACAAGCCTTTCTTTCAGATGCAGATTTCACCTACAGGATCACCTCATGCTCAGGTACTCATTGCTTAGGCTGCTTCTAGAATTTATGCAAAAATCCAAGTGACAGGACTTACAACTGGGAGCTGGGAGCTCCATTTTGCTGAACTAGCCACAATTTAGAAAACAGACGTTCTACTTGCATTGTTCAGCCCCCAGTCATGTGTGCATGTCAAACTGGAGGCACTCAGCAACAAGGAGGAGCTGGACCAGCACCACCACCAACCTTACTGTATATGGCACAGGTCTGTGCGACTTGTGCATGCTGCTTCCACAGATGAACCCATCAGTGGCAAGTGGTGTTAAGAAGCCAGCTGAATAGTAACAGCTTTTTTGAATGGGCTGGCCAACAAAAACAGGTACTGCACGATGTCTTTGCTGTCCTACAACAGGGAACAATTGTTTGTCACATGAGTGTGCAAAGATGCTACTGCTTCTTGGAAGCAGGATTGGTTATTGCCCACAGCAGTGGTTAGCCAGGAGGCTGCTGCATCAACGGTGAGAGAAAAGAAGCCTACTTCCATCAGAAAAATGAAGCACCTGATCCCAAGCCCTTCCAGGGTAGAAGTCAGCCCTTCAGAGTCTGCCTTGGGCTCACATTCCCGCTCTCCTCTTTGCCAGAAGTCCTTTTCTCCTTCCTGGCAGCAACAGCCGTGCAGCACATCCCAGGCAAAGCTCTGTCACCATAACAACTGGGTAGCTGTCCTATAATTCAAACTGCCCTCTCCAACTTCAAGGGCCTCTTCCTACACAGCCTAGAGCTCATCAATCCTTCCCTGAGCAGTATTTCATTGGTGCAGTAACTCCCACAGCCACTCTTTCTAAAGCTGCTTCTCTGCCATTTTATTTCCAAAAAACCTGAAGAACCAGGCACTCACCCATTGGGAAGAGAGCTGAATTTGGCACACTTGAGCCTTAGGTTTCCAGACACCAGCTAACCTTATGACTATCCCCCCTGCATTGGGTTTGCCTGTACAAATGGTTGGCCCAAGGAGTTTAGAAAATAATCCCACAGAGAGTGAGCTGCTCACACAGCAAATCCCCTTGTAACCCCTAAATCCTTTGGAATGCAGAAAACATGTCCAGAAACAAAACAGTGGAGGCTCTTAGAAAGCAGCATGTGCCTCCAAAATGACAACTGCATTGCCCAAAATCTTGTTCAGCCACTAATTAAGTCTGTGACCTCTGACTGGCTGACAGCCCTTTCTGTATTTCAGCATCTCTAATGGCAGCGTTCCTACCTGGCTGCATCAAGCTGAGCAAACGATTACTAAACCTCCCCAAGAACTCATTTAGAGATCAAATAATTTTCATCACATTTTCTTCCATTACATGCAAAGATTTCAGCTTGCATTGTCAGCTGCAACCTGTGCAGTCAATACAAATATTTTCTACTAACTTGGAAATCAGGTTAAGATGTGATTACCCTCTAAATAGCCTTGTTACATGAGAAATGAAGATACAGTGTAAATTCATGCTTGAAAAGAGTTTTGCGATGCACATAGTCATAACTTGGAGTGTCACCAGACTGATTTATGGACCCATGTCACGTTATGGTCACCCATTTACTTGGTAGAAGAAATGTCATTTTACAGAGATAACTCCTACACTGCTGTGCTTTGCCTGAGCAGCCACTGCACGTCACTGTTGCTCCATACACAAAAGACTTGCTGAAGCAAGCAGGACTCGGAGAATCTTTGCATTTTCAAGGAAGGGAAGAAAATGTCCTATAAACCAAGGGATGGAGCTGAGTGAAGTCAGGGCAATTTTCTTCCCCCAGGACTGAAGGGAGGCCATACCTGTTGCTGTTTTGTGTTTTCATGTGCATGTGCAAAAGGATTTTTCCATCTCCTCAGAGGTGTAAGAAGAGAATGGCCATGGGGCAGGGACACAAAGATCCTGCTCTCCACAGGCAACAAACCATGGAACCTCCTGCTACTCGGGAGACACTCAGAGTAAGAGTGCATACCCACTTAGATTTGGGGTGTTTCTTTCACATAAGAAAAGGTGAAATTTTGGAGTCATGTAGCAGTTGTAGAAATAAACAGCTTGAGAACTTGGTATGACTTTTAAGTCTAAAAAGGCAGTTGCAACTAGGGGTCTGAATGATGCCCCAGAAGCCTAACATTCCCAAGGCAGCTCTGTGAACACCTCTGTCAAGTCACAAACACAGACCAGCACTAAGCTCCCCCTTCCAGTCTTAGCCACTAAAATGCAGAAATATTCACAGTTCCTCACATGAGTTTTTCTCAAGTTTTCTGCAATTGCTGTGTTGTTGAGTTGCAGTAGGGAAATCTCAACTCCTTTTTCAGAAAAGCTTCATACAAAACCATTTGGAAGAGAAATGAAGCTGCCAACAGGGATAATTCCTGTAGAATGCAGAAAGCAAAAGGATAAAACTGAAAATAAAACAAAACACGAGAGATTTTGAGGGGAATGAACATTAGAAGAGATACCTAAACTTAACAGAAAATGACTTGGCAAGTAGAGCCCTCGAGGGGATCCTCTGTAGCACAGAACATACTAAAATCAACAGTCCCCTCTCTATGGCTTTCACACTATGCCATACTTGCAGTTTACCAGGGATGGCTGTACTTGCCAGAATCTAATGCTGCAGCCCAACTTGGTTGCCACTGACACATAAATTCATGCTAAAAACACTGGCAGCCACTGTGTCTGGGATCATGAGGAAGCTACACTCCAGCTGTAGGTGACATCACTGCACACTGGACCTGAATGCCGTTGGATGTCCTCTGCCACAAAAAGCAATAAACTTCCAAAAAGAAATTATCCTGCAGCCTCCAGCCATGATCTTAATCCTTTGAGAGGCCTAAAATCAGACCAGAATTCTTCATGCAGCACAAGAACAAGGAGGTTTTGTTTCTGAGGTTGCTAAACCAATGTTTATTTCATAAGCCCAGATCCACAAACATGAGAGGAGATCATACTGCCAGAGGGAAGGAAACCCTTTCCTGAAGCAAATGACTGGGCTGTAACACTGCATCCTACTGAGACAGGGATGATTTATAAAAGAGAAAACATACACAGCTTGGCGATCAAAACAGTTGCCTCAAGATTGCTGAGCTGAGTGAAGAAATAAGGGACACAAAAGTGAATGAAAGTCCAGAATTGAAGGCAGAGGACTGAAAATATCTGTCCTTCTTTGGACTTCGTGAGAAAAACAATGTCACCTTTGCCTGCAACTTTTGTTCTCCAGTTTGCGTGTTACCCCTGCGCTGCTATGGGATGTGTCACTTCAGACGTCTGCGTCTCTTCCATGTGGTAGCACACATTGGTCTAGACGATCCCTGCTGCTGTACTGCCCTAAGTACACTGACCCACAGTTGCTTCCTCTCTGGCAAATAACAGATGAAAAACACCTATCCAAAATGCTGGGCCAGATTCTCCTCCCAAGCAGAAGCCTTGGCAGGGACAGAGGGTCTGAGGGGCAACACAGCCACTGCAGAACGATGTCCTGATGCTGCCAGTCCCCAAGCCTGCCTGCCGACCACTGGGATCCCTCCCGAGGCTGAGGCAGAGCACTGCCTGCTTTGCCCGCTGCCAGCTCACAGAGTTATCATCCAAACAGAAGTATCTGACTTTTACCAGACAAAAAAAATTAGTGGGTACTTGGCTTTTTCAGCCAGCAAGCTCTGAACAGATTCAGGTTCCTGCTGCAGAATGGCCGGAGCCAGGGAAGCCCCTCCTGGACACCATCAACTGTCTGATTAATTGAGAGATTTGCTTTTGTGTTGTTTACTACACGCCAAACAGAAACCTGAGGATCTGTTTGCAGAACCAGCTATCTAAAGCCCTTCCACGTACATGCTTGTAGGTCCAGCTTTGTATTATTTAGAGCTTTTGCTTGTTGTTTTAGGTTTAATGTGTTTGCTCTCTTGATGGCTCTGTCAATATATATTCTGCGCTGAAAAAGTTAAATGTCAATATATAAAAAAAATGATAGGGCCAAAAATACCCATCCAGGGTCTGGAGATGGAAGGCAAATTGCAGGTTTGTCAATAGTGTGTTTGGGAGCATTTTAAGTAGTGAATCACTTGATGCTAGCTATTGTAAATATTGGTTTAAAGGCGCTATAAAATAGATGGCGTGTAGTTAAATCTTCCTCCAGATCCTGATCTGTTTATGCTACCTCACTTAGTGTCAGATCCAAAGACCACTGGACGTAACAGGAGTCTTTACCAAGTCCTTAACAAGCATGGTATCATTTCACAACACGGACACAATCTCATGGCAGGGGCATAGTACCTTTTCTCATGGTCTCTGTGAAATTAGGCATACAATACTCCAGAACACACCTTTCATTTTTGTGTAATTAGTGCCAGCTGAGAAAAATGGCATGGAGTGGCTGCATTCAAAGAAGAACATCACCAATACCCTCATTGCACAGCCTTTCATGGTGTATGGTTCGACAATGAAAATGGGATTCCACTCCCATTATAAATCATAGTGTGGGACAGGGGTCTGAATCCTGAGCCTGAATATGATTCTGGTAACAGCTGGGTGAGGTTTGCTGCTTCTGCAGTCCTTCACCGAATGCTGGATTCAATCACAGTAAAACAGTTGAGTTGTGATGCCAAAACAGTGAACCTGGAAACTGATGAATGTAACTTCTGCCCAGTTAAGCTCCACTCTGAGATCTGAAGGAATTCTTTACCACACTGGCCCTAGTGTCCTCAAACTCTTTTCTTATTTCATCTTCTCAACGGCACCAAAACGTCCCAATATCTGTATATTATATTAAATCCTAATTTAGAAGCAAAGGATTATTAGTGAGGGGTAGGTATCAAAAAGGCTTAACAAAAACAGAACAGACAGATTTTCAAGAATTTTAGTCAGTCCAGCACTGTCCTAACACTGGTCAATGCGCTTTACTTTTTTCTCAGTTGAGATACCCAAATAGAAGAAAACATTTTAGGTACAGGCAGCGCCCTAGAGCTTGGCTAAAAGTGTTCTTAAAGAATAAATGGGAATGCAGGTTTTGCAAAGGTAAATTAAGACTTTTGTTGTTGTTGGCCTGAGTGGAACTGGCACAGGTAGATTGGAAAATGGAATGAAAATCCATGCCTCAGACATAGAACAAGTTCTTCATCCAGCCCAAGTCTTATGACACTGGAACCTTTGCCTGGAGTATTAGTATCCTACCTCCATATTGAGAAAGGAATTAATGAGGAAGAAAATCCAACAGAAGAGTTACTCATGCTCATTTGCTTTTGGCGTAGCTGTCTATTGTAGTATGTCTATTGCAGTTAGCCTTGTCTCCCTGTGTTTTCCCCATCTTTTTCCCAAGGAAAGAAATTAAAACAATTCTGCTGTGGGCAAGTCTGGAACCTGTCTGGTTCTTCACCTGTGGTTCCCATCACAAAGAAAAACTTGTGATTAAGGGTGACAAAGCCCTTAGGAGACTGGGAGGTGTGATGGCAGCTGGAGAAGAAAATGACAGGCCTCTAGAATTATCTGCTCCCATAGAACAGGTGTCAGCAATCACAGATAAGGCAATGCCTGGAAGTTTCAGTGCTCCAGGCGGCACGGAGAGGGGAAGATGTGTTTGCAAAAGGGCATGTTCACTCAGTTATAGAGTGCATGTGTTGTGCTAAATGTCCTTAAATCCCTCTGGTAATGCAGCCGTCTGTAACAATAAATAGCAAATAACCATTGTCTCCTCTGGGACTACAGCTATCATGCTTCCAAATAGGAGTCATCTTGCTCTCTCTTGAGATGTTAGAGACCATATATTTGCTGTAAGTTCTAGGAAAAAATACTAAAACGTACATAATTCAGCCTGGAATGTTTCTGTTTACACAATTTTGTTTATAATCAATAATAACATTTTAAAATCCCAAACGGATTCCTCCCAATTATTTTAAGTTTAAAAACATCCAGTAGGTAAGAAGCCTTTGTGTGACAGTACTGAAAGATGCCACCATTTGTTTGGCTTTCCATTCCCCTTTCTGCTTTCTTGTTTCCATGGTCTTTGAAATTTTCCCCCCAAGTAGAGATACAATTTAAAATCCTTCAGTGTGCAACTTTTGTGATGGTGCGAATACAACAACACCAGCTGAGAAGTGAAGAATCAGGCACTTTATGTACATACATAATCTTTTAAGGGTGAACAGAGTCTTGCCTACTTTGTTTTGAAATACTCGTACCTATCTCTGGAAATGAGAACATCTAATAATAGTAAAGGGTTTTATAAGCCAAGCTGAGACACTCAGCACCTTGGAAGTATTTTGCAAACACGAGCATAACTGTTCTTTATGACTCACCTGTATGGTAGCTATCATTACATCTCATGTTCAGATGGAGAAAATGGCATCCAAAGAAATTAAGAAACTCAAATAAGTAACACACATTAACTGAGTGGTGGAGATTCAAACAGAAAAATGACTAGTTAATGACACTTCAGCTCACTGCCTGAAATGATCTGAACACTAACACCCACAAAAAACCCAAGACCACACTTCACTGCAAGATGCACAGAAGCAGAACATCGCACAGAAAAAGCACAAGTAATTCTCAGGCTGTAAAGAATGTGGAGGTTTTCTGAGCTGGTCACAAATCTCAAACCAGTGTCAAAATAAAACAGAAGAGTCAGGAACTCTCGAAAAACTCACAGTGTCCCATGTGATCCGTCCCAGGTAACCCGTTCCCTGTAATCTGACAGCTTCTTCATGTGTAAACCAGAGCTTCTATCCCAGACCTGGGAACAGAACTCAGAAACATGGAAGCCCTCTACATGCTGGCTGTTTCCCATACAAATGTTTAAACCCTTCAAAGGCTGCAGTGATCTAAAACCGGAGTGGTAATCTCCTGATTTCTATGGTTTTGAAACAGACTTTAAGAAAAGCAAAGCCTGTTAGATTTGTTCCTAGTAAGGAATGTATTAGGGATCATGGAGCAGTGGTATACCGTCAGGGGGCCTCAAGAAGCTTGTTACACCCAGAATTAAAAGCTGAATTGTTCAGTAAGTTTGGTGAAGGACAAAACTCTAGTTTCCCACTTTCTTTCAAGAAATTCTGTTGTTAGGAAACAAGCTAGTCTGTATGATGCATGGTGCCCAACTAACTTTCCCCTTCTTCACTCAGAAGTCTCAGCACAAGTTAACCAGCACGTATTAAGCACTGCCTCGTGGTGGGCCCTTTGCCGGCTCACAGCTCGCAGCTAGTTTGCAGAGCTATTGTGGTCTTTCAGGGAGAACTTCTGACACTGGCATCTTCCATCTTGTCTCTGTAAATATATATTTACTTTTTCATCTTTATATGTCATGTTCAGCTGCACACAGAATCAATACTCCCTTCAACTGCTTCCATCCCTGCATTGTTTTTTGTCAGGAAACTCAGTGTTTCTTATGTCTGCTGCCCCTGGATCTGCTGTCCCCTTGTTCTCTCTGCAGACTTTTGCTTTCTCTCACCATAGCCCTGCTGTAGCTGGTATTAGATGGCTCCTGTCAGCTTTATTTTCAGGTATTGCATGCCATGTAGTAAGAGGAATGCATGTTTCTCAGGGCAAGCTGTCTTGCTATTAAGAAGTGTTTGCTCCAAGGTCACCATGTGCACACAGACCCACTTGTCCTTCTTTCAGGCTCTTTACTCCTGCATTTTGTTCTCCTTCCTCAAGTTTCTTCACAGGTCCCTTACATGTAGGCCCACTGAAAAGGCTTCTGAGCAGGACTGTGCTTTCTTGTAGGATTCAGGGAGCAGCAGGAGGCAGAGAGGGAACACAGACTACATCCGGACTCCTTTTTTTTGTGACCACATAGGCTGTCAAATCAGTCCGATTCTTCTCAGGCTTCTGAAAACACCTCATTTACAAGGGCGGACTGAGAGGCTTAGCAGGGGTATTAGCACAGTCAGTGCCATTACAGAACATGGCATCTGTCTTTCCCTCCCATGTCCTCCTTGCCTTCCTGCTGATCACACCGAAGCTCCCCAGAATCACTGTCTATTTTCAGCTTTTCCCAGTATTTTAGCACATACCTTCCACCTCCTTCCCTGTTCCCACACCAGCCTCTTTTCTTCGCACTCTCTGTGGCATCTTCCTCCACTCCCTGTCACTGTTACATCTCAGCATTTATCTAACTGTTCTTATTTTTTTTCCTTTTACCACTTCAATGCTTTCTATGCATCGCTTTTGCTCTTCTTCACTTCTACTATTGCTTACTGGGTTTTGAACTACATAGGTCTTAAACATCATATAAAAATGATTAAATTAAATCCCCATTATGATTAAACTCAGGTAAAAACTGAATATTGTAATGTCTGAACGCATATTGCTTGACAACGGTGTCAAAGAGATGAGCTTTATCTTAAAGTACTTTGTTTGGTGCTACAGTCTGTAGCAGAAGAAACACAGAAGAAGATTCAGAGGTCCACCAGCTATATATGTGCACACACACAGAAATAAAGCACACGCAGAGGACATAACTGAGTGAACTGCTAAACCAATGACTGCAAGACACTTTCCAAAATGATTACAGTACTCTGAATTATCCATAAGGAAGCTACTCACATCTGTGTGCTGGCTGGAAGCTCCTACTGCATGGGCCTTTATAAGCAGGAGTTCGATCTGTGCAGGAGGAGAGACAAAGCATGGTGATTTCTTTCTAGATCTGCTTTGCTTTTTAACATTATTCCATTTTTAAGTAGGAAAATTTGAAATGTTTTTAATGTCACAACCCATTTTAGGATCAGAATGGGCTTCCTTTTCCAGTTAACTGCAATTACTGAAAAGGCAATGCAGTCTGCCTCAGAAAACCTCCCTTCAGTGGAGGTCTGTAACTCTTCACAGGTGCAAAAAGCAGCTCTCAAACTCCAAAATCAGTGAAACAGATGCAAACATCATTATAATAAAACGTCTTATTTGTATGGGCAAGAACTGTTTCTGTTCTTTAAAACTCAGGGACAGCCACCCATCTTCCCTCCATTGTGCACTGCAGTTATGTTATTCTTGTCTGCAGGGAGGGCACTGCTTCTCTGTTCTGACGTTTGCAGCATCCATGTATTTTAGAGGCCCAGTAAGGCACTTAGGTTAACAGCAGCTGAGTTCCTAACCCATTTGCATCTCATATAGTTATCAAAATCCCTCTTTTTTTTTTTTTCCTTCCCCCCTACCCCTCTCCTCTCCTGATCCATCATATTTAAGACCAAAAGCGAATGAAAACATCCAGTCTTATTTTGTAAGGCTCCCTAAACATTGGGGACCAACATCACTGGGATGAGACGAGGACAGAAAGCAATTCATCACATGTTGATGTAAAGAAAAGTAAGACCCACAGCTCCTTGTTTCCTTTGGCCACATCCTGATACCTCAGACCAGTGGCAGGGACGTAACAGCTGGAGATTCTCCTATGTTTTGCCTCATAGAGCTTTCCCAAATATTCCATGTTGATTTTCCCTTGCGTATAAGCAGTTATACAGTTGACTTGCCTAATGTCTATATTAATTTTGGTACATTTTTAATTAACAGATAGCTAATTAACATAGTATAAGGTTATCTTGTTAAATGTTAATTGGATATGTAAGCATTCTTTACAAGTTAATATTCGGAGGAAAAAATATGTAATATGCATTTGTTGCCTGTGTCATTCTGAATTAATTACATGACAGCCCGATTTATCCCTTCCCAACTTGAGAACCCTCAATAAGTACTCTTTTAAGAATCAATTGATACTTAATTAATATGTACTGGCTGTCCCATTTAATTTAAATGAGTTCTTCCAACAAGTTACAGTGCTGCAGAGCTCCGCTGGTGACACAGAGCACTTTCTGCTGAGGGCACACGAGGGTGCTGTGAGAAAAGGCTGGGTGTTGCCAGCCCACATTTCACGGCTGGGCTCACAGCCTCCTCCTTTCTTCTTATCAAAAACAAAAACTACCCACACAGAAATCTTTATGAAAGTTGCATGTACTGCGCTGTATCTCATTCCGCAGGGCTTCGCATTGCTCAGGGCTCTGTGATAGCTCCCTACCTGGATGGTGTTTATTACATTAGATGATGAGGTCAGTAACCTTCTCCCCCGACCAGGTAGGGAGAGAGGTCCGCATTCCTTCACTCCCCTTTTATGTTATCTTCACAACGTCTACTGATGAGATACGTGCAGATTGAGCTCATTGTTTCAGCGCATTGATATTCCTAGCTACGGGAGAACAGCATGATTGAGTCCCCGAGGGGCTGAATTCTGGGATGGATGCATGGCAACGATGTTCACATATAATTTATTATGTGTATGAAATCCTTAACATCAGCAAAATGGTCGCAGAGTTTGCCTTCCCTTTCATCACACAATAAGGCTGTTAATGAGTAAGAAATGCCTCTGCGTGCCGCAGTTTAACACATTCCATGCCCAAGCACTGGCGATGGGGATCTGAACAGGCTCTGCCTGCACAGCCACTGATCTGCTCCTCTGCCTGTTTGCTGCACGTCACTGCAGGCTTAATTTCTGGAGGATTGTGTCTGCAGCGATCCCCAAGCGCTTTATAAATAACAATGAAGAGATACAAGTACTGCAGGCAGGTTTCCTAAAAGACTGGGGTGAAGCTTCTTGCCCAAAGCCACAGTGTGATAGAACAGCAGCTCCCAAGAGCTGTGCCTCGCAGCTTCTCCCCCTGCACACACCCGACACTTGCTTTCACAGGTAGCTGCACTACCTGACCTATTTCTGGACAGGTGATCTGTCATGATAGGAAAAACAAAAACCTTTGAATTCCGACTGGACCCCGTAAGTGAGGGCCTGGTCTGACTCTCTGAGGTCAGTGCAAAAGATCCCTTTACCCTTGTCTGACATCAGAATGACAAACGATGAAGATTAAGGGCTGGAATTTCCTAAGTGCACAGACCTTGGGCCTGCAGGAGCTCCAGAGGGAGCTGGGAGAGCCTGGTCCCTCTAACCCACATCTGAAGGCTTGCCCAAGGTCACACAGGCACTCGCAGAGCTATGGCAGTAGTAAATTTGCCCAATTGTCTCATCTCCCAGCTTGCTGGCATCACTAAATTTTCCTCTAAGGAGGTCTGCCCCATTTGTTGTAGCTGAGAAAGCTGTTCTTTCAGCTTGAAGCAGCTGAGAAAATCTGAATACGTTGTATTGTAATCACTAAATACCAGCTTTCTCCTGGATAGAAGCAGAACACCTATTTTTAGTTAAAAAGCTGCCGTTAGGTTACACAATATCTTTTATGGCTAAAGTAATGCAGCAAGCTGGCACAAACCAAATGGTACTTGACTGTTTGCAAATTGAACATCAAGGCAAACAGCAGGTGGTCACTCATCTCCAGTCTGTCACGCCGACCGTCATAATAATAGCTGTAATAACAATACTAAATAAATAATGTTCGGCAATCTACGCGGTTTTTCCATGGAGGTTTTCAATAGTGAAGATTCACTTTCACAATTCATGCTCAGACAATTATTACCCACAGGTTTATTTTTATCGCCACTTTCTCCATTTTCCTACTGTTGAAAGTTAGGATTAGTATCCCTGTAGTCAAGACCTTTAGATCGGATACATGCCGGGAGCCCCAGGGTGCCTCTCTATCGTACGCGACTTCTGCACCAAGTTTTGTCTGGAGTGAATTTCTTAGTTCTGTAAGCACTAAAAGCAGGAACACACGGCCCACATCTAGGAATCATAACAACATTTCTAAAATAGGCATGCATGACAGCAGTGTTCTTACAGCATTTTTCCCAGCTTCACCAACTATTAACCTATCTGTTTCACATCCCTGTGTCCACCACTCTGGGCAGGGGGAAGAACTGAACAGTCACTTACTTTGGGGCATCTTATGACGCTGCCTCTGTGAAGAATTCAGGTTACGTGGCAGCCAGGAATGTTAAACTGCAAACCAGAAGTTAGGTTGAGAGAATCTCCTGGTGTTCAGAAATGCTGAAAGCATGCACATCTCCTATCACTGACCCAGCTTTTGTTACACTACTCTGTATTTTGTTACTGCTATTTTTTAATGATGATTACATACAGTTAGGCTGCTATTTCTTCGTCCTCCCTAAAGAGCTCCAGTGACCACGGAGGCTGTCTGTCGGCACAGAGACGGCCCAGCCTGCCAGGCTGAAAGCTGCTTTCGTCGGCCTTCCCATTAGATGCTTAAAATGTCTGCTGTTACATTTACTGTGGGGAGAGTTTGCCGCTACCGTCATTTATTCTAACAGGACACTGGGAGCGTATCAGTTACAGACCAGCAGACATCGGTCCCTATGTGACAGTTCCCACGTGCTTGTCAGCCTCCCATCCTTGCTGATGCTGATGTGCATTAACAGCCCACTACAGGAGGATCCAGCACAGTAATAGCATTAGCTGCTTGGTTAAGTCCACCCGTGTGGTGAGGATGACACTGGCGCAGAATGAAAGGTCTGAGATAAATGGCAGCTGAGACGTAAAAGGAATAAAAAAAAGCCAGAGGAGGGAAACTCTGAAAGAACCTTCTGGGTCTGAAGGAAAAGGGTGAAAGCAAATATTAAGGAAATGAAACCAGCAGAGGCTTTATCTCAACTAAATTTAGTTTTATGTATACAGCAGTATTTATATTGGGCATAAAAGCCTTCCCAGGGGTGCTACAAGGCTTACCCTAGAGTAATGCAACACCTAATTATCGCTATTAGAAAACAATGAAAGACGATGTTAATGTCGAACATATAAAGTGGTTACAAAGTTTAATTTTTAATCATTTTCAGTGCATTCCCATGAAATTTCAGATCCCCAGAAGCAAACAGCATACAAATGCATCCTTACAAGTGTAACACAGCAGTGTACTTCTGTTGGAAGCAGGCTAGCCCTTCATCTGAATATTTCGGTTGCTTCGAACTATGAATTCATGCCAAATATTTTTGGCTGAATAAAAGAGAAATCACTATATTGAAAAATATTCCAATCTTATTTGAACTGCTTGAAACTGGATTTCCCCAACCCACTAAAAATTAAAAGCAGTACGGAAGAGGTTAGTATGAGATTTCCAGTCTGAGGCCCTGAAGTAAGAGCAACCAGAGATGGAGCTCCAGAGATGGGAGACAGCCATGTGTGACACAAGTGTCGCTTTTGCACACACCTGGTTAGCATAATGAACACTGGCACCAACGAAAAGTTGACATTATAAAGCAGGGAAGGCATGAAAAAGATTTACTGACCACTCCTGAAAGTAGATGCCGCGTGATTTCAGATTACCAGCAAGTCAGCCTGAGGAAGCAGCAGATATTGTACTTTTCCCCCGTAACATACAGGGAGATTGCCAAAACCGCTCTCAAACTGTAATTCCCAGAACTGACAACCCTGAAGATCATACAAATACTTAAAGTGAAGCATTAAACAGGGCCTTGTCGGCTGAGTGGCATGTCTGTTAAACCTTCTAAAGCAACACAATCAACCACTGTCAGAAAATTCAGATTCATATTTGTGTCAACATTTGTGCTCTCCAGTGTCAGCTGAGATATCCTCTTCTATGCTTGTCTCCTGAAATGATTAGGAGACCTGGGGAGAGTGAAAGCTATTTTTGTGAGCAGCAGGTTCTGATACTGTAAAATGAATCCACTCTGCATCCCTCTGAAATCTGGTGACAGGTGGGATTTTAATCAAACATGGCTGGCATTTCCTGGAGAAGGGAAAAAAGCAAGGACTCCTCCACTGAAGGCTGCATTTTTCAAAAGCACTTCAATCTCTGAGGCAGAGATGGATCCAAAGCGCCCACATAAACCCTTACTTGAGCCGAGCTCCTTGCTCCAGGCAATAGGTAGGAGCTGCACAGCCAGCCCAGCCTTGCTGTGCTCTTGTGCCTGCAGCCAGCAGGGGATAACGTGGAGCTGGGTGAGAGCACGGGCCGGCTGCAGCATGCACAGAGGAGGGAGCACACTGCGAGGCCTCCAGCCCCACCTGCACCCACCATCACGGTACGCACAGCTCACAGCCTGGGGATGCTCCCAGGACAAGGAGGGCAGGGCTGTGCACAGTGCACGGCTCCCAGCACAGCGATGGGGACACAGCCCTGCTCCCCACGCCTGGGATGACACCAGTGCTCTGCGAGTGGAACTAAAAGCCCTTCCTGCCCCTAACGGACATGAGAACAAAGTGAGTTCCTTAAGCAGCACACTCTTTCACACTGGAGTTGTGAAACTTCAAAGAAAGCTCCAACTCTCTGTTTCTTCATGAATAACCCAGTTTGAGTATTACAATATTAATAAATGCATTAGGACTATTTTTAAGTAAGCAAAGACTGAATGGTAGTCATCCAGATTAATGAAGGGTACGAACTTAAAATTGATTATGTAAACCACACTAAATCCCTGCGCAGATTTAATGATTTAAATTCAAATTTAATTTAGATTTAACTCAAACACTAACTTGAATTAAAGCCACTTTAACACTGTATGAGAGTGCCCAGAATGCACTCCCATATAGGCTAACCACTGTGCTCTGTGCAAGGACTTTCCTGAACGGTGCTGTTTTTCCTTAATGCCATTATGCCCGCGCAGTGGATGGAGCGCTCTGGGCTCTGAGAGGCGGCCCGTGATGGGGGCAGAGGATGATTCACACCCAGGCACATAAGCGGCCCCTAGCTGTAAGCACAGAAGATTTACTGATGTTTTCAGGCTAATTAAATCCCTCATAGAGAGCTTAGAGTTACACCTCTAAGATGAAAAGGAATTCCTCTCTCTGTGCAGGACCCCAGGCTGGAGGGAGAGGGATGCCGCCCTCTTGCAGGGCCCATCTTGGAGCAGGGAAGCGTGGGGAGCAAGGGGTGGCACAGAGGAGAGCTGTCATGGCCTGACCATGGCCCCTGCCCACCACTGCTCGGAGTGGCAACTGGGGGCAGAAATGGAGTTGAGCGTGGTGAGACGGGCGGTTGCAGGGAAAGTGCTTCAGTTTTTATCTTTGTTTCTCACCATCCAACTCTGTTTTTAATTGGCAATAAATTAATCTTCCTCAGATGGGGTCTGTTTTTGCCTGCAACGGTACTTGTGATCTCCCTATATTTATTTCCCATGAGATTTTTCATCTTTTTTTTCTCCCCCTGTCCTGTTGAGGAGGGGACAGGAGGTGGGCTGAGCCCAGCAGCTGCCAAGGTCACCTTACTGCTGGGCTGTGTCTTGGCACAAGTTTGCAGGATGGCTGTGAAAAGGAGGTACAGTGGGAAGATGAACAAAAGTGCATACACACACACCTGTCTTACAGCAAAGGTAGTGGGCAGTGCTCTGCCAGACATCAGAACACTGTCCCAAAGTGGCAGCAGTGGAGGTTGCACCCAGCTCTTCGTCTTGCCCTCCTGCCAGTGTCCCTAGCCAGCCTCACTGCTGCAGCACTGTGAAACAGGCACCAAACTAAGCCTCATCAGAGTGGGAACGGGGAGACAGAAGGGATCCATGCAACTCACAAGCTGACTCTTCTATGGAGCTGTGGGTACAGCAGCAGCCAATTGGACACAGAGAGGATGAGGACTGAAGCTCCTGGGGCAGAGCACAGGCTGGCGAGGTGCCTTTGTGAGCTGCCTACCAGCAGGCTGGGTTTCTCTTTAAGAAAGCACACACTGTACTCTGGGTTAATGGTACGTGTTAAACAAGAACATCTGCTTATGAAGAGATAGATATGCTGAAACATTTACTGATGTTTTGCTTCCTCCCCTTGTGTCACCTGAAATCTATCATCTCACTATGGTATCCCAGTGCAGTCCTGCTTGCACATCTAGGGAAGCAGGGCAGTGGTGCACAGCTTTTAGAAAATGATTAGTGATCTGTCAGGGTAATGTCTAAACACGGGCACTGACTCAGATGTGTTACCTATAAATCTGTTCATCAGCAGCTGAGGAACATATGTGCTTCTCCTTCCTTAAACATAAAAACATTAATTACATTATATTGTACCACAGTAATGGGCAATGTGGTGACAGAAGCTTGCCAAAACTTTAATTTTAACCATAAATCTGGAGGGTCTGAAATGGTGATTCAAGCTGCTTTAGAAGATGAAGATGCAGCTTAAGTCGGTGTGTGGGAGGTGATGGGGGTGGGGAGGAAGGCACAGAGAATTAGCACAGACTGACTGAAATACTGGAGGCTAGGATGGCAAAGCTACAAACTTCCTTGGGTAAAAGATAGGAAAGAATACATCATGGTTCAGTAACAGCTCCTCTTCTGGCCTTCCCCACTTGTCCTGGGGTAAAAAGGTTCTTCTCTCCAACTGTTTGCTCTTGTTTTCCTGCTGTTTGGTTTTGCCATTCCTTCTTCATCTCTCCAGTGTAGTCACCCAATCACAGAGGGAATACTGTGGACAAGCAGCTTTCGGTGTCCTTCCCCTGGACAAATCTTGATTGTGAGCACAGCTAACAAGGAGAAAAAAGCTGAGGCACAGCACGGAGCTTTCTTTCTCCTTTGTAGCTGGGCAAGGGCAATGAGGAGTGCCCAGGTTATTTATCAACAGAAACAGTGGGAAGATGGAAATGAGTGAATCGCTGAATATAAAAACAACACAAATAGATTCTCTTGCTTTGTAAAGTGCTGTGCCACTGATTGTTCAAATCAGGTTTATCAGATGAAGTGGCCCAAACTGATTTGGGATAGACAAAACAGAAGGCAGTAGCTGCCAGTGCCCTGTGACACTGCTTTTCCCATCTGTGCTCCTTCCAGAACTGACCCAGTCCTGCCTGCTGCTGAGAATGAGCTGCTGTCCCTGAAACCAGGTGAAGATGGACTTGATAGAGATATCTGCTGCCACTGCCCCAATCTGACCCACTATGCCACAAGAAAAAGGGCAACCCTTTACCATTCTGAATTTAGGCAGATTCTATCTGAAGTCACCTTTAATTGAGGATTTGCCTTCAGTTCCAGAATCATTTGGCCATGCTCAGGTTACAAATCTAAAATGTGGCAGTCACCTACATCAGAATGAGTGCTAGTTTTGGTAACAGGTCTTCAAAGCCTTGTCATCCCATCACTTGCATCCACTCTTCAAGGTGAAGGAAAAGATGCACGGGATGGAACTCTACTGAAGGAATGCCTACAGCTTTCTCTTTTCATTTATTTGTTCCTTAACTCTTGTCTCATATCACTCCACAAGAGCAATAAAGATGATGCCACTTGTCTGCATAAGAAAATAAGCACAACTAAAGCAGAAACAACTGTTCAGAGTAATAACCATAGTGGGTACATTTCCAGAGAGATGTCCTCCCTTTGGAAAGGCAGACATTGTTCAGAAGCTTTTACCTTTGCTGGTCACTTTGCTAAGGTAAAAAGCCCTGCAGAAGGTTATCTTTTCTGTACTTCATGAAAAGGAAAGAGATATTTAAAACAGAGCATCACGTGTTTTTAAAACAACAAAAACCCACAGTCAGCTCATATTCTACACACAGGCTGTTTCCCTGCTCTTTGCTCCAGAATGTCTCTTACAAGCAAGTATGTTTTTCCACCTTCTGTAAGCAGGAAATCAACCCTTTCCATGCCACTGCTGCTGAAAGGCACTTTCAGAAACTCAGCATCTGAACTACAGATGCTCTGGCCCTGACCAGCAGTGCTTTAATCTGTCTGCATCCAGCTTCAACTGGTAATGCTTCTACAGTCACTAAAAGGGCAAAAAGCAGGCACACCATGTACAAACAATCCAAGCCCAGGCTGCGTAGATCCCAGATAAAAATATGCAGTTCCGAAATTCCATAAGGTTGATGATTTTTTTTTTTTCCCCCGAAGCAAGAACCATGACACGGAAAATGCTTTCTATTTGCCTCTTGGCTAAAGCAACATAACTGGCTGCCAGCTCTATTAGCCTAGACAGGAGTGTGCAGCCACAGCAGACATCAACCCGTTTGACACGAAGTGCAGAGCAGGGTGGGGGCTGAGTTTGCAGCTGGTGTGCAGGGCGTTTCTCCCCTGTCAGATCACACGGGATGTATCTATCATAAAGCAGAATACTGACTATTCACTGTGCACTGGACAGCAATATTTCATTTCATGCATCATTAAGAACCTACATTGATTCCATCTAGTCATATAACCTTATCTTGCACTCACTTCAAAGCAAAAGAGGAAAAAAAAAAGACTCTCCTTCCTAAGTTACCAGGTAACTTCAGAACTTGGGTACTTCAAGAAATAGGCCTTCCTAGCATCATCTGCCATGGGGGCCATGATGCTGAGCACAGTACACCATGGCTTGGAAAACAGCAACGACTACAGCAAGGGTCTGGTTTGTTTTGCACATTCACTGTACTGTGAATGTTTGCAGGAGGTCTTTATTCCAAATCAAATGGATGGGAGATAAGTTCAATTCAAGTGCAATAAAAAGAGGGAGAATATCTCAAGAGAAAAAAATGCCAGCTTCACGAGTGCTGATGCCCCCAGCCAACTGAGCTGGCTGCGAGATGTGCTGCTGGGCAGCATCTTCAATCCTCTCCTCTAGTGCCACCATGTAACTGCACAGAAAACAGTACTGAGAGAACTGTACCAGCTTAAAAAGTAACATCATTGTATATACTTCAGTTCCAAGGTATGTAGCTCAACCTTCTACATACATGTCTAGGGCTACATGTGAATCTGGTGTCCGTACCTAGATTAAGAATGATAAAAACATTCAGGGACAGTAACACTGAGTTGTCTCAGGTGCTAACACAGCCATACTTGGGAAGGTTTCCCCTTCTGTAGAAGGGCACAGAGGTCACAGATAGCTCCTCTCTGCAGTCTCCAGTGGGACGACTGGACTATGCACAGTGGCCTTCCCCTAAGTCTTGTACAGATGGAGATGGGGTTGTTGAGCCCACTGTGTGCTCAGCTCAGGGTGAAAAGGTGCCAAGCAGTGGGATCTGGAAAGACAGCTGGCCTCAAACAGCTCTTGCTGTGTCTTTTCAATGGCCATTACTCATTTCTAACCACAGTCTGTGGCATGTTACTCACGTTTTTAATTTAATTTTCCCAGAGTCCCACGCATCTGTCACTGTGAACCTGCAAATGTTTATTAGTTAAAAGAACTCTGAAGACTGAAAGTGCTAACATGAGTTTGGCAAACATGTATATCTAAGAGGAATGTTATTGCTTGTTTACACTAACAGTTCCTCATCCTCTACTTGAGAAGAAAAACGGGGCAGAAAGATGAAAGTTTTGCCTGCATCATTACATCAGCTGCTCTCAGTGGCATCCATCTTCCCAGCAAGAAACAATCTCTGAAGGCTTATTAGCTATCTTCAAAAGAAGAGACTGCCTCTCTGCCTCTCATCTGTACATCAGCCTGTCCCAGCATGTAGGGCAGTGCTCTACGATAAACAGTTTCAGGTTAATATATTCTTTGCTGTTTGACTGAGGCACAGTATTCTTCATAAAGTACGTGGCAAAGACTGGCAGGGGTGCTTTCTGTCTGTGAATGAACGAGCTGGGTTTATTGTACATAATAACATAGTTCAGGGTAGAATAAGAGCCTTGCATTCATTTTTGACCATAATCTCACAACAAAACTTGCATTTTCCCTGTATTTTATTCTCATTGCCACTGTTTGACTTCCCTATTTTTTCTATCTCTTCAGGTCCCACAGCATCTGGTGGCAAATCAAACATGGTAAAATGTTGTTTTTTTGCTTAATAATATTTTCCAAGTCATTTATTTACCAAATGCTCTTGGAGGAAGTGTTTTGTTCTGTATGTTAACAGGTGGTGTATACTCAATCTGAATGTATGGGTAATCAAATCATAGCAATAGGGGAGTCTCTCAGGGTGTTGCAGTTGGACAAGTCCTCGTAAATTCAGAGGCAGCACATTTTGAGTACCTGAGCCTCCTGGCCACTCCCACACACTATCACACTCCTACGCTATGATTTTGCTTTTAGATGCCTGTTTTATTGAAAAAGAAAAAAAACAAAAACAAAAACAAAACACTAGATAAGTTGTATGTCCCCATTTGCCAACCAAAAAAAAAATTCCTAACATGTACAAGTGGGCTCGTCACAACCCTTCTAACTTCAGAGTGCTAGATAAACTCAAGCTCTAAGCTTAAACATGGATAATTTTTTTTTTTTTCAATCCACCAAACAACAGGAGCAGATGCAGATTATTTTTTTGGATAAGACATCCCTCTTTTGGAATGATTTCACATGCTAACTTTGCTTGGGAACTGCTCCTGTTGGTGACCATGTGTTCAGCACATCTGCTTTGGCTTCTTGTTTTCTCTGAGACTGACAATATTGTGGCAAGACGTCAGAGTGAACTGAGGTGAAGAAAAAGGAAAAAGAAAATTAACATGAAAGAGCTGCATTGCAAATCCAAATGAACCCTGAGAGACATTCCATCCCTTGATCATCTGTGTGTATATTAGGGTGCATGTAGAGAGATCTGAAGAGGTGGGAGGGATTGATGGGCTTGAACTAATATCTGGGCTTGTCTTGCCTCAGTGAAAAACTCAGCTTGAGCAGACATGCTGGGAGCACATTTCGGACTCCTAACCCACAGGAGAAGATGCCTTCAAAAAGTTGGGAAAATCCTGCCAATGACTCATCAAGGCTAGTTTCACTGTTCACTGCATAATGCACTCATTCATCAAACTGAAAGGATTTCAATCAATACTGTCAAACTAAAAAGTTATGCATTAAATACACATGCAACACAAGAGCACTTGGTTGTACATAACGTATGTGATAGCTATCACCAAATAAATTAAAGGACTAGGTGCCAAACTGAATTCACCAAAAAATCACTACCTCTGCCCGTCCCTTATTTGCACTGAAATGCCTACTCAAAGCTCAAAACACAAAACAAGCAATGCACAGTGTAAGCATAGCTTACAAAGGCAAAAGGAGCAGCACAAACAAGGAGATGCTGAAAAGGAAAGAAAAATGAATGCTCTCCCATCTCCAAAGATCTAGACTTGCAAAGAAAGAGATCCTTCCTCAGTGGCACTCAGTCCTTAAATGAGGTCTAGGAGTGGTGCAGCCTGGCTTGATCCCTTTTGGTTGAACAGGTGAATTGCCTTCACCTGTGCTCCCAGGACTGACCAGGTCTTTCCTTCAGGTGCTCAAGCAGTGGCTCAGGCCATGACTCAGCAGTCCCCACACAGATGCCCAACCAACAGCAGCTCCCCTGGCAGACTCTCACTGTTTGCTGCTGCATGTGACACCGTATGATGTGGGACATTCCTTGGGTAGCAGCTGTCCTGGCTGCATGTCCCCCAGCTCCTTGCTGCTGGGGTTGCTCAACTCTAGGTAACAAAATTTGAAAGTAAATAGAGTGTGTCTAGCTCCCTTGCAATCTAATATTTTCCCCCACTCACGCAGCTTGCTGCATGGTCAAAGACAACTGCAGAGCTAACAGCAGCAAAGTATCCATTCTGCTACCTGCATGCAGAGGTGACAGACAAATGCACCCATCTTCCCCAATTGCAGGTGCTGCTGCAGGAAGCTCAGACCTACTGTAACCACAAAAGGAGAGCAGAAGCAGCGCTGTTGTTCTGTCTCTTTCATTAAAGAGTTAAGAAAACAAAGCTGCATTTACAAAGTAGATGCCTAATTCTCTCCCTGCATGTCAAGGTGGTGAAGTATTAAGAACTCTGCTGGCTCAGTCAGGTCACTCCTTGAGCATCAGGAAATTAGGCAGTGGACTGTGCTGCCCATCTGTTGAGAAAGTTACCAAACAGCTTTCAATTAATTATTTTCAGGAGGTTTGCAAGGGACAAATTGCCTCCACTAAGGACAGCTACAGTGCAGGCCAGAGCCTGCGCTCCATAAAGCCATGTTGCTCCAGTGAAGTTGGTACAACTTCATGCACTTGTGACAGCTGAGGATATGGCCTGTGCTATTTTTTTTTGCTTAAACCATATGAATTAAAGCATTTTAGCACGTGATGAACATTAGGCATATTGGTAATTCAAATGAAATACTGATCTCCTGATTGCTTAGGTTAACTCTACAGTGTTTGAGTCATCATCAGCGAACTTGTAGCACTCCCAGTGAATGAGTTGTGTATTTAATGTCTTTTTCCCTGAGCTGGAGAGAATGGTTTGCAATAGTTACAGAAATACAAAAGATCTACACAATGGGATTATTATATAAAGTCAAAACCTGTATCTATAAATATATGAGAAGCCATCGAACCGAGAGCAAATAGATGTACAGAGCACATGCACAGCAAATTCAGGTAATGCGACTCTATTTATGATAGAAGCTTCCCAGGACATAATTTTTTCAAGGTTCTCTTCCCTTTCACTGTCATTCTGAAGCTCTCCCTTCCTCACAGGCAGGCCAATTACTGGGATAGCTCAGAAGTTTCTGTCACAACTTGAGCAGTTTCTGAAAACAAGTATCGGCTTAAAAAAGACTAGACGTAGGAAACAAAAAAAGCTACAGGGATATTGCTGGAGGGGGAAAAAGAGGGAGTCAGTCCTCTACTTCCAAAGCAATTGTGGATATGGATTGCATGGAAGGCTCTCATCAGCAGGGAGTCTGACAGGTCTATCAGGGGAGAGTTCATCTACTTCTATAATAGTAGTTATTTGAACAACTCCAGATCGATATAGTTTCTAGGGGGGATGCTACTAGTTATTGGGAAATAAGAGAGAAACATTGGTAAAAGTTTCCTTTCTGTTTCTACAGTAACCACCATGAGGACTGTACCTGTCTACTTGAGCTGGGATTCGCACCCAGTGGCTCACACACCTGCACTGCTGTGGAGCCAAAGCAGCATGTGTCGTGCATGGAGCATCATGTGCTGTGCCTTGTATGATTCAGAGCTCAGAGTGGTCAAAATCACTCAGGGCACTGAAGTGATGACAACACCTGAAGGAGATCACTGGTGGAATAAAAATGGGTCTCAATTCGCACTGGCCTCTGGTGTTAGGACAGGGGCCTACCCACAGTTGCCTGTAAGGAATTCTTGCAGCCTCTGCTCATTCCAAGGTTTCTGTGCATTGCTTTGTGTGCAAGAGGTAGCACAGTACAAGCCCAGGACACCCACAGTGCTCAAGGTCAGCAGCTTATTTCTATGTAGAAAGCAGAAATATCCTGCGAGGTGGCAGGTACTGGTACTGGTACCTTCCAGCACCTCAGATTCCTTACAGAAAAGTCATTTCTGTGAGCACCCACTGCAAAAAGGTAGCACACGTAGGACTGGGATCTGGCTAAGTTATGACTGCAGAGATAATAAATGTTATTGCATTGTGCATCATCACAGCCAAGCAGGAGTACTTCCACTCTGTTAGCAAACACACCTGCAATATCTTTACCTTAAATGAGCTATAAAGTCATCTACCTCTCCTTCACTGTTTACTTTGTGTTACCATTTTTCTGCACATACTGCAGTATTTTGCTCCTTAAGAGGTGTGTGTGATAAGCTCATGAATAACAAATGAGGATTTATGTTTGTGGATTGTGAAATAATATTAACGTGACTATTACTTTTAATCTTTGCTTTTGAATGATGTATTGAGCTGCAGGTAATCCCAGAGGGATATTATTAGGGTCTGGGTATTGGAAATGTCTCCTTCTTTTGTCTTCTCTGCTATTAAGTGTGGAATGGAATGTAGAAAAGCGAAGAAAGTAGGACAAACACAGGCTCTCTACTTTAATATCTTATTTTATAGCCTAAGAGCCCCATCAGCTGTATAATCTAATGGGGGGGGAGAAGGGAAGAAGAAAGATGAGAAATTCTAACAATGTGAACACCAGTTACCTTTCCTAAGAGAAATGGCAAACTTCTCCCCACACTATAGCTTCACCTTCAGTAACAAAGACTGAAATTAGCTGTTCTCAAGAAACTTCCATCTATTTTAAAACCCAAATCTTCCTCACTGTTTAGAAATGCCAGAATACATTTTCTTTTCTTTTCTTCACAGTCTCCAAATGCCAGTACTGGAAGGTGGACTGAATGTTGCAGCCCAACATTTGAAATTATAGTAGGAAAAATGAAATGCTTGCAATTCTATTGGAATGAAATTAAATAAACTGCCTCTTCAAATTTACTCTTCTTTATCTAACTGTGATAGGATGCTATTTCTTTAAGAGGATGAGTTTTTGGAAATGTTTTCCAGTACTGTAAATATACGAGGGGAAAAAAAATGACGGTTAATGCAAATACAACTCCCTTTCCCCCCATGAGTTGCAAGTAAACAGAAAATCTTGCTAGCTCTGTGAATCTACTGTTCATTGGTATGGGAACTGTTGAATCACAGCCTGAACCACTGATTGATCACATGAGGCAGCTGCCAGAGCACAGGTGAAGGCAGTACACCTGTGTGACCAGAAGGGGTGGAGTCTGACTCCACCTTTCCTAGACCCCACTTAAGGGCTGACCACCACTGGGGAATGATCTCCTGTTGGAGATCCCTCCATTATGGAGTTTTTCCCTGCAAGCCTGGGTCCTCGGGGATGGGGGGAGTATTTCTCTTTATATGGATTGTCTCTTTTCCATCCTGATACTCTTTCTAATTACACCATCTATAAAATATATTGGCTAACAATACCATTTGGTATTATTCATTTTTTTAACTTCACCCCTTACATCATTTCAAGTCATCAAACAAATACTGTTTATTATCTTTGTATATCAGCACTGCTTCTAACATTCATTAGTACAATAATGTTGTATTACAGCTGGACTTAGGTGCTCAGAAGGGCTAACTGTTCCCTTTCAGAGGTGGCTGCTGACCTGTTTGTGTCAGGGCAACAGCCTGCAAGCAGCAGAAAGATGTTCAACCCTTAGGTCAAGCTCCTCTAAGTGACTGATGGCTGCCCATCTTTTCAGGAGAAACATTGGTGCTCTATGGGGAACTATTCCACAGGCTTGGTCAGATCTAGGCCACTGAACCACACCACAGTGGTTTTGGCTTCCCGACTGATCTTCCCATTCTTAATCCCATTGCTGCAGCTACACAGAAGACCAACTATCAACTCATTGCATTGCGTCCTAATGCAATGTCCACTGAATGCAGCTGAAAAGGAACATGGAACCTCACCCCTCATGAGGTGTTTCCCAGCAACAGATCTCTTTGTCCTTTCCAGCTTTACTCTGAGAAACAGTTTAAATTACAGTGGGAGTTTTTATTCTTAAGCATAAGGCAGTCCTGTCCTTGAAACTGGGTAGACCTAATTATGAGAGGCTTATAGGGATGGTGAATAGATCATCTTTGCTTCTTGAGTTAATCTTGATACATAATGTATGGCAAATATTGTCTTGTTTCTTTTAAAACCATCAGTGAGAGGAAATTCCTGGAACGGGAAATGCAATCTTTCAAAGGATTAAGAGAGAACTAACTAACATGAACCAGATCATTAGCTTTGTATTTTCTGTTCCACCTTCTGATGCCCGTATTTCACTCATGAGGATGAGTTGGAACAATTCCAAAAACTAAGTGGAAATTAATTTCTCAAAGGCTGATCTGGAAGTTAAGATGCATTTCAAAATCGTTTGCTGTATAGATCCCATCCATTTGCGCTGAAGGAAGAAAAACTAATGCTTTATGTAGCAACATGAAGTACACGAAGTTAAAATGAATATGGGGGAGCTGCTAGAGGAGGCTGGGGCAGAAGCAGCCAACAGTTCAGTGCTGCCGTGACTGTTGTGAGGGTGTATAGAGCATGCTCAAAACAGATAATAAAAATGGGATTTTTAAGGAATTCAGGAAGACTGTGTGAGGAAGACTGTCCACATTGATTTCCCAGAAGATTTTAAGATACCAGAATTAGGTTTTCAAAGAGATCTCGACATTACAAAGGCCTACAGCACAACAATATTAGGAAAAAAATCAGAGGCTTCATTTTGCTTTCGATGTTATGTTCCCTGATAATACAGGCTGTTTAAGAACCTCCCTTCAAAGTGAAGAGAACACTGACAAAATGTTTTTCTTCCTCTAATGCATAACTTTTATGGTATATAAATTGTAGTTTTTATAAGATGTCAAACTTATGGGAAAATTAATTAGCACTAGAAGAGTATTTTGTGACAGACAAATGCATTGCAGAAGATTTTGTAGGACTGCTTTGCAACTAGTTTTAACAGAATAAAATTCAATTGCAAACAACAAAAGAGAGGGAAAATGAACCAGGATTTCTTCATAATTAGAAAGATTCTCTTCTGGACATATCCAAGCTCAAGACAAACACAACAGAATATGGGAAAGGTAAGGCTCTGGTGAGATCAGATTCTACACCAGCCCCTAAATAATGTGCCTAACTTTAAGTCTGAGAAATAATGAATGAATTAATGCACAGGAGGTCTTTGCTGAATAGTAATATGAGACTGATGATGATAAATATCATGAGTGGTTAAAGCACAATGGTAAAGAATTCCATTTGTATTGTTAATATTAGGTAACTAAGGTTCTTCTATTTTCTTTAGCTGTGCTTACAGATAGGGAAGAGGAGTCACAGACAGACACCTTCATTTCTGAAACTGTTGGATAAAATACCCTGCCACTCCTTTCTGTGTACCATCATGTAGGGTGGATAACCTGAAAGAACAGTATTCACAGAAAATAATAAGGTGGATGATATATTTTGCTTGGCTTATCTGGGTGTTAAACAGACAACCAATAAATAAAGAAAGGCTCACCTTTTGCAGACGGTCAAGGCTCACCAGTAACTCCACAGGGAAGGGATCTCCAACAAGAAATCCCTCCCCAGTGGTGGTCAGCCCTTAAATGGGGTCTGGGAGAGGTGGAGCCAGACTCCACCCCTTCTGGTCACACAGGTGCATTGCCTTCACCTGTGCTCCCATGGCTGACTCAGTGCTGGCCTCAGGTGATCAATCAGTGGTTCAGGCCATGATTCAAATGTTCCCATACACATCGTTACACCTAGCACCTCCACAAACTTTGCTATAAGCCACCTGGCAGCTGAGTACCAGCAGAAATCCTCTGGGTTCATATCTAACCTGCAGATCAGTTTGGAAAGATTTTCTCCTGGCACAGGGTGGGGAAGGACTGCAGTGATAGTACAGATAATTAATCACACCACTTTGTGCCTTGATTCACATGATAAATGAAAGTATGCCTTTGGGGTAAGTAAAATGCTGATTCTGCAAGAGGAAGTGTCAAAATCAATGTGGATGTTAAGAGCATTGGATGTTAGCACGGACGTTTTGGTGTGACAGGCTTGTGATATCAGTTGGCACGTGCCAGTCTAATTAAGAACTGGACTGAATGGGAGTGGCTTGTTCCTTTCTGCTGTGGGGGAACACTAATAAGATCAGGAAGACAAGTTGGTTGAACGCTACGTAGAAATTCTTTGTGTAAATGCAGAGCTGAGGTTTCCAAAGCTCCTGTTGAAATCTCTTTTTCAAAGGTTTAAATTAACTTAATTCATTTAAAACACAAAACTCACTATCCATGAAAAAATCTTCCTTTTGTTCCAGCCTTAAAAAGTGCCTTTTCATCTTGTTGAACCCATTTACACTGCCTTAAAGCAGTAATTGCTAATGATTCCTTTGGTTCAATGTTATCCTGGACAAATTATGGCAATTATCTAGATCACAAATATATGTAACAGTCTTTGATACTTTCTCTAATTGCACTTGAAGTTCAAATGCCTGATGTTTAATATGGCTTGATTCATTAAAGTTTCTTCCAAGGCAAGTCAATGGCAAAAGTCCCAGTGACTTCAGTGGTGAAGGTTCACATATGCATGTATGGTTCATCGTCCTGTAGAGGAAGACTTTTTTTTTTTTTTAATTCACTAGATGGTAGCAGTGTACAATGTTGTTTTTTCTTCTTTTAAATTTCTTTTTAATTCATTGGAATCTTTAGTTCATTTGAACTTTTTTTTTGTGCCTGTCCTTTCTGAGTGTTGCACTGCAGTTTAGAGCAGGAAGGAGACAAAAAAGATCTTAAACATCTTAGAGGAAGACTTCCAAAATCTGTAACATCCTCCAGATGTTTCTGTGTGATGGTCAGACGATGGCGTTGATATCTAATCCTGAGCTTAAACTCTTTCATCCAACCAATACATACAAAAAGAAGAAAGAGAAATTAAATCTCCATTAGTTCTGTACCCTTCTACCAGTTTTCACTGTCAGGCACCACGACTTAATGTCTGTTATGATAGTAGCCTGATCCAAGATAGTCACGGTCTTCAGCAAGGGGCATTCTAATTGACAGTTGGCAAGAGGACTTGGGCATCCAAACTGCTCTCTGGGGTAGGGTTGTTGCTGAGTGGAATCCTTTTTTGTTAACAATGGACCTGCAGAGAAATAAGAGTTCATTTGGAACAGTTGCTGCTGTTTCGTGTACTTTTGTCACACACAATACAACGTGCACGTGTAGGGTTAACCTCCTGACCTACAAGCTGATACATGAGCATTACAAGTTTATGGGAAGGAGGAAGGGAAAATTATAACTGAACACTGACAGTCTCTATCCAGAAACAAGAAACTGTTTCCAAACATGATGGTATGACCTTTGGTGTTTCATTTTTATCACCAGCATGCCTGACACCTTCAGAGCTGAAAGCCAGTCTGAATGGTGCTCTGAGAAAGTGGCCACCACCACGAGTGCCACTAAAGGGACCGCTTCCTGCAAAGGGCTCCTAGCAGCTCTCCAGAGAAGCTGGGGTTCTCTGCTTTCTCTTCTCTGTTTGGCCTGTCATTTGCAATCGTCTGAGGAGTGTGCTTTATTCCTATTGCTGCAGTGCTAGTTTTAGCCAAACATGAATTCCAGAGCAAGGGCTGTGCTGCTCTAGCCCACCACTGGTTTGGTTACCAATCACGCAGGGTTGCCTGACCCTGACTGTCAGTGTCTTTCACAACCAGGCAAGCAAGCTGGCTGGCTGACTTGGCTACTGCAGAAACCTGAAACCAGCTCACTATCTTTAAATACATAGCAGCCATACATTTCATTCCTAATGTTAGTTCTACTACAATACAACAGACATAAACTATGGAAAATTGAAGTGGTCTATCAGAGAGTCTTTTTTAGCCTAAAAATACATGATGCTAAAAAAGATGAAGATATTTATGTACTGATAGATAAAGGCCAGAGGTAGCAAAGAGATGAATAATGCAGCCCTCGAGTGAGTAGCTACAGGTAACTGCAGTTATCCAGCATCCCCATCTGAACCCAGTGGGATGCAGATAGGAGCCTTATCATTAACTAAACCTGTTAGACAGGCTGATCCTGAGATCACTTTGCAGAAGTTGCTCTATTCAAGGCTTGCAGCAAACATTATTTTCTGGTGGTACAATGAAATAAATCCAAGGGACATTTGCAGGGGAGTTTTCAGGACTCCTTCAGGCAATGAATGTGAAAGAGAGACTGTAATGTAAGTATACTCTTGCTTTTTGCAAAGCAGGGTGAGGTAGGGAGAATTAACACTGACAGGAGAAAGTGCATTCAGGTTTCATGAAGATGTTTAAATATCTGATATCATTTTGCCAATTTGAATGGTTGAGTGGCAGGAATAACTACTGGGTTTTATACTTTATTTTTGTCAGATTCAACCAATTGAGATACTAAATTCTGATATGCACATGCAGATGCAAAAAAATCACAAGAACTGAAAAAAATGGGCATGACACCTTAATGGTGTGTCTATTTATAAGTCTTTGTAAAATTCTATGGATAGTACAGAACAATTTCCTGCTCAGGGTCACAAAAAAAAACCAAAAAACAATCCCTAACATATATGATAGAAATGATTACAGCACAAGACAATCAGGAACAAATTTCTATTTTCTTGTTGCTATTTCATATTGGCTAACAAAATTTTGAAATGGGAATCCTAATCTAAAATTTCAGCAAGGAACTGAATCAGACTTGGAAAAAGGCAGCCTATGCTAAAAGCACCAAGCAAAATATAGCAGTCTATGTTGCACGTATGTGAAAGACAGGGAAGTGGGTGTATGTTGGTTCTCTGGGTTCTCTGTCACACTAATTCTACAGCTATCACTTCGGAATTAATAAAACATATAACTTGACTCTCTCTTGCAGTTGTATTCCTGCTGGCTGCTGCTTGGGTGATACATTGCAATAATATGCCAGTGATGATATTCCAGTAATAAATGATGGTAATATACCATCAGATCATCATCACTCTGGTGATGTACTATCGCTATACATCATCAGGCAACACAGCTTAAGCATTAATGGAAGAGGTTGAACATATACTGAACATGGTGTATGCTATAATGTACCATATGCACTGTGTGTGTTCTTTCATCAGTAACTGAGTATGCAATGTGTACTGCATGTACAGGTTTTCTTACTTGCCCAAATACTTAAAATGGAAAGAGAATGTGAGTATTCAAGTACCCTAATAGTACATGTAAAGGCACACAACTGCTGACTTTATGCAGTGTGGTTAAATGCATGCACTGAGATGTAAAAAAAACTTTCTTTCATTTGGTAGATGTCCTCACAGGAAGCCTATGCAGATGTAAGGCATCGCAGTGGTGACATTTTTACTGAAGTCTTCTCAGATGACATAACCCACAGCTTAATCTCCAGTGAAGCATCCTGAAGAACTGGTTCATCCTACCTCCCGTAAAGTGATGTGAGTTTGGTGAGTCGCACTGAGTCACCTGCCTACACGAGGTTTAAAGTGAAACTAAAAGTTTTACCTTTGAAACCGAATGAGTACTACTGGGACATTACAGTCAACGGAAGAGACTCCTTTTTTTGTCAGCAAAGTGCAGTTTCAGAGGTTCAGTTTTGATGACAACAGACCAGAGAATGAAGCTATGCACTTTAAAGATTTTCCCTAGCCTTTCGGATACCGAATTTCTCCAGAGGAATTCAGTACCAGCCAGCTCTGTGATCAATAAATATACTATTGATGGAAAACGAGGAAAGGACTTAAGGAATCATTAAAGGTCAGTTGATTTGTCCCTAAAGCTCTGCATCTGTTTACTACTTAAGAGTCACAGATTGAAACTGTGAAATTCATCTGGGAAAGAAGTTTATTTTATAAGTCTGGCTGAAGTTTCTATCTCTTAGCATGGAAGAATATTAATTTCCAGGAGCTGGTGTGAGGAGCTATGAGTTATCGAACTAGTCACTTCTGCTGTTCTTTGAAGTAAAACAAGCACCTCTATTTGATTTCAAATAAAAACACTCAAGCCAAGCAAAGCATCACTCACACAGCTTGGAGTGCTGTAGTTTCATTAGGTTGCCCATGACACCCAAAATGCTGCTACTGTAAATTCGGTTCAGCTACCGAGATTGCATCTTTTAGTACATTATAAATAAGCTTTTTTTGGATACTATTCCAAGAGTCAATGCCACACGCTGGACAAAAAAAGCAATTAGAAGAAAGCTAGGGGAGGGTGAGGATCTCCAATTGTAATATACACGTTGTAACCCAACAGAGAACCCAGAGCCACAGGGCCAAACTGCAGCTCCTGCAGGGCTTGGAACATTCTGTCTGCTTTATTACCTTCCACTAGCGACAGTGGAACTATAGCCTCAGTTAGAAAAAATATCCACCTCTAATATAATGATTCTGTAGTGATGAAAACTATCCCAACCTTCATTAAATTGTCCCTCTGTTTAGGAAGCCTCACCGTTAGCAACCTGAAATATCTGCCTGGAATATACACAAACTGGGTTGCTCCAAGTTGAACTAATTTGGACACTGCTATAGATTTCATTGTTCAGCCAAGGCTCTTGTCTTTTCTCATTCCAGGTAGTTGTCAGGTTATCATTTATCTTTCTATTCTGTTAGACCTATTATTACACCTATTGATTTGTTTTCTTTGAGTCTTTTTAAGTTCACAGCTCTATTTCGCCTTCAATATTGCAACATTTTAATGAAGCCTAAATATATTTACTAAATGCTTTTCCTATGTCAACTAAACTTAAAACCTAAGAATTTTAAAGTTGCATCAGGAAGAATGATTTCCGTAAAGACTTTGTTGATTAGCATTAATTATGGTACATATCTTTCTTTTAGTTTCTGTGAAATAAATAAATAATGAGTTATTCCATCACTTTCCCATACTGATGTCAACCTGACAAACTCTGTTGTTTCAGCCTTCTCTCCCAAACTTCTACATAAAGTGACAAGGAACTAGCAATCTCTCAACTTTCTGGAACCTTCCCCCATTCACGGGTTACTGAAAAATCAATATTAGCTGCCAAAAAAGCTCCTCAGCCAGCTGCTCTGAAATTCCTCAATGCAAATTACCCAGAACTTCTGATATAAGTATGTCTAACTACAGTAGCTGTTGATTAATACCCTCTTTAGTTACAGTAGGAATAGACAGTGTATAACCATCATCATATAACAAATACATCATCCTTTACCCCCAGTACAGAACAGACATCTTTATCGAATCCTATTGGTTTCTTATTACAAAAAAATGTGTCTATTGTTTCCATGTGAGAACAAACCAATGGTCTGTTTCCATTTTTTTTTTTTTCACTCCAGAAATATTTTGCCAAAACTTCTCATGTATAATTTTTCTTTACCTCTTTTTTGGTTTTTTTTGCCACTTTCCAACAAGTTCTATTCTCTTTCTTTAACCATCAGCTTTGTCTCCTCCTTATCTGCAAGACTTATTTGACACTTACTTCCTGCCTCAGAGGTTTTTGATTTATAATGCTGAGCCTATTCTGTTGTGTTTCTACACAGATAGAGTCTTCTCTCTCCTGCTAAATAACGTTCTTCTTAAATAGTTCTTACAAAGCTCTCGTATTTTCTGCCTTGTTTCCCTCTTCTGGCTGATACTGCTCCTGATGTTTTTGGCCTCATAAAGCCAGCCTTCTGAAGGTGCCAGTACATATTGGCCTGGCTCGCATTTCATTTTGTGTTCATACAGCTATATTAATTGAATTATTACCACTCATGTGTCAAAATCCAGGAGAAGACTGGATCTCAGTGTAAGAACACTCCCTTTAGCCAAGGGCAGTACGAAGATAAACAGAAACCACTCATGAAACTGAATCATTCACTTCTGACACTAAAGTCATCCTTTCCCATGAAGGTTACTCTTCTTTCCTACAGGAAAGATCTGATGCAGAGTTAGAAGAGGAGAAGTGCCAGCCTCACCAGAGGAGTTTCATAGCTCCCTGTGGGACAGGGCAGCTTGCTCCAGCTGGGCCCAGCACAGATTCCCCTCCCTCCCCCTTCCCCTATGGCTGGGTTCCCTGGCACTCTCTGAAATGAGGACAGGCAGCTGTGAGGTGTGCTCTGCCAAGAGAACAGGAGCATTAACCCTCTTGTTATCACCCATCGGATGAGGTTTGTAGGCCCTAGGAAGTTCTCTCTTCCTTTATACACAAGGATGAAATGTTTCATGAGGAGAGTGGTGAGGCCCTGGCAATGCTGCCCAGAGAGATGTGGGAGTCCCATCCCTGGAGGTGCTCAAGGCCAAGCTGGATGGGGTCCTGGCAGCCTGAGCTGGTGGCAGGGGGCTGGAATGGGAGATCTTTAAATGTCCTTCCAAACAATTCTATGCTTCTGTCAACCCTTCAGAACCCATGGGCTCTGTTCCAAAGCTGCCTGGCACAAGGGGAGCCCCTTCCCATTGAATTCTGTGCTAACAGAGGAGGTGAAGTACCAAGCTTGGCTTCTGAGCAGGCTGCATTTTGCAGGTTTCTTTGCAGCTCTCGTGTTGGGATGTTGTTGGCTGAGAGAATAAGATGCTTCACATATTTGTGTCCTTCTGGAGCAGGTTCAGGCTGCTCGTTATTTCAGCCAAGGAAGAGAATGAGCTCATATTCCCCACTGCTCCCTCTCCTTAAAGCCCAACGTTATGTTCTCAGAACAATAACCCTGTTTAGTTTGGTTCCCTGAACTAAAATGTCTGCACAGTGTTCTCCTCACTTGCACTTGTGTTGGGATCTTTGCTCATAGCTGTCGTAATTGAAAACGGTTAATGTGCAATGGCTTCACTAGGTGGTTAACAGAAGCAATTAGAGCTGAGCTCAATATCTGTTATGCTGCTTTGCAGAGGCCCCAAACTGGCTTACGTCTTAACTTTAAATGATTCAGTAGGAAAAAATCTTTCAGAAGCTTTTTCCCAGTGTGTCTGCTTTGTCCCTGAACATGCTTGGATTTATGTGTATATTTACACCTGTCAAATAGCAATGAAACCCAGCAAAGGCAAAGTGCTCAAGTTGTACAGTCTGCCACAAAGCAGCACCCCTGTGACTACATCACAGTCTGTGTCCACAGCTGAGCTGGACACACCAGCAGCTGCAGCCTGTTCACAACTGCCCATGAACCACGGCACGGCCCAGCCTCGTGTCCCCAGGATGCTGCACCTGCTGGAGCTGAGCAGGTACCAGGAGCCTGCCCACATCTCAGAGCTGGGACCTCCCATCCCTCATCAAGTCTGTGCATCCAAACACGACAGCACGGTACATCAAATGCATGAACAAAGTGTCCTAATAGCTGCTCTTCCCCCTCTTTATCAAAAAAAAAAGGAACAAAGAATTCTTACTATTTTGAAGACTGACTGTAGGCTTACATACTATATATATCTACATTAGCCTTCAAAATGAGATACCGTATTTTATAAAACCAAAAGAAGATACACTGAATCCCTGCCAGATTACTCCCCCTCAGTCCCATTCCTCACATGAGGCACCTATTTGGATCTAGGAATATAATACCAGGAGGGATCCTGGTACATAGGTTTAGAGTATAGCTTGTTCTTGTGATTGCAAGTAAGCCATAGAAAAAGGGAAACGAAAAGGGATGGGAAAAGGATGGGTGGGAGGAAGGAAGGATGGAAAGAAGGACAGAAAGAAGGAAGAAGGGAGGAATGAAGGGAGGAAAGATGGAAGGAGTTACATTAAATTACTAAGTTTCTTCTGCTGAATATGCTATTGCTATTAAAATTTTAAGAGTTTGAAGTGACAGTAAATGTAGTCTTATTTTAGAATGGTTTCCATAACGCTACACAACAGTTGCCAATGGCATTTATGCCTTTTTGTACGTACACACACAGCCATTTATCTGACAACAGTGTTTAAGCCATTAAACAAGATAATATTGCAACTGTTATGCAATGGTTAAGCTTGCTCCTCAAAGAAGTATTTGGTGTTTTAATCTGAAAGTCAACATTTGTTCCATATTCATTTATATTTTCTTTATTAGAAATGTATAATTTAATGTAATATTTAAGGCCCTTAGGGTATGTGCTCCGTTACCTATAAAACATTCATGCACATTGAACACTTTTTTGGTGCCAGTTCTTGGCTCTGTACATCTGCTTTACAATACCGAGTATTCTAACTAACAACATGCCTTAATTGAGTTTAGGTGTTCAAGTCATTTATTTAAATTTAGTACTGTGAATAATTTATTTCAATTTACATTTTAATTATTTTACCCACTTTTTTGGGAGCAACCTCATTTTCTAGCTCCTAAAAAAATAATCGGCATATGTTTACTGCAGCAACATTCACACTTACTAAATTCTCTGAGAAGTTTAGTTCCAAACTGAGAAATGCTAATGAATTATTCATACAGCAGGCATTAGCCAGAATTAAATTAGGATGTCCAGATCCGAAAGAAACCTGACCTTCTAATACCTAACAGTCCCCCAAGCTCCCTGAGGATCTGTCATCTGCTATGGCAAGTTTAGCTGTGGCCAAATATGAATATTTCTAAAGTCAATGTGGGCTTCTATGTTCTTATTCATCACCTCCAGTTGAACAGTGAGTTGAGACACCATGCATGGCATGGATGCTCTTGTTGCTGGTGTGTCTCTTTGTCCAGGAATATTTCTAACCCATAGAAAACTGTTTGTTTGTTTTCAATATATACAATTATTTTGCAAATATTGACTAAGTAAAGTATTTTTCCCCATAGAATTAATAGAAATCGAAGTTCTGAGATAGGCATTAGATTTTCTGCCCATGCTCTTTTTATCTGGGGACCTCATAAGGGAGGAAATGGAAACACACAGCCTCTGGGAGACGCATCTCATGTGTGAGACCCTCAAACATTCACTAGTGTGCCTAGAGCTCAGCTCCATGTGCATGAGGTGCAGTGTGGTGGCTGGTTGAGCATTTGCTGGAAGAACTGCAAGGCAGTCCAAGCTCAAAGCACTTATGTCCTTGGAAAGGAATGGGGACTCAGTAGGCAACCAGCAAAAATTTAGAAAGCATTATTTATTCACTGACAAACAAATGCTAATTGCTCCTTCTCTGAAAGATCTTCTTCCTCTAAAGGCGGGCCTGAAAAATGGAGGTACCAGAAAGAGGTAAAAAGTGCCAAACTGAATGAAAGTCTGAGCTCATGGTGCCAAGCCTGTTGCCTAACTAGCAAGTTTTGCCTAACTAGCAAAGAGGAAATACAAGAATACCTGAAGTCTGAATCCAGCTGCCACAGAACACCCCTCAGTGGCAATTGCCTGTTGGAGTTTGAGGTGTTACCAGGAGAAATACTGCCCTCATTTTATAGGCACTTGTTAATGACTGAGATGGCTATAATAGTTTCATAAGCAGAAAAAAAGCTTTCAACGACAGGCAATGAAAACAGCGTTAAGTATGCAAGGATTATTTTTTAGTGGTAAAGTCAATTTGTGATATTTTGCCATCAGTCCTGAGGGCAGGCAAGCACATCCACATGCTCCTGTGCCACTCTAGTCATCACTTGTTATTTTTCTTGTGGTCTTTTCCAAGTACGATGTAAATATAAGCAAAAACGTATGCATTGGTTTCAACCTGAATGCCTTTGTTCCTTGGATTTCTATGTATACATACATATGATTAAGCACAGCCCTTTTTCCTCTTGCATACCTTCGCACACACACAAGTGCACCCTGAGATGTTACAATCTCCCTTGCCTGTTGATCCATAGCTACATAAACATTTCTCCAAGTAAATCAATTTCACCACATTTTACTTTAAAATGCATTTTTTTTTTTCAAATCTACTTTTACTGCTAAATATAGCACATAGCAGCCTGACCGTAAAGGAACACCTTGAGAAAGGAAAATGGTAAGCTGGAAATGTTATTAATAAAAATTTTTGCCTTTAGCTACTACAAACTTCAGACGTATTTTTGTTTGGAATATCAATTGTGGCGTTATCCAGAATAAGCAATGGCTGTATTGCAAAACCCACCCTACAGATGTCTTTAAACGGCCGTTTCTCAGGCCAGATGCTCTCCTGCAGTGACAGCTTCTCACCCAGAAGCTCCTACAACACGGACTGCAATGCACTCACCTTTGTGTGCAGCATGAAGTGGTGGTCACGCAACGTGCAAAGCTTTCTAACACGTATGTCTCCTAGAAGCAAGAGAATTAAAATGAATTTTGGAGAACGGGACCTCTGTTTTGAGTGTCATTAGAAAAAGATCTTCCTGAAAGCTAAACAGATCTGTTTTTTTCCAGATGGCATGGAGTAATTCCTGTAAGAAAACATTCCACCTTTATGCAAAGAGTTAAAAAAAAAAAAAAACCCACCATAATAAAGAGCTTGGAAAGCAGCATCAGCTCTTGAAAAATAATAACAAAAAAACCTTACTTCACACAATATATTTATAAAGGCTTTTTAATATAGTGCATTTTGTGGACAAGTATAAGATCAGTTCTTTGTCCCTCTGCACTTACTAAGCAGCATAAGGAAGAAATGAGCAAGCAGTAGCGTTGGGAGTGAGAGACATGATTGTGAGAACATTTTTTTTTGGCCTTGTTTGACCGTGAGTGGCTTTTAAGGTGCAGATTTATTTGAAAGAGGGACTGATACGATAGGGATGTCTCCTTATTCGATGGTTCTGAACCCACCCCCACTGCTCTCCTTGATGCTGGAGGCACAGTGGGTACGCAGGGAGAAGGATCGTGCCATGCTATTCCTCTAAGCCTCCACTGCTGGAAACAGGATATTAAATGCTTCACAATAAAGCAGGTTCTGCTTGTTGTTTCAGTAACCTTGTAGCCTTCAGCCCAGCACTAAAATCTTACAGGAGCTGAGTTCCCAAGCATGAATCAATGATTTGTATCGGACAAAAAGGAGGATATTAAAGATACACCAGAGGAAACAAAGAGAAGCTGACCTTGGAGCAACCAAATGGGTAGAGACCCATCAGTTCAACTTCTAGCCTTCATTACTTGTCCCTTCCCATTGCTGAATTTAATCTTCTTTACATAGCTCCCGCCAGCCCCTGCCCTGGCATGGCAGGCTGGCTTTTTAACGTGATGAGTGGCTCTCATTCACAGCCTCTACTGAGAGGAGAGCTGAGGCTGGGGAGCGAGATGAGGCAGTTGGGGAAATAATGCTGCCTTTCCATCTGGGCTCCAGAAGGTCCTCGTGGATGAAACCTATCAATTATGTGAAACGGTTCATCAGCGCCGCCAGAGCTGAGGGAAAACGATTCCCACCTCAGTTACCAGCCCACCCCTTACCCCAGGCAGGGGCTCACCGGCAGCTGCCTTGCCGCAGCCATCCTGCTGCTGGGTCCGGGCAGGGCTGCAGGGGAGCTGGACCGGAGGGAGCGTGTGGAACAACACCAGCAGGGGCTGCTGCTGTGGTTTGCACCTTCCCCTCTGGCCCTACTAGTGATTCTCAACCACATCCGACTGTCCTTCAACTCTCCTATTCATTTCTTCATCATTTTTCTACAAAGAAAACTCCGGATTTTATTCCAACTTGCAATACCCACAGAGCTGTCCCTGCAGCGAGCTCTGCTCCTTGGCCTCTGCCTTTCACAAAACATTCAAACCCGTGGTGCAGGTGTGGGCAACATAGAGATGGCTCTCATTTGGCATCCCAGTAGGCCCGAAGATGAATTCTTACTATCTATACGTGCACCCATTACCACAACATCTACTGAGAATGCTAAACTCATTCCACACAAATGTTGAACATCCAAATTAGTCTAAGTTTAATATAAGAACCATTAACCAATTCCAAACATTCACATCCTCCTGTCCCAAGCAGAAGGCTGCAAAAGAGTCTCTGCTTTTAAATCACTCCAGTGTGCTCTTATTAAATGCCACAGTTTTCAGCCCTACATTGCATTATTGCCATTGTTGTCCTTTAGGGGTTGATGTTAATGACGACTGAAAGGGCTTAATGAGCATGTGCCTTGAATAAGCTCTTTATACACCTTATAAAATAATTACTGCCATTTTATTGAAAACTCCACAGGGCCAAACTCACGGAAGCAGTCAGGGTGCCAATTTAATACGATACGGTACACTGCCTTACTCAAATAAGGCCTGATCCTACACAAGATCACCTTCATTGCCACAACAGACATCTGTGTCCCTCCTGCAGCTGCAGCGAGGGCTGAGGGTGCTACGCCCGGCCCCTGGGAGAGGTGACTGAACAGAAGGGTCACAAAATAGCTTCTGGGACTGGAAGCGATTTTGTACAGCAAGAGAAATAGGATTTGGGTTCTAACAGCACAAAGACATCTGATAATCTCTGATGATAAGTGACTTGTTAATGGCATGTTAAACATTCTCTAAACAGCGCTTAGAGCTGGTAAGCTCCTTCTTCCTGCCTTGTTCCCATCCAGCACAGATCAACACCGTTGACCTGTAAGTGAAAGATATTCACAAGAGAATGACTTGCAGTGTCTCCTGGGATGCATGGCCTCTGCTTTTCATAGCACACAGCATCAGGAGCTCATGGATGGGTTACAGAAGGATCTTAAATAGGGATGAATGGCAAACAAAGACCTCACTGAGGTCTGCCACAGGGCAAGCATCTCATTGTGGGAGCATGTGTTGCTTGAGCAAAATGGCTCTGTGAGTTGCAGTAGGCAAATTGCTTTTAATACATTTGGGGGGAAAAATTAAAATTCGGAAATTTATGTCTTCATCTTTCAGCAAAACACTCTCACATCTGTCATAGAGGAAATACTCTTTAAATCTGAAGAAAATAAAAGAAGGAATGCTAAATAAATGCCCCTGTAATGTGCTTTGACTGTAACGAAGCCATTTTCTGGATGAAACAAAAAACCTTTGCAAAAATATTTTCAACCAGTGCCAGCTTTTAATTATTATTTATATTGCTGAAATGCTTGAGGATCTCACCATTCCAAAAGCTGCCTCTACAACAAATGCACCTTTTTCACTAACAGTGATATGAGAACTACCTCCAAACACTTATAAAGCACATGCAAGGCATATCCACAGCACACAACAGCAGCATGTCAGTAGAGCCCTGCACTGCCCATGTAATAGGGCAGAGTCTGCAGCTCCCAGTGAGACAACTTCTGTCTGAGATAAGCCACAGCAGCCTGGCCCAAAAACCAAGGGAAACCAGATCCCCAGCTCCTGTTACAACAGAATTCTGACTTCTTCTTGTTAACACAAAAAAAAAAAAAAATCAAGGAAAGCTTATAGGACATAAGGTGAATGTCTGGCCCCTTTTTTTTTCCCCCGTCTTATGGCTTCTGGGTCCCTGCAGCAGACTGGAGTCATGTTTCCCTATTTTTCCTTCATGAGTTTGGAGGTTAAAAACGTGCTTTAAGATGTCATAGTAATGAGTAATTACTGATTTCCTGCTATTCCTATAACATTTCCCTTGACTACTCCTTTCTACCCAAACAACCAGGCCCTCAGCTAAGGAATACCCCCTGCCCCATGCAGCTGTTTCTGCTGCTGACATGAGATCAGGGATAAGGGGCAGGGAAGAAGGACCTCTCAGATAGTCTCAGTACCCCAGGAACAGAAATGTTCTCCACTCACAGAGGAAGAATGTGCTTTGATATGTTCCCACCCATCTCTCTTCTTACAACATGCTCTGGGACCACCGCAATCCATGGTAAGCCTCTTTCTAGCTGCACTGCCACAGCAGTCCGGAGGAATCTACCCTGATGGGAAAGAAACATCCATCAAGGACCTCTGCTTAAGTTCACCCCTACTATTCCAAAGCACAACAGGAAAACAAAAGAGGCCAAGTGAGGATGCTGAGGATGTCACCTCTCCGCTGAGTGTCAGTACAAAGGGATGCTTGCAATGGGCACTCACACACAGATCACCCAGGGGATGCTTTGTGCATGCTCAGCTGAACAGCCCGAACACTGAACTTGGAAGCCAACTTCTCCACATGTGGTCCTCATGTGCATTCAGTGCCAGCAGCAGGAGTTACACTCAGGTGTCTCTCTGCAGTCTATAATCAGGAGCTCTCTGAAATCATTTCATTAGGCAGGTGCAAGGGAAATGTGCAGTACAATCCAGTAGAACACAATCATCGTCACATTTTGATTCCCCTGCCCATCACTTTCCATATTTATCTTCAAAGACCTCTTGATGAAACAGCTGCTTAAATTTAATTAAACAACAGCATTATATAAACAAGTTCTTTTGTTTTGTGTGCTGAACAGGGTATTCTTCCTCAAAAGCTATTCTGCCAAAGCTGGCCTTCCTGCCCCTTGACTTGTCTTTACTCCAATTACCACTCCAGTTTAGCTGATTAATTTGTAGCCACTGGCAAACATGCACAGTTGGCAGGACATCATTCCATTTCAGTGACAAGCACTATAAAAAGATCATTATTTTCATTAGCATAAATAACTGCATGTTGATAGAACTCTGGTTTCTGAAAATAGGTTAAAGTCTTAACTGTCTTTATTCATTACCCAGATATAATTGGAAGTAAAATTATCACATAAGTGAACAATACGCTCTCAATGCACAATGCTTAATGGCTGCACTCAGCCCAGTCACAGTCTGGAAAGACTTTTTTCCAGAAAATGAAACATTCTGATGCAAATCTCTGTATAGACACACTAAATTTATGACAAAACTTGATGCAAACGAAGAGATTCAGTGGAAAAAAGGAATCACATGGCAAATAAAGATGCTTTCTGTCGCATTGCTACAACTTGCATAGGGCAGGGTATTACTTGTTCCAGTTGCTGGCCCAGGCTGGATGCTCTGAAAGCTTCCCTGGCTCCAGCTGTGTTTTTCTAGCTGCACGGTGAATTGTGATCCTAACAGCTTCTCCCCCCAGATAGGGTTTTTTAAGAGTTAATATTGCATAACATGGCCTTCTGAGATTGAAGGATTACTTTTCTCTTTCATTCTCTTCTCTCTGCCATGCTGACTCCCCAGTCTCGGTGGCAGTTTTATGCTAGCTTGGAAACACAGCACCTGAGTCACACCAGTGGCTGTTCTGTCTGTACTTGCAGAGCAATTGCCCCCAGTGGGACCCTGTGCTGTGATGATACCTCCCATGTGCCAAGGCAACAACAGTAATAAAAGCAAGCAGCATTAATAAATACAGTGTTTGTAAGGCAGATGTTGCAAGAGCTTCAGATCTCTATTTGGAGCCTGACAGCTCTTCAGATGAAAACTTACCAATATAGAGGATGTGACCATCCAGATGTGCTTAGCCCACTGGTCTAAAGTATACAGTGAGATGCCTGCTATCAGCTCTCATTAAGCACTTGGTTTTGTTTCACCCAGAAGTCTTTGTACAGCATCTTTTGATGCTGTAGCAGAGCTCTGTTTCTGTAGCAACTATTGGGTCTTGGAGCAACTATGCTTCTGTCACTGAACTGTCTGCATTCAGGGCTCAGACAACAGCCCTGGAAAACTACCAGGTTGGCTTTCTTACTCTGGTGAATACTGATAGCAGCTAGTTTTGGTAAAGGAAACTTTTCTTTTGTATTATTTAATGAAAAAGAACATCAGAGCAATTGCTACTGCAAGATCGAAAAGCAACAGAAGTTGCCATCAGGAAGCCTTGCCACTGCTTTGAAACATTGCCCAGAACATTCTTTTGTATATATAGATACAAACTGGACAAGTCAGAAGATGACTTTGAAAATTAGCTGTTTTATATAACAAAGAAGAGCCAAGGGCAATAAATATGAGAGCAAACGATCGCCTCAGTATTGAATAGTGTCCAGAAAAAACAACAACAAAGGAGTGAAAGGTGCAAATAAGACATGGACTCAGCTGCAATGTCCACTGGATTCCCCCCAGGACAGCTCCCTGTGAGCAGCCCAACTTGCTGGGCACTGCTCCTGGGGCTGCTTGGTGAAGGATGAGGATTCTGCTCTTGTGGCAGATAAAAACAAAAAGCACTTCACAGATTACTGTTTAAAAGCTGCTGAAATTTCACAGCCAGGGTGGGATTCTGGGGAGCAGGATGGAAGGTCTGACAGCACTGGCAAGCACTCAGTTTGGGAATGGGTTGATACGATGAGATAATAAAATGGACCTCTTGATTTTCTTCTTATGGCATACTAGAAAAACTAGAGACCCTGAATTAAACCATAGCAGGCCACAGTGTCTGCCCCTGGAGAGAAGTTCCAAGGGAACGGCATGCTGGCTGGGACCACCTGGGGCTGGCAAAAGACAGCACTGAGGCTGGTGACACAATGGCCAGGTCCCAGTTCTGCCCCAGGGACTAGGCAGAAGTGGGTGCTGAGGGATGACATGGGATGTCCTGCCCCTCACCTGCAACTGGAATCCCCATCTCTATCACACCAGGTAATAGGTGAGATGCTGTCACAGTGGCTTCCCTGTGTCTCTGTGGCCAGCAGACTGCCCAGAGGCAGCGGGAGGCTCTTCCCAGACACAAGCAGAGGAACCCATTGCTGCGTCCCACGAAGCATGAAGAAGTCCAGTCGATCCGTGCCTGGAAAATGCCTCTCCACAGCAGGGATTTACTAAGCTCTGGTGTTTACTGATGATAGCAGGAGCCAGAACTGCAGCAAACTGTGGTTACTTATCTGGGGAGGGTAGAAGAGGTTAAGGATCACTTGCAGCAAACAACAGTCTGAAGAGAGGAGCAAATAGATTTTTTTTTTGAAGTTACAGCAAAACATCATTGCAGGGTCATTGCAAATATGTACATATCAATTTGGACTTCACTGCTTGAGTCAGTTGCATGATATGAACACGACAGAAGGCACCGGTAAGTTGACAAAAGTCAGGTGATAAAGCAGAGTAAGAACTTGGCCACTGTTTTTAAGAGAGCAAACTGGAAAGCTGGGTATTTAAGCTGCAGCGCAACTGCTGGCAAACCACAGCATTTTGAAATCATAACAGGAGGGGAACAGAGGCTCAAGGAATGATTTCTACTTGCCCCAGCTGCATGCTCACCCAGCTGAGCTCCTGCTGGGTTGGTGCCACAGGGACATGGGAGAGAAGCTGCGTGCAGAGCAAGGACTGCAGGTTAAGCCAGGAGGTGCTGCCTGCCAGCTTAGCACTAAATGTGCTTTGACACCATTTAGGGAAGTGCTGCTTTTGCTGTGGCAGCAAACTTGCAAACAACAGCTTGCCTGAACATAATGAAATAAAAAGACTCCTTATTTCAGACTGGCAGCCACCACTGTGTTTTGGTAAACATGAAAACTCATTCACCTGAATTATGAGTCAAAATTGGTTTTATAATATCAACTATGGTCATGGAAAAAAAAAAACACATAAATGAGATTGGAATACTTTTTTGTTAATGAAATACAAAAAGCATTACACTCAATGTCGGTTTGGAATAGAGTCTGTAATGCCTTTCTCCACTCACAGTGTGCCCTCCAAAGCACCTGCTGCAATCATACAGTCATTTAGATCAGAAGAAACCCTTTCAATCATGGGGTCACACTGATCTAAAGCTAAATGTGATCCATCAGGATAGTCAGTAGCTGCCTCATTTTCAGAAAGTTTATAGCTAATTACAGTCAGGATGTTGTGCTAGGTGCTATAACACTTCTTCCCTTGCATGACTCCTGTTATACTACCATTACCATAGCAATTGTGCCAGAATACAACACTTTTTACCTTGAAAGAGTCAGCACTGCGGACTCATCCCACCCTATTTCTTTGCAGAGAAGGAAGTGCTTGTGTTTGCACTTTCTTCAGCTGTTGCTACTCTGGCTGCCAACATGGCTAAACTCATGATGGATCAGACTCAGTGCTGCAAGATGGCTTGCTTGGAGCACAAGCTTCCAAATGCACTAAGAGGCACCCATGCTGCTCTCTAAGCATCACTGCACTGGCTGCCCTCCAGTAGCTAACGTAACATTGCAGAGACAAAGTTGCACAGATAAAAATGCAGTCTATGTAGATTGGTATTGTAGTAGCACCAATTAGGGAGAACACCATGTAATGCAGGTGATCTGGGGAATCTTTTATTCCCGTGTCCATTTCCCCATATGTAACACAGCAGATTTAAACACATTTTACTCCTTTGAGCGCAGATTTCCGGGCTGAGAGATCACAATGAAGTTTTATAGCCCTTTCTTATGAAGTGTGGCATTTCTGACATTATTTGATGTGCAAGAGCAACTGCATTAGTGAAAGGCTACGCTTGAATAGTTATCACTTTAAGCCCATGCCCTGGGAGTATTGTATTCAGTTCCCTCATTATTTCCAGCCCTGCAGGTTATACCAAGAGTTGCTATTAGTACATTACAATCATAAAATGAAGGTAGTCACTTTCTATAAGGGTCAAGCTTGCTCCTAGAATCTGGCAAACTTCATTTTGCAGCTCAGAAGGACTGGCAGTGCCACATTCCAAGCCAATCCACTGCCCAGCTGCTTTGCGTGCAGCTCTACATTTCAAGCTCAAGACTTAATTGGAAAGCACCAAAATATTTAACAATCTAACACTACAGTCTCTGTATGACACATCCATGAGCCTGTTTGCCTTGTTCATGCTTCTACATCATTCACCAAATGCTCACTCCATGGTATCTGAACAACAGATGTGCCAGAGATGTACCAACAAAAACAGTTCCTTAAGTAAAACTCTACCAGTAAGGAAAAAGGGAGGCAGAAAATGCTCCAGGGATCAAAGGAGGAGCAGGACCAGTGCCCCTACCCTGCTCCCCCACTCTCCCCTTGCTCTGGAGCCATTAGCCCTACAGCATTGTTCCCCACTGCCCCAAGGGCAAGCCACGAGCCCAGGCAAGAAGAGGTTTTCACGAAGACTGCCTGACTACAAAGGCTTCAAGCAGTCATACCCTGCAGAACACACCAGCGCTGTCACTGACAGCTAGCAGAGCACAATCCACAAAAGTTGCCATTCATCACGCAGAGAGCAGATGGGATTGTGTGAACTATGCTCTAGCTCCCATCCAGAACAGAAAATTCAAAGGACAAAGTGTCCAGACAGTTGTAAAGTAGAGGACATGCCTCTCACCACTGCAGAGAAGGGGAGAAACAGAAGCCACTGGAAATACAAAATGTTTTTCAGGAGAAAAATTTCCTTGACCTCAATATTCAGGGCATTACAACAAGCACGCTGTACCTCCAGAGGACATACAAAATTAAACAGAAAGGAACAAGGAGCACAGTTTTCATTTGAGCCACATCTCACCTGTAGAGCTCTGCTGTGGGAGCCTGGCACGTCTGCTACACACCTTTCTGTTACTGGTTATCTTCTGTAAACAGTGAGATCAGTTTTGTTAAATCAGTATTAATGGAGGTGACTCTTGTCTGATCAACATTAATCAGTGAAATTAAACCCAACATTTTAATGACAAGATTAAGGTAAGACCTTAATGCATCTCATTGATGGTTCTTTGCCTCAGAGGCAGAGGGAAGAGCACTGTTTGGGCTTCCAGGGTTGCACCTTCCCCTCTCAACAACACCTGTGCATTTTTTCCATGATCTTTAATGATAGCAGAGGTTCAATAACAGACATGAAAGAACTTAAATATATTCTTTAAGGTTTTCTGAGAAAATATCTATCTGCAAAAAATCTCTGCTCTGTGGCATTAACTCCTAACAAAACAACTACCTTACTTTTTTGGACCCTCCTTCCCCAGCAAACAAACTTATTTAAAATAAAGAAAAAAACTCCAGAAGGTTCCCCCACACATTTTTTTTCTTGAGACAAAGATTGAAAAAAATAAGATAGGTGTTAACTGCACCATTGAAAAATGCTGTGCTGCAGGAACATAAATGGAATATCAGGTTTATTTATTTAACGCTAGATCCATATTTATTTATAGATATATTTCTAAAATGTATATAGAGACTATAAATATGTCTAGTACACACAAAAACAGTCAGTGGAGATGCCTGATGTGTGCAGCTTGTACTTCCTGGGTTTGGTAAAGATTATTCAGAGCATAGCCAGAGAGACTTCAAAAGGTTAAAGAAAGACTTCTAGTTTCGATCACTCTCTAAGCTACTGCTGTAATGGTCAAACAGGTCAACAGGTTATTTACCACCATGGCCTGTGGTCATCTATCATCTGCTGGTGTGCTTGTACCTATCCGTAATACATACTGTTTATGCTGAGTATATTTATACCTCTAAAGACTCCAGTATTAACCTCAGTATTGCACATGCATATGTAACCTTGATATGAAATACAAGCCCTTCACTGCAGGCTATAAAGCCCAAGTTTCAGGAAAGCCGTTCTTCAAAGGCCAAGAATCCCCAAACCAGAGCATATATTAAGATTGGTGCTAACAGCACCAGAAGCAGGAACGAATGGAGCATTCACACTTTAAATATGACTTTGGTTGAACTAATTGACTCATGGTGCCAGAAGAGCTAAAACAGCATGAGGCTCTGCCCCCGCTAACGCGTGCGTAGGAGAAGAGAAACCCAGAACAGCAACACTACATAACGACCTAGGAGCAGTAAAATGATGTATGAGCACTCTTCCCGTTTCCACAAGGCAGCGGTGGAACACTAACTTGTTTCCATGGCAACTCTGAAAAAGAATTACAGGTTTAAAATTGACTGAATGGTAGCCCCATGAAAAAGTAAAGGGCAGACCATATCTTTCTAAAATATAATTTAGTACTAAGTCACCTGAACAGTATTAGCTAAAAGGATTTCAGCAGTAGACTTGGGAAGTGACCCATTTGGGATATGGAGTGTTAGGCTTTTCTAATGGTGTGCTTAAGATCTGAAGGGCCTGGCGGACACACTGTAGTATACAGCATAAAAGGAAAGGAAAAAATACCACCTTTCTGCCTGAAATCTCTTATCAGAAAAAAGAAGAAATTATTGAGGTGAAGGGGAGGGGAAATGCCTGAAAGATAACTGGCACTTCTGTAAAGGAACACAGTAACTCACACACCAATTTCCTACAACAGAAATATACAAGGAAGAGGAACATGGTGGAAATTAAACAATCCTTGGGATGAATAGAGGGAAGATTCTATATTTAGACTGGAAACATCAGAATCCAGTTGTTAGAATTGGCCAGCACTTGCCAATAGCATCATGTACTATTCTGCCCTAGAAAGGCTGCTCCGCTCATGCCTAGTTCTGAAGTCCCTGACCACTCCAGAAAGTTTTCCAGCAGAAGGAAGTCCCATTTACTCCAGCAAGAGTTAAGAAAAATGTCTGGGATTCGGTGCCCTGCTCTCTTTCAATGACTCACAAAAAGCAGCTGTCCATAAAACCCCATTGAAAAGTCTAGTTTAAAAAAATAAGTACAAGCAGTCACCTTGACTTGTAGAAACAGCCACAAGGAGGAATTATTCCTGTGTTTGAGTGAACAAGGGATTCAATCCACAGCCAACTCCCCTCCTCACCTCACTAGAAAAGGCACAGATACCATTTTCATGAAATCACTGCTTCTGAGACTTAGTAAAACAGGTGTCCCGATTCTCAGGAATGATCAACAGCCTTAATCCCTTAGGCTGGGATTTTCAAAAGAAACCAGAAAGAAAAACTTGTGATAGAGAAATGCATTCTCAGGTACACTGGCCATCCCAAGGCCATGACTGCAGGGCCCAGAGCTGGCACCCAGCTGCGGAGGAGCTGGGTCCCCCACACACCAGCTCCCTTTGCCCTCTTCTGGGAATGCTCACTTAAAACATCACATTAAGGTACAGGTTGAAACAAATCACAAGTGTGCTTAATAACGTATAAAATAGCTTAGTAAAAATTGTCATGAAAATTTAAAAGCTTGGGCAAAAAACCTACACCTCTGCCATCTATACTGATGACAATGATAATGAAAAAAATAATGATGTTTTAACTCACTCATCAAAAAAATTTATTCACCCTGAGAGAGTAAGAACTATGCAAAGCTGGTAGAAAGATATACTTACCCTGAATTTATAAACTGCTCCTCAGATAAAGAAATACAGGATGAGGAGTTGCCTCATTTGCATTCATCCAATCACCTTTAGCCATTTTGTAGCCAAGTGGATGCAAATTCTTTGAAGTCAGAATTCTTAAAAAAGAAGCCCTAAAACTCAGCCTGCTTCCCCTGTCCGTATGTGTCTGTACACTGAGGCTGCGATGGTTCCCTGCGTGCAGCAGCTGCCATAGCACACCTACAGCATCACTGGGAAGCACACAACTGCCTCCTGCTCACTGATCACAGCCCACTGAATGCTCCAGGTGCCAGAAAGGAGTCAGGACCATTCCCTGCAGCAGTGCCCTCCATGGCCTGGCCTACCAAAGGCCACACAACAATCTTCCTGCTTATTAAAAGGTGGACAATTGTTCCCTACTTCAGTAGCTTCACGATAGATGAAGAAGACTAGAAGAAATTAAGTACTAATTATTAAATTGAACTATCAATCACCATGCACCCGGTTTTTGCTGATGGATGTTCAGAGAAAATCCACAGCCTGAGCTAGTGCTCTGCCATCTATTACGTAGAAAATAGAAAAGTGATACTGAAAACGAACCAGTTCCTCCACAACACTTTCCAGTATTAGCCCCCTGACCTCACCAGGGCATCATCAGGTAAGCTTTAAAGTAGCTAGATACAGTTTAAAATACATACACTCACTTAGCATTAGTCACAACAGATCTGAATCCCAGCATTTTACTCCTGTGCAAAGTGATATGGCTAACTTATGCAATTTGCCATGGCAAAGAACAAGAATCCCACCAGCAAACTGCTCCTCGCAGTGCCCAGCAGCAGACCTTGTAAATGACTATGATTGAATCTATTCTAAATTAATTTGGAAGCGTGTGGGATTTTAAGGCAGAAGAACTCATCACGGCGCAGTTAATGGGCCCTGCCCTCGCAGCCCTGTGCCCCACCAAGCAGCTGTCCCAGCTAGGGGAGAGGGGAAGTTGAGAAGGCAAGCAGAAAGGTCTGACAAGAATTTAAATGAAGTAAAATAGCCAAATTCTCTGCTCCATTGACTACAGTGGGGTTAGGTCTGCAGAGAGCCTGAACCAAACGCCATAACGAATACAAACACAAGAACAAGTTCAATAGGAGCAGCGTTTCCACCGTGCCCATCTCTCTGAACTCCTGCTCCTGGCTCTGTGAGCAGCTGCAGAGTGACTTGCAAAATCTCTCTGCTGTTTCCTCTGCCTGTGTTTCGGACAACAGCCCTGCCAGAAGCGAGGGTTGTGGGGGCTAATGTGGGTGTGGGGCATCCTTACCTCATGCTCTGCTCCTGGCTACAAGCTTGAGCCTTGCTCACAACACACAGAGCTGGGGAGAGGGCTCCAATTACAAGTCATCATTGCAAATCCCAAATGTGTGCCAGGGTGTGACAGGCACAGTAATGCTGAGCTGAGTAGGGAGGCATTTGGGGAACTGTCCTGCCAAAAAGAGAGGTGTGAGCAGCCTCCCGGGAGAGCTAGGGATGCTCAAGTTGCCCTCGAGGGGTGCAAAGTGCTTTATGTGCTCCTGGCTCAAGCTCTCAGAACAACCTGCCCAGCAGAGCCCTTAAAACAGCTAATGGATGACAAAGCAAGAATCCAAGGTAAATTTTCAGAGCTGATGAGTGAAAAAGAACTCGCATCTTTATGTACTGGCTGAACACATTTAGGAGAGATTCACTGGGGTGCAATAAGCACCACTCCACATTATGTCACTTTTAGGAGTGAAACCTTCACAATCCTTGACAACTGCTGCATACTAAAAAGCAGAGTTTGAAAAGTTCCCATACCTGGTATGTCCTGGAGACCAGTGCCACTCAGTTAACTCAAAACCTTGGGGACTTTGGGCACAACACAGCAGCAGGAGCTGCACACAGTGGCCCCACAGCCCCCTGTCCTCCTGCACCAGCTGCCCCAGCCCAGTTTGCTTGGGACTTTCGTTTCCTGGCTCTGCACTGCTGATAAATTTAAGCAGTTCAGACACAGAGAGCTCAGTGAGCTCTGACTCAGGCACGGTAAAGACAGGAATAAAAACTCAAATATTCAAACATTCTTAATTTTAAGGCAGAAGATCATTCTGCACTAATTAGTGCAAATGCTGGGGAGATAAAGGAGAGAAAGAGCAAACCAAACACTACAGTGACAGATGCATTTTATAGGTTTTAAATGATTAATTCTGAAGCACAATCACCTTTTCAAATACTTATTACCAGCTACTCCTCAAAGAAACATCCATTTTCAGGGTTATACTCATCACAGGTCAGATCTAAAACCTAATGAAGATGATAGAAAGACTTAACAGCCTTTGATGAGGGACATAATAGATATGCTTAGATATAAATCTAATTAAATTCTTAGTCATGTTGATATGCATATGTGAATATAGGTATAGGAAGATTTCAGCCATATTTGAGTAATCTACTAAGTTTCTTAGCTCTGCTTCATGTGAAGTTCTTGTAAAGCAAGAAGCAAAAAAATATTTTGAGACAAAAAAAAACCCTCAACCATTAGAATACAACAGTTGCTCTGTAAAATCTATTGATCTAAGAGATTTTAGAGTGGAGATCTAGATCTTCTGCCCAGCCCAGATATCATCTTACTTTCTCTGCCTTCCCAGTAGTCTATAGGAGTTTTACATGCAACACTAAATTAAAAAAAAACAACAATGATTGAGTCTGAATACACAAATAGTAGCACAGGTGTAGTCCTACACTTCAGGTATCTCAATCACCACTGGAGCGATATATCACAGCAGTTAAATAAATAATAATTTAACTAGCACTTCAATGTAAGTAATACAAATTTAGTCCCTTTAATTCCATTCTTTATTAATAGGAATTCTTAGATGGGGTCAGACGCCAAATCCACTTACTCCAGACTGCTGTCTTTGAGGACAGCGAGCAATAGATGAACAGAAGAGAGAGTGAGAGCTGGAGGTCACGGGAATAATGTGCCATCTCATAACTCCGCTTGTGGTTTCCAGTAACCAAAGATCAAAGCCAGCTCTGAGCACAGCTGCCATCCCCCAGCTCCAAACTCTAACACAAAGACAGCATCCTTCCAAGGTGCACGTTCCACATCCAGAGCCTGTCTTGTTTTCTGGGTGGCAGCTGGACCCAAAACCACCTTTGGCAAACACAGCACAACATACATAAGCTGGTCTTTCCTCCGATTTAATCTGCAGTGATAATTAATGAATCTGACAAGCACCAGACGCTCTCTCTTTGCATCGCCTTTGAATGATTTGCCACACAGAGGGTGCATCGCTGCCTGAACACCTCGCCTACCACCGTGGTGAATATTTATACACATTTGTCACCATGAGCTAGCATGATTTTGCAGTAATCATTAATCTGCTATCTAGTGTCTAATTGCTCTTATCTGCTGCTGCAGAGAAAAGGAGTTGTTCATTAGGCAGAAGCAGTTCACTGGCACTGCACCTCCTCTACCTCCAGTCTGGGGCTGGAGGGCATCAGACCCCTCTCTCTCCTTTCTATGGAGGCAGGATGCACAGCCTGTGGACCCCTCATGCCCAAATCGAGTGGACTCCGGAGTGCTCTGCACATTGCCCCCAGCACAAGGCTGTGCTAACTCACAGTGCTGGGCCCATGGCCCTGCGGCCCACCCTGTCCAGGTCTGGCCATGCCTGGAAGCTTCTCCCTGCAGCACACCATGTGTCACCCCAGCTCTGCCTTCCCCAAGGACTTGGTTTGTGGCAGAGCACAAAACATGAGGGGCTATTTAATACAACCCACTGCCAGCACTTGTTCCTCATGTGAAGAATGTGAAGTATGTGCCTGCCAAAAATAACAATATCATAAACACAGATACAACTTCGCCATCAGAGAGGAAAAACCCAGCAGCTTCCTGATGAGAGATGTGAACACAGCTCAACTGAAGCAGAAGGAGCAGAGCAACATAATATCTACATAACTGAGTTTTCTCTGCCATGTGCTCCAAATGACACGTTCTGCTCAGAGGCCCTTAGGCACAAAGAATAAGGGTAGCAGGGATGTGTAAAATAATATGTTTAGTTTTGGGGTAATAATACGTCTTTCAAATGGGAATGGTCTATTGCTGCAAGCTTCAAAGAAGCAGTCAGTGCACTTTTTAAAGCCCAAATAGGCATTTTATGATGCAAAGGATAAATCTGTCAGTAAAGATACTCATAAGTCAAGTAAATACAGATGTTCTCTTACACGAAGAGCTAGATCCTAGAATTGTGGGGAAAACTCCCTCTGCTCCCTTTTTATAGAAGACAGAAAGGGAAAAATCAAAGAGGGAAACAAGTTATGAAAACAAAGAAAAGGTACACCTTGACTGGGGCCAGCCCTGGCACCAGCACTGCATATTGGAGAGACAGGCGTGCAAAGGCACCTCCCCAAAATGCTCATTTCCTCCCTCTGGGTACCAGACAACCTTCCAACTCAGCTCCTCCACAGACAAACCCCAAAGCTGAGAAGAGATGTAAGAGGAGTAATGCTCAGGTCCTGGATCTGGGAACAAGCAGAAATTTATACATTTTGTGCTTCAGAAAATAAAAAAACCCAAACACTTCTTTCTGAAGACATGACTTCAGACTTCCAGGTCACAAGTGAGACTGCTGTATTATTATGGGTGAGAAAGAAAAGGCTCCCAAAACTCACATTAGAGTGACTGAACCCTGCTGCTTCAAGCAATGCAAAGAAAGCTGTAGGGAACGCCTTCCCTGCTCCCTGTGGCCTCCCCTGGGGCTGCCAGGAATACGCTGCAGCACCCAGAGCACCTCCGGCCCTCCTCCTCTCAGCTGCAGCTCAGTGCTGCTCACACCTCTTCCCTCACTGCTGCCCTGCTTTGACCTTTCTCAAATCTGCTTCCCAGCAGCAGTGAGGGGCTCAGCTGTGCTATGGCAGTGTCTGGAGCCAGGGAAGCCCCCACCTCTGCCCTGCTGCCACACTGGGCGCACAGAGTTTGTCATTTTTGTGTCCCATAGTGTCCAATCTTTAATTATGCCTGTGTGTTAAGTGCAGAGCCACATGCAAACAACACAGTTTCATTTCTCCTAGCAAAATGAAGGCCCTTTGGCTACTGCTGACATCAAAGCATTTCCTGGCTGCTTCTTGACCAGATCCTATCTTCCTACTAGCCAGCCTAATGTAAACCAGGGTGATTTGCTGAAATACTGAAACAATTGCCTGAAGGAACAAAGAGGGGATTGTTTCTTCTGCATCATGCTCAATCTGCTTAATCTGTTAAAGTGCCCAACATTTCAATGGCCGCCCACCCTCCCCTCCCACAAAGCCATCCCTGCAGCTCTCACACAAACCCCACTCCTCCGCTGCCAGCCAGCTTCGCAGGAAAGGCAGCGTTATCCAGCACAGCACATAAGGGATTTAAGCTGGATTGCAGAGCCATGATAAAGCATATCATTATAATTACAGAAATAGGCTTATCCTGAAGATTTTCCCTTCATAAAACCAGCAGCCAAAGGAGAAGTGCTCCCGTGAAGGCAGAGGGGCTGCTCCTGGGCCAGGCCTGCTGCTCCTCAGCACAGTGGCCGCTTCCCCTCCCGGCCTCCACGTGGCAGTACCACCCGCTGTACTGCTGGGGAGATGGAGGCAGCCAGGCCAGATCCTGCACTTTGTTTATGGAGGAGTTTCTGAGGAATACGGCTTCTGTGCCTATGAGTTCAGAATTAGTCTGTCTGTAACAGAATGAGTTCTGGCACCGTAGTGTTTGTTCCCTATGAACAACTCCAGAAAAATTAAATAAATAAGAAACAGGAAAAAAAAAAGTTAAGCAAGCTTTAGATGTGCACTATCCCTACACTTTTCTGCAGTGCTTTGAAAGCCATTCAGCAGCCGCTGAGCCTGCAGTAGCAGGCAGGTGAGGATGCTTCAAACCCCACTTGCAAGCACTGCTCCCAGCTGCTCTGATGTGCTGATGCTTCAAAAGCAAAAGATGAGATAACGACAACTCACTTCCATCAGGAAGCAATTCAGTTCACGTGGTTTTGAGTTGTGTCTGCAACAAAGAAATTGCATCACAAGGCAGCTTTAAGCAGAATGAGCAACAAAGGAACTGGAAAAATAACTGAACTCTCACTGATCCAGCACAACTTTCTCAGGCATGCTTTTCTAGAGAGAAGCCCAGGTAACAAATCATCATAACTTTGAACTGGAGGTATCTTATAAATATTTACCAGTTACAGCGAACAAGCAGTAGTTAAAACCCCCAATTACACCTTTTCATTTGCTCAGCAGTCTTTCAATTGAACTAACTCTTACTGGGCTGTATTTCCTGTCTGTAGCTTCCACCCAAAGATAATCGTTCCTGAAGAGTTTCAGAAAAATCAGATAGTGGTTTTGAGTTATGGTAAAAACATATTGCTTCCCTTTCCTTCATATGTTGTGATTGAAATGTTATATCTACATAAGTCTAAAATTCTTATAGGTTGAGCTGGTTTTGCTTAGCTTGATTTATTGTCCTTATTCAGGAAGGAAAAACACAACACATCCCAAGACAATCCATTCAGAATCTTTTGAGTTAGAATATGAGTGGTTAGGTCTAGCACACATGCACTGCAATATTTTCTGACAAAAATTGCATAACACAATGGAAAATAGCACAGAAATAAAGGCAAAAGAAAAAAAATATATATATAGCTACATACCACCAGAAGGCCACAGGTACAGAGGAATCTCCATTAACATTTCCCCCTCCCCTCCCAACCTTTAAATGAGGTCTGGGAAGGGATGGGTCTTGGCCCTGCCCCTTCCAGTCACTCAGGTACACTGCATGCACCTGAGCTCCCCCGGCTGCCCTGCCTTTCCACCAGGTGCTCCATCACTGGTGCAGGCCATGACTTTGTATTTCCACTACAGCTTCACAAAAAGCTCTTGAACAAGAACATTCTAGCTTGCACGGTACGTGCAGATCCTGTAGTGCTAGCTGAAGGTGACTTCACTAAAGGATATTCAGCATTAGTTTGCCCTCAGAGATAATCATAGAATCACCAAGGCTGGAAAAGACCTACAAGATCATTCAGTCTACCTGTCCACCTAAGTAATTCTCACTAAACCATGTCCCTCAGTACAATTGAACGCTTCCAGGGTTGGTGACTCCACCACCTCCCTGGGCAGCCCATTCCAGCACCTGACTGCTCTTTCAGAGAAGTGCTCCAGAGCCCTCACAGCTTCACTGCCCTTCTCTACACACACTCCAAGGCCTCCATGTCTTTCTTGCAGTGAGGGGCACAAAACTGAACACCGTACTCGAGGTGTGGCCTCACCAGTGCTGAGTACAGAGGGACAATTACTTCCCTGTTCCTGATATTTCTGATACAAGACAGGATGTCACTGGCCTTTTTGGCCACAGTGCAGGCTCAGTATTAATGCTTCTTATAGTTTATTCTTCAGTAGTGTTTAAATGCTCCACAGGCATTTGGCTTCAAGTTGTGACAGCATCTTTACTTCAGAAGCATCAATAACAGCCTAGCTGCCTTCAGAGAGACAACTGACAATAACGTGGTGTTCAGCTTGACTTATCACTGTGACCTAGTGAATGTTCTACCCCAAATTTCTTAAGATGTTAAAAACAGATACATGGAGGAATGTGGCAAATAAGACAGGGAACAGAGACAGATACAGAAAATGCAGGACACTTGAATGACACCATGTCCTGAACAAATGATGCAATTGATTAAAAGCAGCTAACTACTTTTCAAGACCTTTCTCAATATCTAGGCCTAAGAACATCCTCTCTACTCACAGAAAAGAGCATCTTTTGCACTCAGATTTTTTATTTTAGGCCTTGATTGTTCAGTTCCCTCTCCTGTTTTCCATTTTTCATCTTAGATGCAGTAAGATGAACTCCCATGGAATTGGTGTCCCCTTCCCCTCTTTATGTACTGTCAAAGGGGTTACCCTACAAATAAGAGATGATAACTTGCTCCTCTCCCTGTCACTGCAATGAGATCAGAAATGGAACTGCACTCTACTGCACAGCAGCTGAAATCTGGTCCTGGTGAAGTGAAAGAAAAAAAAACCAAAAAACCTCTCCATGAGTTTTCATGGAGTGGGTGAACAAATGACACCGCAAAGACAGAGTCAGTTCAGTCATCTCTGCAGATTTACTTCAGCAGACCTGTACATTGCACAGTGTATGTGTACATTTATCTGTGCACCAAAAAGCTCATCTATAGCTACACCAGTTGGTCCCATGAAAGATATCATTGCCACTTACAAACCTTGTCCTGTTCATTTCCCGAAGATGATTAAATCTGCGGCAAGGTAGTAATTAGTTATCAGTAGGAGCCTAGGGTGGACACTGAGATAATACTCAAAGTAGGGGTTAAAGAACTGTTGCAGTCGGTGGGAAGACTGTACAATCAAAATCCTATCTTACTTGAGAGATCTCAAAGAGAGAAGAATCCCATCACATAGCTGGTAAAAAAATATCAGATTGATGCTGAAATGAATGAAATGATATTGAGCTATAGCCACTGAAATGTGGCACATTTATCCTTGGAGAGCATTAGCCTTTGCCACCTTGTTGCCTTCCTGCTCCCAGAACTTATTTTGCAAATAAGATCTTGCCGAGTTTTGAAAAGCAATTGGGGTTTGCATGAGGAAGTTTGACTGCTCTCATTGAGGTGGTCAGGGTACTCAGACATTGCAGGATTGGTCCTGGGACCGCAGCTAGTGCAACTCTATTTGGTTTTCTGCTCCCCACACCATGCTCTGCAGGTTTTGCTTTTGCTGGCAGAAGTTGTTTTCTCAGTGTCAAAAAACGAGCCAAAGTCTACAGTGTAAAATGATTTTTTTCACCTCTCTCACCTTTCCATGGCAATTGGCAGGATTTGCAGGTTTCACATTACGTGTCAAGCTGCTTCCAGAGGCTCCAAACTCCCAGACTTAAAAATCAATGAGCTATACACAGTGAAAGCTCAGGAATTTCTTGCTTCATCATGTACCATACAGCACATAACAGTGTGTTATAAGAAATAAAACAACCCATGTATATATGAACCTACCCAGAATTACAGCTTCTTGATGTTTTGAAGGGCTGAAATTTTGGGGAAACTTGACAACGTCTGCCCATGTTCAGGCCAGATGTCATCAGCACAGAGGTTATCAGTTGGGAGCTGTCTGCTATGTGTGAGTGGAAATGAGGAGATCTGAAAGCAGTATGATACTAGCATTACGGTTCAGGAATTGCTTTGGTCAAAATTGAGTGTGTCCCTCACCTTCTGGTCCCAGAAAATAATCCATTGTGAGAGTCTGTGGGTGGGTACCAATCTAAAAAAACCCTAAAATTATCTGAGGTTAATTCCAAACCTGAACTTTGTACTGCAAAATAGTAAACAAGCACTCTCGTGTGCATGTTTGGCAGCAGTGAGATTCACATAGACCCAAATCTTAGGGGAACTGGGGTGGTGGAGGTACAGGCAGGTGCTCTCCTGCCCATGGTGTCTGTACCCCACCAAGGAAGGAAACAAAGGTGTCCCATCTACCTCTGTATCTTCTGATACATGGGAAGGGGCAGAATAAAAAGCATGCAATCAATTTAAAGAAAAGAAAACAACAACAACAACAAAAAATAAACAGGAATAAAACAACTACAGGAAAATGTGTATTCATTTGGCTAAAAAACCTGAGCTACCTTCAAACTTTTCAAGAGAATCTGTTTTTCCTCTGTTGGTAGAGCAGTGAATCACCGTTTATTTACATATAGGAAACAGCACCTTATTGTAAATGGATGAATGAAGAAACTAATTTGAAAGTGTCATTTTGTGAAATGTACCAGTAGCATTTGTGACACATTCCAGTTTTTGACCATCTGGCAATGGGGAGGGCTAAAGTAATGTATAAACCTTGAGAGACCCCATTTGTAGCAGGAACTGTTTTAGACATCAAATTTTTAATGGAGTGAGATCTCAAATCAATGCCACCCTAATAATGCAGAATGGATTTGGGCCAGGACACAGCACTGTTTATACTGGCTTGTTCTGAGAGGCCAGAATTACAAAGAGAGACCAAATCCTTCTCTCCTAAATTGAAAAAGATCTGTTAATAATTATTGTGCACCAAGAGAAAAATTGAGGCCTCTCTAGAGACAAAGGAGTGGGTAAATACAGCTGGGAGGTCATTAACTTAAGCTTTGCAATTGCTATCCGAAGGGTCTCTTTTTCAAACCTTTTTTCAAACCTTTTTCTTTACAACAATTCAGTTATTCAAAAAGTGTCTGTTCAGATATTGCAGAAGTTAGAGTAATACACAAAGAAAGGAGATGGGGAAGAAGATGAGAAACCTAGTGGCAAAGTCTAACATGGATCAAGTGGTTAGGTGTCGCAGGAATAATTTGGGTAGGCGGCTAGCCTAGGAATGGGGAAGTGCTCTGGGATGAGGAGATCTGAGCTGAATTTCAAATGCTGGGGCAAATACATGGCTACGTCTGCCTCAGTTTCCCCTTTGCAAAACAGGGGTAACAGCAGCGACCTTGTGAAGTCTTTCCTCTGCTTTCAATGCGCATCACAGATGGAAAGTGCTTACACAGGGAAGAGCTGCTATTTCGGGATGCGGGAAGTGAGGCACTGAGCAACTTATCTGCAGGCACACAGCGAGGCCGCGGAGCTCTAGGAATAGCACACGGGTCTCTCGGCTCAACGGGAACAGATAATGCTTAATAAAGAATTTAACGCAACAATTAAGGGCACACTTCCACCAGCGTTACATTAAAGAAGGAATTCCTCTGTCTTCTCTGCGAGCAAATACAGTTCAAAGCGAACTAGGGGTGCAGACGTGGGGTTGGGAGAACTGCTTTGGATGAACAGCCTCACTTGAAGTGTTTTAGCAAGGAAAAACCAAAGTCAGTGCTAAGGATTAAGATTTGAAAGCAAGTGCTGACATACCGAGGTCACTGGAAATTTTGTCTGTGAGGAAATCTACTGTATAATTAAATCTGTGGTTTCCTTAGTGGGACCATCATTTCCTTCCATGAACAAAAAGATAAATTTCTTAGATATTCTGTCATGGAGTCTTCTAATGTAACGAGCCTTGACAGACTGAATAAGTAACTCCACAGCTTTTAAGAATAATCTTTTTGATAGCAGTGATTCCCTGAGATGATAACCTTCCTAAAGACAACTAAGGAGTCTACCAATGAGCTGAGAACTGTGGTTTTGCCAGCCGCAGAGGAATTGCAGTCGTGACCTTGTCCAGACTCTCTGACAGGATTTTGGCAACAACTGCAGGAATTGGAGGCTTGGGAGGAAACGCAAACTTCCTGGTTGAAGTGCCAGTTAATAAGTAATTCAGCAGGAGTGCCTGGGCTGAGCTGGAGGGGATATGGATGGCAGCAGTACATGCAGATAAGATGAGAGCAGTGGTATTGTCAGAAAGGTGCCCCTTATCTGAGGCAGCCTGAGAAGAAGTCGTCTTTCAGAAAGACCTCTTCTGAAACATGGTTTGCCTGTAACAAAATACCCGTGACTTGTTTTATTCTTCCTGTGATGTGGACTAGCCAACAACTTCCCAAAAATTACCCGATTATCAGGTTAGAAGATATCACAAACTTCTACTTTTACTTCCTCTGACGTTTCTCATTTGTAGCTGCCATTTATTAGACTGGGGCTGCAGCCCTCCAGGTCCCAGAGCAAGGACTTGTTCTTACAGCTGAAAATAAATCTCACTGGATTTTATTTTATTCTAATACAAATTACAATGGCCAGATGAGCAGCCTGGATCTGTGACGACATATAACTATATTCACAGAAATTAGTCCGTGGGTGAGAAGGTTTAGCAGTCTAGGGATTATAACCAAAGTCAAACCCGCGTGCCATCTTCACCTGTTAATCAAAATTCTGAAACAAGAAGAGCATACAGACTTTATCAAGGAATGCATAGTTATGGAGCTACAGAAATAGAGAGCAGAAGGTTTGCACAGTGGCCTTTTTCTATAGCAGTTCACGGTGGCAGAGAGAAAGCAGATTGTTCCTCCATACCTCCTCCACCTCTCCCCTCTCCGACTCCCTCTGAGGTCACTTCAAAAGGCAAAGTAAATAAATGAGTATATCCAGGTTCCTCTGCATGTGAAGAAGCTTGTGGAAAATGTTTTTTTTGTAAACACATACTAGAGATATCTATAAAGAAATATGTGAAAAAAAAAAAGAGAAGAAGAAAACAACAGCTATGCCAGCTATTAAACCAGATTAAGTCCAGATTCACATGCTTTTCCATTATGCTTAGAGGAGCCTCTTAATTTGCATTGACCTCTGATATCAACAGAGGCAGTTAATGCACTTTGGGGCATTTAAAAAGTGTCTCTGGCAGAAAATGACCCTTAGCACTGGAATACTGTCAAGTTCCGTCAAGTTTGAACATCTTCTCTGCTATAGATAGAAACCATACCCTGCCACATCTCCCCTGTGAGATGAGGATAGTACTCTTCTCACTGTAGTCAATCTTTGGCAAAACCAAGCTCTAGCTGTTGTTAGATAACCAACTACTGATGTTTGCACTTCTCATTCAGTGTGTGAGAAGCCATGTAAGAACAGGTTATTTCTGTCTACTGTGTTTCCCTTTGTCTGTCCATCCTACAGTAAAGAAGAAAGTTTCCTGCATTGTAGTTTCTTTCAGTGCAAAATCAATCCTAAATTGGCCTACACTGAACTCTGGTTACATGATGGTTGGCTACAGGCAGACTTGTGTAAACACACATCAGAGATATCCAGTATTACAGCTGAGAGCAGACTTTCAGAAGAGCGGGTGCCCAGCTCACACAGCAGGCATTTCGGTGTCTGGATCCAGCTAATGTTAAAAGCAGTCCAACTCCAAAACACATTTTAAAAGCTGGGCCTGAAGCCTTATGGAACTGCCTGCAAAAAGAAGCCAAATCTTGAGAAAATGGGGCATTCTCTGTGGGAACTAGGCTAGTCTGAACATCTGAATGGGTGCCACGTGCATGATAAACACTTCCAAAGCCAGTTTTCCCCCTTTGACATCTGCTTGATAGCTTATCTGAAACTAACCTCTTTTTTTTTTCTTTTTTTCCTTCTGATTGAGTTCATGTAACACACTTAGTTGAAACTGAATCCTTTTAGGGAAATGGATGAAGTTACCCTATGTGAATGTATATCTGAAACCCAGGAAAAAATACTTTGTTACATCTGAATAGCATTTTCAGACAGTCTGCAGTGGTGCATTCTCCTGGCAGGGGTCCCTCCCTAAATCACACACTGCAGAGTGTAAAGAAATTCATGGTTTGGTATGTTACCATGAGATTCCCTGGCAAATGTACGTGCAAGAGAGCCACTCCACATGCCTTGGCAGCTAGCTATTGATAAGGAATGAAAGATAAGTTCACAACTAGGGCCATAAGGAATTTGAGAGAGACAAATGGTTCTCTGATCGCTGCGAAGCTACTTGGGGATAGGGAAAAAAACTGTCAGCAAATTTCTAGGAGCCAGAAATGTATTCCAAGAGAATCCGAAACATATCTGTAACCTCATCCTGCAGGAGTGAGGCGGATATGGATTAAACCCCAGTCCATCAAAGTACATCAGAGTGAACATGAATTTAGAACATACAGCAACTTCAGGGCCACAGAAAGAGGTACATAGTACTAAGAACAGACAGCACGTGATCCTTTCTGCAGTTTGTCTGTAATTGGAGAGCTGGAACTGTGGCTGTCAAACAGAAAGCTAACAGCTACCACAAAATGCACCTAATTAGACCTCTGGGCCTTACAGAAGTTAAACATTATACAATTCAAAATACGACTGTATTTTGAAGAAATAGAGTGGGCAGCATATTCACAGTTCCACCAATGGCCTGCCGACCAGCATGCCTTTAAGCAGCAAGCTTCTGTGATGTTAACCTGACTTTCCAACGGGCCTTGAGGAAAGCCTTCCTGCAGTCCCTGCCTCCCTGTGTTTCCACCAGAGGCAGAAGGCAGTATTGGAAGGACCATAAAAATAATCCAAAGGACTGCCTCCATATTCAGAGTAAGAACAAAATTCCAGTGCGTGACCTTCACACGTAATGCTCCACACAGCTAGACCTCTTCTCTACCTTCATTTTGAGTCAGTACCATCTCTTCCATTAAACATCTTCATTGTAGTTAGGAATGAATAATCTGCTGTTTTTGTACCACAGAAGTAAGCGCGTGCCATGGTACGGCAGATGTTAATGGCGTTGTTGTAGGGGGATATATGGGAGCATAACGGCACCTCCCTGGCTCTGCCAGCAGTTGGCAGTCCATATGGTGGTGGCACACACCCCATTCTGATGGATGTTCAGCAGATGCTCTTCAAGAGCTAAATAATGCAAACAGAGGCTGGTGTGATCGATCTACAGCCCTCATAGTTCAGGCACTGCTCGCAGCCAACAAATGCAGTAAGCTGGGGGAAGGGGGAGGGCTGTTAAAGTAAAAGGAGTCTTAAAAAGAAAAGTCCCAGTAAAGCTCCTGGCATTTTAAATAAGCAATCAGAGGCATTGCTTAAGAGGGAGTTGCACTTTGTTACAAAGCTTGTGTGCTTTCATTAAAATATAAACATATATTCTGGAGAAATTTCAGTTGTTTTTTTTTTTTAATTAAATGTTTAGTTATTTTTAATTAATTAAATTTTATTTAAATTCATAAATCTTTATTTGCCTCCCTTTACCTGGGATTTTCCACAGGACAGCGCTCTGTGTGCACGTACTTGTACATATAAATGGTCATGTATCCACAAAGGGCTTTTTCTCATCTGAAAGTACCAGGCTCCTGGCGATTAGGACCCTCAAGTGGTGTGAATGTAATTCCTTCATTCCTCTGCACTGCTCATATGGTTACATAAAACTATCAGAATCTTCCTTGGATAATGTTAGACTACTTTTATTGTCACGGTTAAAGAAAAATAACCTCTCTGCTCATATCAATATTTTAGAGCATCTTCAGTGGCTGAAATTAGGTCAAGCACAGCAGAACTGCTGGTAGTTGAGGTGAAATAAAGATCAGTAAGGTTACCTGATAAATAGACAGCACAGCCAGCAGCAATCATAATATTAGCACAATATGCATCAAAATCCACTTATATGTAGGAGTCGCAAGAAATGGAAACAAATACTAAAACCCACAGAGAAGACATAATTTATGATTCATGGGATGAGACAGGAATGCAATTTTCAGAAGAACACCACTGAAAACAAAACAATCTAAAGGAAAATGCATCAGGCATTGGCCCATTTGAAGGAAAAAGGTGAATGAGCTGCCAGCATCGCTCCATACCTCCTCCATTTTGATACAGCAAGCAGCCGCAGGGAAATAGAAGTTAGGACTTAATATCCAAGGTCATTAGTGTTCTCAATAACAGATTATCCTTGAAAACACGTTAAAGAACATTGTTTTAAATATCAAATTGGAATAAGCCAAAATTAGCCCATAAACTTGAAATTAAAAAAAAAAAGAAACTTCTATGCATTGCTAACATTTGTTAAAAAGAACAAAAAACCGTAAGGGGTTTAATGCTTAATGTGAATGAACTCAGCCATGTATATTACATAGCCAAAGCCATAGAAATGGCCGTCTAAATTGATTCTGGAACTGGTAGGCCTGCAGCAGATTTGCAAATGATAATGCATATATTAATAGATACTTTCACTAATTCCACTAATGACTAATTTTAATGAGAAATTTGGCTTTCTAGATGAACAGAAATATTCCATCACTTGTACACGTGCCAAGAATGCCATATCCTGGGGCAGACTGCACAGCCACAACCCAACCTCGCCCCTGCAACCCCTGCCTGGCAGCACGCACAGGGTCACCACCTGCACAGAGCTGCCTGCAGGGCTGGTGTGTCTCACACGGTGCTGCTGGATTCCAGAAAATGGATCCCCTTCAGCTTTAGGAATAGCTAGCTAACGGTTTCTGTTGGAGGAGTTGCCAGGAGAGGAAATGCATAGTAAATCAGATGACAGACAGAACGTGGATCCCTCCAAGAACTGCAAAAAGAGGAACCCCAACCACACACATAAATCAGAAGCATGTGCAGGTGCAGGAGATGAGCCTGCTCCATGCACGGTGCCGAGGTACTCAGGCAGCAGCACAGCATCTGCACAGGAGAAAGGCACACTGAGCAGTGTGCTGCAGCTAGGTCTGGTCAGTGACGGGGCAAAGGAGGGCACTGTCTGTTACAGAGAGAAGCTCCTCAGTCCTCATCTCTGATCCTGTAACTCCACCAGCCAAGACTGCCTGCAGTCCCGCAAGTGACTCAAGGAAAAGCCTGATAAACACCCTGTCCCAAGGTCTGGGGGAAAGGAAAGAACAGCCTTACACACTGTAGAATGGTGATCCTGGGTGCAATCTCTTGATCCCTACAAGGGATTGTTAAAAAAAATAATAAACAAACATTCTACTTCCAGTCCATAGGACTGACTTTGTTGGTTACTGCACGACCAGACAGATGCCGTTTGGTGTCTTTCTCTGCCACTTTGGTTTGGTCTTTCACCATCTCAGATTCAGTCTGGACCCTATATCTCAAGGAATGGGAAAGTTATTTCAGCTGCAGTGCTACCTGTAGTGTCTTCAAGCTCTTTTTCTTTTTCAGTAAGTTTGATTTATCTTGCAACTAAAGCAGCTTTACAATGCACACTTGCAGAGACTCATTATCTCTGCTTCTGCCTTCAAAAGACTCTGGGAGTTCCTTGGACCCATTCAAAACCTCTTCCACTTTCAAGTGCCATCAAACGTTATTCACTAACTGTAATGTGAATATCCAGACACAGTTCGTGTCTGATCTTTGTGGCCACCAAATTGTTACTTCCTTTCTTCCCTCATTCATTATATATATTGTTTTTGTTTGTTTGTTTGTTTGTTTGTTTGTTTTGTTTTAAATCTCTGCTTTCACATTTCCTCGTAACTAGGATGCTTTTCTGGGCAGCATAATTTTATTCTTATTTGTATAATCGTGGGCATTCAATAAATCCATCTCAAAAATGTCCAGCTTTTATTACATTAGTGTGACCAGTCAACAATGCTGACAACTGTTGCAAGCTTTGAAGAAAACCCAACAACAGTTAAAGTCACAGAATAATTTGGGTTGGAAGGGACTGCCAGAGGCCATCCAAGTCAACGTTCTGCTCAGAGCTCTCAATGAGAACCTTGCACACCTGTGCCTAAGAAATGCCTTATTTCCACGTGTACTGAGCAGAGGTTCAGATTCCAAACATCAAGGTCAAAGCGGCAACATCAGTGAGTAGCTCCTCTAGTCCCCCATAATTAATGCAACATTTCTCTTGTCAATGGAAAGCTCCCTCTTAAGCAGCCCCTCCAGCCCACCAGCAAACTTCACTAACTAGACAAGTAGCCTGCCTTCAATTGCCACACTGCAAGCTTTTCTCCCTGTGCTTTGCAGATACCTACTCATGGAGCATTGAGCAGCACACCATCCTTCTTCAGTTTACTAGATGAAAATCTAAACTGAGGATGCTAGATACAGTGTGGTAGGTATTTGCTAACAGCCTTTGCCACAAAATGGCCTGCCATTTTTTTTTACTCACATTTTACCCACACAAAACATTTTTCCTAAGCAATTTTTTCTGCTCAGATGTCTGTCAGCATTTCTGTTATTTCAGATCTGAGATCACATACAATTCGTCAGCTTACCTGGACTCAAGTATTACACTAGAGAAAGACAAAACTATGTCTTCTACACTTCTATTTGCACCTGAATTTGTCATAGCCCTAATGTTTAATTTGTAAAATGCTCTGGTGGGGCTAACTACTCATCAGCCTTTCACCACACTGCAAGCACTCGGCACGAAATCGTGGGAAGACATACTTCAAAGAAATGGAGGGGCCTCTCCCCTCCTAATCCTTCCCACATCCCTTGCAAAGAAAGTATTAGGCATAATCCTATAAATCAGCAGAAAATTTGGTTTTGACTGCTGTGCCATCTTGTGTCATATACTGCCCTGAAACACTTTCAGCTAATTCCAGTCTTATGAAAAAGTCAGAAAAAGTCTTCACAGGATCATATATTGACCTCGTGACATACATGTCTTTTCTCTTGTTAGACTGTGGTCTTGCTTTCCACCTTCTCTGCAAAATAAATCAGTAACTGGATCTCCTTTAAGAGGTGAGTTGGTAAGCTTTCCTTATGCCAGCAACTTATACCTACTATGATACAACCTTCTTGCAAGTGGGACATGGGCAGATGTAGAGGGTTGTCTTGAGGACACACAGAGTAGTTTATATGCACAAGCAAAGAATTACAGTTCACCTCTAACAGTCTTCATTAGTTTGGTGTGCTCTTGGATACCAGGGAAAATACCCTATGCACTGTGAAGCTCTCAGCCCTAACACAGCTGCTGATCCAAAAGGAAGGAGGCTCAAACCTTGTTCATAGACACTAGACAGCATTCCCAGTGAAGAGACACATTGCTAGACACCTAAGAACTTAGCATAGGTCATAGAAAATAGCAAGAACAAAGGTGAAGCATTTGAACTAAAATACCTTCGGAATAAAACATTCCAATTCCTTTACAAGAGATGCCATGGCACTAACTTTGAGCAAATGGTGTTAGAGGACATCAGAAAATACCAGCATAAGCTGAGACACTCCCAAACTAGTTGATCAATAACTTGAAAATGATACAAAGACACCAGACAATAGATCAGCAGATTTTTCCCTTAGTATCGTGACACAAGTTTACTCACAGATACAGTACTTTTCAAGATACCAATGCAAACAATTTCTAAAAAGAGATATTTCTAATAAGCAGCTGGCAGAGGAAATACTGAGAATTGGAAAGGAAAACAAGCACATGCTAGATGCAAGTTTACTCATGGGAAAGTTCAAGCTTGCTGGATCCTGCTGCTGTATAGTATATATACGGAGGGGGAGATCAAGGTAGGAGTTACTCTTGGTGTGACTTGTACCAGAGTCAAAGGTATGTAACATAGAAGAGCATATTGGGTAAAGGATACCACAGCCTGCAGTCTGATACAGTTAGAATCAGAACCTGCAAACAATGGAAACGTACAGAAAAATAGCTACAACAAACAATGAATGAGATCAGAAGAGATGCTATTGCTGGAAGATCTGACAGTATCAGAGGGATGCCAAAATTCCTCCTAAAATAATCTATAACAGGAAACCAAGCAGGGTGCATGTAGCCCTGGAGAGGCTCTAGCAGATTTCTGTTCAATGAATTCTGTTACCCAGATGTTCCTTTGTAGTTCTAAAAAACCTTTAAGGCTCCTGGTCAGTAAAGTTTGGAAAAGATTCAAACTTCAGCTGTGCAGTGTCAGCATATATTCCTCTCTCTGCTAACTAAAGCACAGCGTTAGCAAAAAAAGCAGTTCTGCAAAACAAGGCCATGAAATTCCACTTTCATTCTCTCTGTATGATTTCCTGATCAAGCAATTAATCCCTCCCTGGAACCTTCTCCTGATAAGTGTCCCTCACTTGTGCCAACGGGGATTCCCCAGCTGCCCAGGAGCCGTCTCTATTCAACAGTGAAGAGCTAAAGCTTGAGTCTGTATGAAATGAACTGAAACTCCAAGTGAGAAATGCCACCACCCCAAGAAAGTGGGGAGAAGGACTGAAGGATTCCTGAGAAACAGTCATCAGCTCTGGATAGGCCTTAACCCAGACTTGTCTTTATAGCTGTCTGACTCAGTGGGATGTAACAGCTGCACCGAGGTCCCAGTGGTTGGTTCACCTCATTTAAATTGAGGTGAAAGACAGAACATGAAATCTTGGGACTTCCTTGCTCGGAGGATGGTGGTAGCATCAGTGCCAAAAATTAAATTTGGTTTAAAAATCAAACATCTCTATATCTGCGCATTACCACCAATTAACACATAGCATCACCTTGTCTCTGCTGCTCCAGGCAGCTGAGGAATTTACATCTGCACTTATCTTAGCCAAATGCTGTCCTTCATTACACACAGTTTCCCTGGAAGTGGAATACACGTATCGAAGCCATTGCTCCACAGCTAATGATGAGTGGCTTAGCTCCTGTCACCAGTGTTCAAACCGCCTTGTATCACCTCTAGAAAGATGGCAAGACCATATTTCCCATACCAGGGGTGTCACAGGCACAGAAGTAACATCACATTCTGTTATTGAGTGAGAAGTATCCATCAGGTCACACAGCAGTGAGTCTTCACAGGTGCTCACACATGCACAGCAAGCAGCAAACAAACAGTTAGCAGTGATGCACTGTCTGCCTTGTGAAATCATAAGCCCCAGTAGCCAACAAAATGTGCTGTTGTGGTTTATAATCAAACCAAATTATGGGGGAATTTAATACACTTAAATAGAAATAGGGAGCACCCAAGCTCAGGCAGAGAAGTAATGCTGTCTGAGAAGGGAAAAGCTACAGAAAGTTATATAATACGATGGAAAGAAAAATGCTGCAGTGTCTGGAGACCTGAAGCACATTCTCTCTCCCTTCCCACACATCTTATCATTAAAATAACTGTGTATTGCAAGTCTTTCCAACATATGTAGGAAGAGTCTTTGGGATGTTTTTATGCTTTTTTCTAACCTTAATCTATTTTCACCTTAGAAATGTAAAATAGTGCTTACAAGCATATAGTTATCTCACAACTGTAGTACCTCATGATTGAATCAATATAACGTTCAAATACATTTTTTTGGTTGTATTACAGCTAGTTAACAGGAAACTGTTGGAAGAGGTGAAAGCATATCCATAAGTAAGTACCACACAGAGATATTCAGCATAGAAGAATAGATCAGACATGCAGGAATACGACAAGTATCTGCTGTATGAGATTTATATTGGATCTGTTATTCCTAACTTCCTTTGCCTATCTGAAATAGCAGAGGAGTATATTCAAATAAAAGATGAAGGTTTCTCAACGTTCAGAATCTATCTGCATTGGTGCCTTACTTAGCATTCCTATAAACTAGTGGAATCCCCTCTTATTGCAAGTCTTCACAATTATTAGCTTGCAAATGGAGACAAGACTTCAGTCTAGCAGTGTGCACGTGTTCTGCTACTGGGGATGAAATTTTAGGTTCCTCACATTATGACAATTCAAACTGCTGTGAACTGGTGAACTATAGTGCTGGAGCAGAGAAAAATCTAAATGCACTAATTTCTGGATCTCCCAGAAGCACAGCAAGTACAGGAGGCCAAGAGGTTAGCATGGTTTGTAAAGCCAGGAGTGCAACAAACAGAATTTCAACAGTCTTCACAAGAAGCACTGGTCAGCTGGGGTTTAGAGTTAATTTGGTTTCCACCCATTAAAATTATATGTTCCAAACATAAAAGTCATAAAAGGCCTATAAAAGTGAGAGCACTTGCACACTGAATAACTTTGGAAATTGGGTTGGCTGGCGTGTGAGTTGCAGGAGGCATGAGGGCAGCACAGGGTGCACAGGCTCCCCAGCATCCAACCCTCCCTAAAAACCAACCAGCTCACATTAGTTGAGCCAAACAACAGCAAGACAGAGCACAAAACAGCATAGGAAAACAGGGTGCTCACCCTTCTTCCCAGGTAACACCCTACGATACAAGAAATTCAGCTGTGGATTTACACATGCTAGTACGGTAACAGCCAAGCTCTCCAAGAGCAGGCTGCCAGAGCACACACCAAGGGCTGTGTCTTCAGGTGATGTAAATCTGCTTGGCTTCACTGAGCTGCAGTAATTTACACCAGCTGAGGGATGGACCAAAGGCATTTATTAAGGCTGCAGTGTATTTAAGAACAAGCACAGATCAATAGTCCAACAAATATTCATTTCACATAACTCCTTTTCAGACAAGAAGTCAGATGGAGCCTTAAACATTTTTTTCTGAAATTTCAAGCAGAGATCAGTGAAAGTCAGTGGTTAACCCCCCCTGAGGAATCGCTGGTGATGAAGGATAGGCAGGAGCTGGTAGCACACAGGAGCAATGGTTCTGGCTCTCGAGTGGCATGGGCTCAGGGAAGCTTGCTATTTCAGTAAGGAAAGGCCAGGAGGAATGAATACAATGTATGAACCACTCTGTGTGTTGGTCCTAAAGTCAGCCAGGCTGAACTCGGTCATTGTAGAAATCAGTATCTTCCTCAGGTTATTTCTCATCTCAACATACGTTACTTCAGTGAGCTTTGTACCAAAATTGTTCTCTGTCTAGTTGTAACTGAGAGATACAAGCAACATCACAAGGAAAATTATTCTCATGAGACTTCAAACTTAATTATCCAAACCCAAGACAAGGTTAAAATTTTAATGAAATTTCTATGTGTATTGACATTTTTCAAATACAACATAGCAAACCCGACTTTGGCAGGGAACGCAGTGCGTAGTGGGAAGGCAGCACACAGCCTACAGCTGAGCAGTCATCCCAGACCTTGAGACAACTTGCATTTGCAATCTGTCTCATCAGAATGACACAAGAAATTGCATAAGCAAAGCACCTGCCTCAGTGAAACAGAAAGAAAAGGAGCATTGAATGCTGGATGCTAAAATCTGGGGGTGGCAGTGATGGTGATTTCTTGATTTTTCTACAGTAAAAGTACAGCCCAATGTTGCATTCCAAAATACGGAATATTATTTGTCCCACAGGCTGGTTTTAAATAAATATCACCACCAGACCACTCTGTTTTGTTGCATATTGCTCTGTTCTTTCCATCCTTTTTGGAGCTGGCAGCTCTCCTTAGAGCTCATAGCAGTGAAAAAAAAAAAGCCAGAGGGCTTTAAATTTTTAAGTCGGTGTTTTGAAAATACTGCTGTATGTATTAGGCTTCTCCTGTTTTAGAGGCCCTTTCCTGGAGAGTCTTCCAACAGGAATATCATTTACATCAGCAAGGCTTTTTGGCAGTTTTTCTTTTTTTTTCCTTTTTATAACCACGTTGCAGTGAGACATCAGTTTAGGCAGCCAGCACTGCAATAAAACTGACAACAGGTTTATTCTCCTGCTCCTCATGGGACCGATAGGAATTTTCTAAAAGAAAGCAGGAGGGAAGTAACAGCAACAACGTGTGCCTATGATCTGCCTTGTCCCAGCATCCCAATTCTGCTCTTTTCATGGCGAGCCCCATTTAAAGATCCAACGCTTTTCTTGTATTTCAGTAGATACTTGATTCGTTTGGATTACTCTGCGGGGACACTACATTAGAACTGAGGAATTAGGAAGTCCTAGTGACTTCAGTATTGGATTTTACCTTTCAGGTCTAACTGTCCACTGTTCTCACCAACCCATCCAAATCACTGAGAAGCACCAGTGCTCCAGGGCTCCTCTGCCAAAGGGAATCCCCACAAAAGCACTGAACAGTTTGGGAAAACAAACCCTTAAGAGTCCTTTCAGGTCATCCTTGAAGAGACTTTCATCCTAGAAGGAAGAAATCACAGAAACCTCCCCTAGCTGTTGTGCCTGAAGCTACACAAGTTCTGCCTCTGTCTCTGACCCAGCACGGGGCAGTGGCTCCATAAGCAAAGGCTTTTTTTGCACCGAGTGCCCAATGGGTCATTCCCTCACCATCAAAGAAACGACCGAAGCCCTCCTGAGCACACAATGACGGGCTGGATTTTCACTCAACTCTATTTCACCCTGTAACTGATGTTATGTGCACGATCCCCAAAGGCTAGAAGATGAGCCCACAGTGCAGCAAAGTCTTCTGGCCATGCACAGGTGTTTGGTTTGATGCTGCTGCAGCCTGGGGCCACAGCTCCCAGGGCAGCTGGCACTGGAGCAGACCTGCACACTTGCAACAAACATGCTGACAGATTAGAAACTGTATCTTGATTTAGTGGGCTTGGTCCCAGCAGTCTAAGATGTAATTGTATCTTAAAAAGGAAATTAATCCATCCTTACTACCCAGCAGCTACAACTCCCAAACACTCACAGACTCTGTCTGCGTGTTGCAGGGTGGCTAGAGCATGCACACATACTTATTTAGAGGAAAATGCTACTTTATTAGAAGGAAAAAATTTGCAGGTTTGCTTGGGCTGGAAAAAGTTTTTCCTCTACGCAATTGCATGTATGCCAGCTGCAAACAGCCGCTGTGCCCAGCTGGTGGCGCCTGCAAATCACAGATCCCTTCCCCGTAACGATTCAGTAATTCATTTCAGGCAGGTTGCACACTGTTGAGCTTTATGGTTTATCGCAGAGGAAAATAGAAGTCTCATTGTATCGCAGCCCCTCAGCTACCATCCACCCCAGCGCTGCAACCCTACCTTCCTTTCCCCAGAAAGCACTGACTGTATCATGGTGCTGGGTTAAATGAGCTTCTATGGCCACCTTCCTTAAGGGGAGAAATAGTACCAGAATAAGATATAAGAAAAGAAAACGTGAAGATTTTAGATGAAATATTCTGTGTCCCATGGGAAATACATAATTCAAGATATTTGTAAATATATTTGTGATGTGCTGAAAAGCTGAGCTGGAACAACAACAAAAACACAGCAAGAAAACAGACATAGGAATCCCAATCTTTGATGAAAATCAGGCAGGCAGGTGTAAACGTGCCTGTGAGGGGGCTGGATGCAGCATTAGCATCTGGTCAGTGACAGCCTCACGACAAAATGAAGCTCTGAAACTCTGTTTAGTACAGGACAGAATAACTACTTGATACACAGGACAGCTAATGTTCACTTTGGGGGTAGGTGAAATTAAAGCTATTGAGAATATTAGAATAAGGAGGGAGACAAGATTAATTAATTTCAAGTGAATCACAAATGATTCAGGGATTCAGAGTCTGCACACAGAGTAAAAGTAAAAACCTTCAGACTCAGTGTCAGAAAATCAGCTCGTTAAAACACTCAAGTCTGGATGCTCATCTTGGATTGGTCTTTTCAGGAACAGAAAGATTACCTCAGACAGACTGGGATACAAGAACTGCAAACATGCAACAGAAGGGAGAAGAACCTGTTTCCCAGAATGCAAATGTTTTATTTGAATTTTGTGATCATTGCTAATAGAAGTTGGGATTTAACATACCTTTTCCTCTAAATGTATGTGTTCAGATACCTAAATGTTAATTCTGACCTTTGTCTACTAAGTACATCCAATGTTCCTCAGGTGTTCCAGCCACCCGTGACAACCACCCATTCCTTCCAGTTCTCTATGTTCACTGTCCTTCTAGAGATTCCCAAAAGAGGGAAAAAAAATGTTGAGGAGCAGAGATATGCAAAACTGATTTCAGATTTGAGAGCAATTTCACTTTTTTAGGTCGCCCCTTATAGAAATACAAACCCAAGAACCCTCCTCCCCCAACAACAACAACAAACAAACAAAAAACCCCAATACAGCAGAAAAATAGAACACCCCAAACCCAAACTTCACAAGATTTTTTGGCAGGAAGGATTCAGGGCTGCCATTTGTAGGCCCAAGGAATTATCTCCTCATCTAAGTCTTGTTCATAAGGAAAACGGCTTGGCTGGATTGAGAAATCCTTAGATCCCCTGATGCTCAATCACCCCCAGCCTCCAATCAGCACCTTGGCAAAAAGTATCTCCTGGCAACAGGGAACCTCATTTTGTTCACCGCTGTGTGTGACCACGGAGGCAGAGCAGGTTGGTGCCACCCACCTCCCTCCTCCCCTGCACCTCCTTGCAGCCTGCTCTCCAGAGGATGCTCTGACTGCTGGGCTCTTGCTTGCAGGCTGCTCCTTGCCTACTGCTGGCTGTGAGACCTCGTTGGCAGCCCCAGCTTAGCAGGATCACTGCTGCTTGCCCAGCTCTGTGCACTCAGCACAGCTCCACACCTGCCCCACTGCGTGGGGCCATGCTGCACGAGATGGGCACCGTGCTGCTACAGCTGAGCCTGGTGTTTGCATTACAATACTGCAAACACTTAGCTATGAGTTATAGCTCCTGGGAGACCAGCTGACTGCAGGTATCATGCATAAAGTGAAGCAAATTCACACATTCTTGTCCTCAGATGATTTCCAGTCTGAATTCTGAAAGATCTCATTCCTCTCAGCACAGCTGGTATCTGGTAGCAGCAAGAGCTTCACTGGGGTTGGGCAGCAGAGCAAGAACAGCACAGCTAGCTGGGATGCAAACAGCATTGGTGCTAAACAGAATTTCAGTTTCAAGATTGGAAATTCTTTTTCATACGGTTAAAAGCAAGAGTCTCAGGAATATATGAAGGCAGTAGTTGATTTTATGCAGCCATAAACAAAGAGACAAGATGCAGAAAGATTCGTTAGGAAAGGCAAAGAATGGAATATATCTAGCTCTCTTCTGTGATATTTGATTATGTATTACAGACAACTTTGTGAAAGAAATCCTGTACTTTAAGATCGACATATTTTTATGCTAACAGTGACAGATGTTGCTCATACACCCTCGTCCCTATTGCAGAAAAGCCAATATATGTGCAGTGTGGGCTCTGTGTGTCAGTGATTTTGAGTGGAATTCACATTTGCTAACTTAGCACCTACAAACTGAGCACTAGAACTGACCAGACTGAGCTCTCCTGACTGCTCTTTTTCCACAGCCATTTCAAGTGCCACAGGTGTTACTGCTGAGGATTTAAAGATAAAAACAAAATGCTGCAAGGAGAGTAAAGTTTAAACGACAATCCTGTAAATGCCCAACTGTGAATTTCATTTACTAGCACAGACAATGGATCTATTAAGTATGTTATTTTTTCCTTTTAAATGTTGATAATATTTTAGTGCCAAAATGGCATCTTTGGCTTAATTAAGCCAAATCAAAGCTTTGCAGATGGATATTTTTTGGAAGAAAGGATCAATCCTGATATGTTGTTTTGCTTCTAGAAAAAAACAATATTTGGGTTTAAAAGTAATTCTGAAAGACAAATTCATCCAAAATGATCTAAGAGGTGGAACGAGGGCTCTGTTTGAAGGAGCATGATCAATGTCTGAGAGCTGTGCCAAAGACTGCTTTTTATCAGCTCAGTGTGGATCCAAATTTCTCTGGCACTCCAGAATGAAAAGGATCCGTTTGATCAGATAAAGAAATGGAAAAGTCCTACTCCTTGCTGCTGGTGTCTCAAAAAATGATGACAAAAAATGCCAGCAAAACCAAACACCCACAATTAAAGGTACTAAGATATTCAGCTGTCACAGCTGAAGTTTGTCAGCAGGTCCAAGAACTGCTAGTGGGTGAGAGAAACCCACAAAGTAATCCTATAAGCTTCACTTCTACAGAAAAACTGGCCTCACAATTCCCAGCATTTGTCAGAAGTGCTAAGAGAGTTTTAAGAGCCCAGTTAAAATATGTTTACAAGATTTCCAAAGACTTGGCTCTCAATATGTTGTCATAGTTAGGTTCCTTTAGTTTAGTCACTAGCCACTGTGAACGATACCTGGGGAGCTCAGCATTTCTTTTAGTTAATACATTCCACAGGAATTAATAGCACTGGTGCCAGCACTGCTGATGGGAATACACAAGCAAAGCAAGAGTAGGAAATTCAAGCCTAAGTAAAAATACCTGCAACTACAGAGGGAGATACCTTTATTCTGTTCTGCTGGCAGAGAAAAACAGCAACACTGGACTCTGCAAGCTAGCCAGATACCAGCAGAAATCTCCTGCAATCCCTTGCACCTTGCAAATACCTGAAATGGTGGGCACAGTAACTTAATTTCCTATGGGTGTAGTATTACTGAAAGAAAGGATACAAGTGAGATATTTAATTTTTCAAAAATACTGACATTCTCAAAAATAATGAAACACAGCTCAGCACGTGCTGAGTTAAATACTGAGTGAAACACAGACATCAGGGTTAGCAAACCGAAGCCAGCTCTCTAACTCCTCGAACATGCTGCGACAGGCCGTGCATTTATTTATACCCGTTTGAGGCTCAAGCAAGAGATTCAGACTTTCTGGAATGTGTGATTTATTTCTGAACTGAAGGCTAATATATTCTTAAGAATGAAGAAAATAAAAGATCTCCAAACCCCGTAAGGTTTTATCTGATCTACAGTAATCCTGTTCTTACCAATCACGGCATTCAAACAAACTTCACACATCACCCAAACAAGCACGCAACCCCCCCCAAATCATCAACTTTTCCTTGTTTTTTTAGAATCTGACAATAAAACCAGCTCCAACTGCAAGATGTAGTAAAAAAATGTGTGTAGAGGAACAGGCATTGCCTGCAACAGCTCAGCAAATGGGAACAGCCATCCCTGCAGTGATTCCCCCAAGCTCTCTGGAGCAGCAGCACAGCAACTGGGTTACCAGAAGGTTTCTCAGCTGTAAGATGTGAGAGAGATTTTTGCTCCAGATCGTTCCTTGGAGGAAAGCAGGGAATCCAGAAACTAAGAATAAAACGATAAAGGAGGAAGAAAAAAGACTGACTATCGGGAAAACCTTGCATAGAAAGAAGCTAGAAGTTTGTAGGATGATCTGTGAAGGGGAGTGTGGAAAATCTCACTGTCAGAGACACATAAAGCTGGAACTGGATGAGATAATGCCCTTGAAATTTTATCCGTAGGAAAGGCTCGTGCTTATTTTTTTTCTCAGCTGTGTTAGTCCCACTGAGGTGGCCACACATGCAAGGAGGATTTTGCTCTGCATGAACAACTAAGATGACAATCCCTATGTCTGCATTGTAAAAGTGCTACATCTTAAAAATTTCTCTTGTTTAGAAAATACAACTTGACAACGAGACCCCAAGTTGAGCTTGTGGAGAGGAGCAAAACCCCCACTTGTTACCCACACAGCAACAACAAGCCTCCCACCAAAACTACTGCAAACCATTACACATGGAGGTGAACAACACCTCTTATTCAAAATCCCTTTTTTAAGACAACCTGTCCTAGCAGCCCAACAACAGCATGAGCTCAGCAATGCCTGCTGGAGCGCCCAGTCTTGGGTTTTAGATGGATGGATGTGGGGGCACCTTGTCCTGACTGCCACCACTACTCCACAGGTCCAGTGCCAACAGCAGGCAGGAGGGTGCCTGCTTGCCAGCTGTGCCACATGCAGGGCAGCCCCCAGGCACAAGCAATGTGGGCAGACCCACCAGAAGGTGACCCGTGAAAATCACCTATGGAGAGGGACAGCCACCTTTAGAGCAATAGGGCCTGTGCCTTCAGCACACACTGGCAGGCAAAGCAGAATTTCAGAATGAAACGGGTGGGGAAATACAAATAATTTTAATCATAATAGTAAAAATTAAAAATAAAAGTTGCTCCTGCAGAATCTCATTCCTTTTTTTTCAGTATAATTGCTGCTTCTTAATGGGGTGACAGACTATGCTGTCTGTATTAGTCAGCAATAGGTGTAAGAGAGAAGCTTTGCCTGGTGGTGCCAAGCCTCAGTGTAATTTCTGCAGACATCCTCATCTGAAAACACCTCGGGTGACAGTTTGGCAGGCACACTGGCATTTCCAGCCGAGCCCCTGCTCCTTCTCATTGAACTTCAGCACTGTCTCAAGTCACTAAATGAGACAGAAACCCCTCTGTGGTTGGAAGGGTACTGAGTGAGCTAGTCTTTGTCTCTATGTTGAAATAAAGCAAATAAACTTCATGTGGAAGGTGGAAAGGAGATATGGAAAGTGTCCCACCTCTGGTCCACAGCAGGACAGAGCTTTCTGCTGCACCTCTTGTCAAGAACTTGAGGGATGTTGGAGGATGAGCTGCTTTTCCAGCCCCACACCAGTGTCCCCACTGCAACACCAGGCTGGTACCAGCACCTATGATGATAATGTCTGTGCTAGTCTGAGCCCCCTCCTTTATCTGCTCAGTTATTCAGGTCATCAGCATTGCTGCTGCTAAGCTCAAAGGAGAGGAAACACTGTTCTCACCCATTTATGCGAGCAGTGCCTTCCTGGCCCCATCAGTGCTCAGACACTGCAGCATGGATTTTGCTTTAGAAACTTGACAGCCCAAGTCAGGCCTCTTTCTAATCTCACTATTCCCCTTGGAAAGCAAATGCATATCTTTTGAGACTGCAGACAGCATTCAGCCCAGACTCTTGGCTTTCACTGGTTGCAGATACTTTGAAAGAATAACTCCTGTTAATTAGAAAAGGATAAACAAACTCAGATCTTGCAAGTGCAGCTCTTATACTGACCAGTTCCAAAGGGGAAGGGGATTTGGAAGGTGGTTTGCCAGACATGTTTCTGAACCATCACTTGAATTAAAACAGACCCCATTCATTTTACGTGCCTTCTGAAAGCTACATTCCCAGTGAAAAGAAAGCAACATATTGATAACAGCATGCTCTGCCACAAGAGAGAATTGAGAATCACCCACGCGTTGCCTCGAAAACAAACAGCCCCCAAACAATTGATCAGTCACTGCTAGTATAGAGACAGTCTATTACGGAGAAAAATACAGGTGGAAAAAAATCATCAGGGATGTGCAAAAACCTTTATTTAAATTCAAGCAAATCAAAGTAAGCTTAGCTCCCATAAAGGGGAACAATGGATTATGGATGCATTTTTTTCAGGTCTTGGCAGAGAGAGAACGCATTTTCAGGCTATGGGAACCAGAAAATGGAGTCATTTCCCTGCCAAGGCTGGGATTTCCGAGATGGCTTAACCTGACTGCCAGGAAACGTGGAAGTGCATCAGAGACTTCTGTAGAAATTGTTGCTTTGGCTCCCTGCATGTAATCTGAACACAGCCCCACGACTGAGCTCTTTATCCAAGCTCCCTGGGAGCACCTCAGTGTGAGCATCCGCAGGACACTGCACAGCACTGCAGCAACATGAAGAGCCACAGTCAGTCCTACAAACTTTCACTGGGTATGTGCAATGCTTAATAAAGAAAAATACGGACTAGTTAGCAGAGCACTCTGTGGAAAAGATAGGGATGAAAAACCATCTACCTACAGAAGGCTGTGAGAAACAGCGAGCGAGACCACCTCGCTCCACGTACTATGGCTGTGCACAGTGTGCTGCACCTGACGCAGTGCGGTCCTAACCTCGAGCAGCTCTTGTCCTGAATGAAGAAAGCCATCAGCCAGACCTTCACAACTGCAGGTAAGAAAAACGTCAGCTGAGAGTGACCACAATACCTTTTGTTTTTGTAATTTTCATTTTCTTTTTCTTTTGGCATGTAATACGATCTCTAATTTTAGTTCAGTCTGTCCACTGCCTACCTTCATTGCTTTGGGAATATTCATGACAGATCTTCACCTCAGAGGAAGTTATAAATTTCAAACAGCAAAACCAGACCATGGTTTCTAACTAACACTACTGCTTTCTGACTGACATGTCTGCCAAGGAGTCAAAATATTACAAAATACCTCGATTAGAAAGGAATCATGACAAGAATTCATTGGTATCACTCACCCTTCTTCCCTTGGTGCCACCATGCTGTGCCCTTTCTGAAATCCACCTCCCAGCAGCACTGCGGGGCTCAGCTGTGCCATGGTGGTGCCTGGAGCCGGGGCAACCTCATCTCTGCTCACAGGGGCCCCACCACCAGCACCAGACATGGGCACACACACTGCTCCATGCTTGAGATGTCCCACAGACATCAGAAATCATTCTGCCACAACATCTTTTAGCTTAATTTCCAAGAGAAAATATTCAGAGCTTTTTAAGATTCAGGGTAAAAATGTAGCTTTAGCAAATTTTAGGATCCGTGGTATACTGCCCAACTTTTTATTCTGAAGTTAGAAATGCTGCAATTCACCATCTGGCTTTCAGAACCCAGGTCACTGATTTGTCTCTCCACTGCTATAGGAGAGGAAGTTTTATAGGGTCATTTCCATTATAACGATTTCCCAGTTCCCTTGTCTCTACATTAAGGGCTGAATCCTTGCTCAGAGTTTTCAGACACAAGTAACAGAATCTGCAAACCAAGAATATCTCTAATGCATGTTGGTATCCAAATTACACCTTGTGCGGGAAACTCTGATGCAGTTGTTGAAGAATACAGTTAGCATAAAACACCATTAGTACAAAGAGACACACATAGTCTTAAAATCCTTCCTTATGGATAGTCCGGATTACAGAACCCTAAACTCTGCACGAGTGACTCCTCTGTGAACAGAAGGGCAGTCTTGCATTGGAGACTGAGCTTGGAATTCCAGAAACTGCTCTTCTGTTTAGGTCTTTACAACAAATGAAACACTTCATCCTAATATTTAACAACATCAGAAAGCAATGATATATACTTTTTAAAGTATTCTTCCCCTTTGCTCTGATCCACCACTTTTTTTCTTCCTAATGCACTTTGCCCTAGCACCAATGAAATGATTTCTCTTAACTTAAAACTATATCATGACTTATTGCCTTTGAACTTCTTCAGATTTGATTGCAGCAAGACTTACTGTGAGTAGTCAGTCAGTTATTTCTGCTTTAGGTGTAGTATTTTTTTAAATGCTTAGACCTCTACCCTTCCCTCAGACATTCTGCCTTGATTTTTGTTGTTCTTGACTCTCCCTATAAGCCATTGCAGTCAACAAGTGGAAGCTGTGACCACACGTTAGAATGAAAACAGAGCAGCTGACTGCTCTGCTACCACTGTGCTTTTCCGTCCTCTCCCCATGCACACATTGCTGCTACCTTTTTATTTTTGTTGGCATTAATGCTGATGACATGCAGCTCAGCTTGCTCAGAGAAATAATTTATTTAATATGGCAAGGCTAGTTTGAGGCTAGACCAGAGAACTGACTCAGCTGATCACACTGTTGTATGAACCCTAATCCTGGTACAAGAGAGGAGGTTTAATCCATTTCTCAAACTGTTGCTAATTTCAGGTCATACAAAATCTCTGAAGATAAGAGCTATTGAAGTTACATAGCAGAGGGAGTATTTCCTGTGCTGAAGACAGCAACAAAGAGTTACCTTAAATTTCACTGCTCAGAAAGCCACTGAAAGAGAGGTGTGGATTCTCTCATGTTCCTAAATTGCGAGAATTATTATTTTTTTTTTAATAATAGTAAATCAATATAAAACAAGACTATGGCTATAAATGGAACCAAGAGAAATTTATCACCTTGTATTCAATTGGGAAAAGAAACCATGCAGTCTGACAATTTTTTAGCCTTACTATTTTTAGTCCTAGATTTTTTTCCAGCAACATCAAAGTAATTGAACAATATATGACATTAGCTGGCAAAAGCTTGTACTTTAGTGTGGGTAGATGATGTACAGCGACTTCCCTTCCTTGGGCTCTATTCCATCTCCACCTCCGCAGTCTCAGAAACATGAAACCCCCCAAAGTTATAGCATTAAAGTTAATGTGAGAAGAAAACAGGTTATTCACTTCAGCTGAAAGAGCAGGATCCCTGATGAGAAATCACAAGTCAGCAATCTCTGGGATGACATCCAAAGGCACAAATAGGTGCTAGGGCTCATAGTCATGGAAAATCATAGGTAGTTTGATCGCTTTTAATTGCATCTCTTTATTTAAATATTGACAGTCCCACTAAGCTGAATTACCACACAGCTCTGAAGAAGCTAGCCATGGGTTTTACTCTCCAGATTCTCTCACCATCTCTTCCTTGAAATATCTGAGCACAGCATAACTCATTAGATACATAGACACACTGTAACTTCCCCTGATCCTCAAGAATTCCTTCAGTGGGAAAACCAGAATAAACTGCAAACTGTGGGTTGCAGTCACCGTGCTGTGTGAAGGCCAGCCTCGGGCAGGCACACCAAGAAAGTGAGGCAGAGAGAAACAGGAATGTTAACATTGGTAGCCTGTCCCTTGAGGGTACGCTCAGTCTGTAGGACACATTTGCCACTATTTCCACATGTATCTTAATCACGATATGCCAGATGAAGGGGCATCATTCAGTACCTTACGCCCTCAGCTCTTCTGAAAAACTCCTGCATTCCTTGCTTGAGAACAGGACTTTTAAAAATAATGGATGGGGAAAACAAACAAAAAATACCATGAAAAAAAGAACATCTCCCCACCCCCTGCCAAACCTGCCATACCTGGATAACAGGGAAGTCATCATTTGTTTTGGTTCAGACAAATGCCTTTCTGAAAGCTGTACCTAACACAAAGAGATTCCATTCAAATATGCAATTAAATATTGCTTTCCTGAACAGAAACGGCCACATAGAGCATGATGTCAACACATCCCTACAAGATTTCTCCAAGAGTTCAGCAGAATAATTAGCTTTGGTACTGTTGCACAGTAGTTTTTATCTATCAGAGCTTTATCTCGCCTTCTCTCAGTGGTAAGTCTAAGAGAAATGCTGAACATTTGCCTCATGGGTCTAATCATCTTATTGACGCTCAAAGCGTTTAAATGTGATCTGCAGCTCCTTCACTCTTTGACATTCCAGTTCTTAAAAAAAGTCAGATATTTTGGCAGGTGCTTAGCTCAGACTTGCTCTTTAGGCTATAAGGCTTTTGCCTGTCTAATTAGCTGTGGCAAAAAGCTGAGAATGTTGACAATCTGGGGATGTGAGGTAATAAAAAATAGATTATTTACCGGCAGCAAATTAAGCCCTCTAAGAACCAGTGTGATGAGTTGTGCCCCTCTGACAATTCCCTGTAGCAGACAGATACTACCGTCTCCATCTGTCTATCAGTGCAAAGTGTACCTGATGGCATGTTTGTAATCTATTTTCCCATGCAAAAGACTTGGCTCACCAAAGCCTTCAGAGACTAAAGAAAGAAACCTTTCTGGTGACAGGAGGCAAATTCTGTGTGCTTTCAAAGATGACTTCCCCAGTTTTCTCCGGAACAGTGCAAATAATTGGCCAATGGCACCTACCTCTGTTTATTAAGGTGAGAACTGGAGGAGTGATGCCCCTCCTGCTGTAAGCAAAGATCAGATTCACAACCGCCTGGGTAACCTGAACATCCATAAGTCTGTGGGTTACCATGAGATGCATCCCAGACTCCTGAGGGAACTGACTGATGCAGTCACAAAGCCACTCACGATGATATCTGAAAATCATGGCAGTCTGATGAAGACCCTGGTGACTGGGAAAAAAAGGCAGTGTCACACCCATTTTGAAGAAGAGGAGAAAGGATGACCCAGGGAACTACCAATCCATCAGCCTCACTTCAGTGCAGGAGAAGATCATGGAGAAGGTCATCCCAGAAGCTATATTAAGGCATATAGAAGAGAGAGAGGTGATATGGGATAACCAGCATGGCTTCACCAAGGGCAGGTCCTGCCAGATCAATCTTGTCACTTTTTATCATGGCATAACTGTGTCAGTAGACAAGGGAAGGGCCTTGGATGTCATCTATCTGGACTTCTGTAAGGCCTTTGACTCAGTCCCCCATAACATCCTTCTCTCCAAACTGGACAGATATGGATTCGATGGATGGAAAGTTCAGTGGATGAGGAACTAGTTGCAAGATCATACCCAGAGAGCAGTGGTCAACAGCTCAGTGTTTGGATGGAGAAAAGTGACCCTCACCACTGGGTCAGTAGTGGGACTGGTGCCCCTTAGCATCTTTGTCAGTGATACTGACAGTGGGATAGAGTGCACTCTCAGCAGGTTTGCAGATGACATCAAGCTGTGTGATGTGTTCAACATGACCGAGGTATGGGATGCCACTCAGAGAGATCTAGGCAGGCTCAAACAGTGGACCCAGGTGAAATTCATGAGGTTCAATAAATACAAGTGCAAGGTCTTCCACCTGGGTCATGGCAACCTTTGCTATCAGTACAAGAATGTAAGGACAGAGCACAGCCCAGCCACAAAGGTCTTCGGGGTACTGGTGGACAATAAGCTGGACATGAGCCAGAAGTGTGACCTTGCAGCCCAGAAAGCCAAACGTATCCTGGGCCGTACCAAAAGAAGGGTGGTCAGCAAGTTGAGGGAGGTGATCCTGCCCCTCTGCTCTGCGCTGGTGAGACCTCACCTGGAGTACTGTGTCCAGATGGGGAATCCTCAGTACAGGAGAGATGTGGATCTGGTGGAGCACATCCACAGAAATGATCCATGGGATGGAACACATCCCCTAAGAGGACATTCTGAGAGCTACGGCTGTTCAGCCTGGAGAAGAGAAGGCTCCGTGGAGATATGATAGTGGTTTTTCTATATCTATCTAGAGGGGCTATGAGAAGGAAGATGGCAGACTCTTTGGAAGAGTCTGTTGTGTTAGGGCAAGGGAAAATGGTTTCAAATTAAAAGAGGGGAGATTTAGGTTGGACATAAGGAAGAAGGTTTTACAATAAAGATGGTGAGGCACTGACACAGTTTGCCCAGAGAGGAGGTGAAAGCCCTATCCTTGGAGGTATTTAAGTTCAGGATGGGCCAGGCTCTGAGTAACCTGATCGAGCTCCATATGTCCCTGTTTACTGCAGGGGATTTGGACTAGATGAGCTTTACCAACTCAAAAGAGTCTATGATTCCATGATTCTACTGGTGATGCAGGGTAGTTGCACCTTCTTGATTGGACTGGTAGATGAAGATAAGGAGGAAAAGGTGGCTATAAAATTTGGATAAACCAGCTCTTCAGATGCAAGCAGCTCCACTGCTAGAAAAGCTGCTTGCTCTGCTCCACAGCAACTTCTGCCTGGCTCTGTCTGAGAGAAACCAAACACTGCCACTGGGCAAGGGAAACAAACAGCACTCTAAGCAGAAAGAATGCAAAACTCATACCAACAGTGTTAGGGATAGAAGTGACATGACTTCTTGCTTAGGTACATGGTGCATGGAGCACAGTCTCAGAAGGCACCAATGCTAATGCTGATCTTCTGTAAAGGTTACGTGTATGCAGATATTTTGTTAATGGAAGACTGAAAATTATGTAGCATTTTCAGGTATACTACTTCCCTCAAGTCTGGAGTTGTCTCATCATTTAGAAATGTTAGATATGATGACAAGGTTTGAGAACATCACAAAGGCATATTTATTTTACTGATGTTTGAATGAGTTGAAAAACTGAAACATACAAATAAAAACCCTTCAAACACTTTTAAATTCCAACAGAATTTCCTCCAAGATTTGGACTAAAAGTTACACAACTGAATCCTTGCAGAGATGGACAAGAAAACAAACTGCAGTTTCTCCCATTCAGGTACTAGGCTAAGAGTACCAGAAATTTCTCGAGTGTGATTACTGTCGAGAGGCTGTCAGTTCAATTTCAGAGATCAAAGATGACATAGGAATGTTCTGTAAACTGTTCTTTTAAGCAAAGTGTAATCACCAGGTAGATACAACTTAGCTTAACAGGCTTCAGAAAAGGACTGAACATTGCTGCGGAGCAGAACATCTAAAATAGTAAATAAAACTGCTTATAAAAAGCCAACTACTATATATGAGTGAATTGTGGCCCATGCAAATTAACATAAGGCTCTCCAATGACAACTGTAAGCTCTGGACAGGGTGCTAATGGATGTCAAATTAAGAAGAAACTTTCTTTATATGTGAGTTATCCATAACGTCCTGCTAGTAGAGCTTACTGCACTTCAAATCACTTCGTCCTTTTAGGCAAAGGACCTGGTGGGACAGAAAACTTGATTTACTGAACTGTGAATTGAAAGTATAACAGAATCATAGAATCTTAGAACGGCTTGGGTTGGAAAGAGAACTCAAAGATCACCAAGTTCCAAGCGCCCTGCTGCAGGCAGGGTTGCCAATAACTAAATCAGGAGTCAGATCAGGTTGCACAGGGCTGCATTCAACCTGGCCTTGAACACTTCCAAGCATTGGGCATCCACAACTTCTCTGGGCAGCCTGTGCCAGCACCTCACCACTCTCAGTGAAAATGTTCCCCTTGATATCTCATCTAAATTTTCCCTCTTTTAGTTTAAAGCCATTCCCCCTTGTCCTATCACTATCTACCCGTACAAAAAGTTATTCTCTCTAGCTCATAAGCTCCCTTTTTAAGTATTTGAAGAAAGAAATTCCATTTAATAAGTGGCATTTTGTCAGATATTTGCTGAAATAAATTTCACTGGATCCACTGTCTTACTCGTGATCACAGTTAGTAGCAAATTTTCAAAGCACAGGGAACAAGTGAGCACAGAAATCTTTCTTTGATTTTTCAGCTTTTCCTTCCTGAGAACACTGGAAGAGACTTGAAGTGCTAACTTTCCAGAAAAACAATTAATTTCAAAAGAACTTAGGGAGCTGACTGAGTTTCATGAGGCTTTTAAAACAAATATAGGGAACGGCCTTGGCACAAAAAAAAAAAAAAAGAGCCCTTTTCCTATGTGCAGTTCAGAAAGAGAGAAAGTGTATTCCCAGTATCTGACACTAAGTTTCACTACACTCTTGAAGGCACACACTGAAGAAAATTAACTGCCAAGGGGATATTACCAATAAATAATTGAATACAACTTTCAAGAAGGGTCAAGGCTGGTACATTTTTCCCTGCAACTATAATGGTGTGCTGTTCCGAACACTTAGACTACTACTGCATGTCAGACATCACCAAACCCTGTCTGGGGAGGCAAAGATTTGGTGAGTAGAACAAATCTGAAACTAAGGAAAATAAAAAGAGAAAAGAAAGGAATTGTAGTTTTATTATGCTGTTTATACTGTGCATGTTCATATGTTCCTAGTACCTCGTGAAGTTATTGACCCACCTGATCCATATCTGAGAGCTGTGTGGCTACCAGGCCAACTTCTCTATTAGGTTTGGAAGCTCAGGTGTCTTCACTGAGGAAAGGGACCTTGCTAAGGGGAAAACTACTGCATGACACACCTGGACATAAAAGAGTGCATATATATGGGGAAGGAGTAGAAGGTGGGCAGAAGGGAGGGAGGCCACCACTAAGTGCAATGAAGTCTTGAGAAGGAGCTCACATCAGCCTGGACAGCAAAGAATCCAACCAATGAGATATAAATCTGTGAAAAAGCAGGCTTCATTAGTTACACTGCTCACAGAACTGTATGTTTACCATTTTGGGGGAAATGGTCTGAAACTGAAATGTCAAAGCAAAAAAAAGAAAGCTTTGATGCAGGATTTACAATGGGTTCATAATAGAAATACAGCTTCTTCTTAAAGCTCCTGGATACAGTTACAACCATCATGCATTTAGTGCAGTAACTATTCACTAATCAGGACACCAAACAAAAAGGTACACCATTTTAAACAGGAGAAGGAATGCTTGAAATTACCTATGGGAGAAAACCCCTGGCTGAAGCTGACTATCTGGGCTGGTTGCAGAGGTTCAGTACAGATGCTCCAAAAAACCTCAGAGGAGTGTCTGGGATGTCACAGGCTGTTCCCCGTGCTCCTGTTAATGCAGGGGACTTTGAAGCCAGCAAAAGGTAAGCAGCAATAACTTCATTATCAAGGCTCTTATCTCATTTAGGTCTATTTAAAACAGTTTTGCTTGTTTCAAATATGCTGCCTGATCGTTTCACTGGATGCCTTTCTTATCTGTTTTACCAGAAGCAATGAGTGAGAACAGCAGCTCCTGAAGAGTTATTTGAGATCCTACAGGATCTGAAAGCTTGTCTCTGTAAGAAGCTTATTCTGCCACTCCTGCAGAGCACTGGCTGCCCCGACAAACCAAGATTGCAGACTGCTGCAGGGACTCCTTGTATATAAAAGAAGGAGAAGCACACATTGGTGGAGGTTCTGTGTGGAGGTGCTCTGGAAGGAGCATTTGAGTCTTCGTGACTTCGCACTACATGGACCATCACCTCTCTTTTTGTTTTGTTTTGTTTGAGTAATTCCCTGGGAACTCTTTTAGATGCAAACTGCTCATACACACCTCCACTTTTGCTCTGGCAGTCGAAGTGGGTTCCTGGCCCAGCACAGGAGAGCAGTGCTCCCTGAGATGAAGCTGTCCTGTTTGCAGGCTTAGCTGCAGTCGTACCTTCCTTGCCATTGCAGTTGGCGTGATGTACCTTGGCACATAAACATCTACAGGTGCAATGCAGCCAGGAGCACCGTGTAGCACAGTGTGGTGTGAATTAGTACCCTGTTTCAGACAGGAAAAGGATTAAGAAAAAGGCAGAAAAACAGTTGATAATGACAGTAACTAAATTAGTCAGTAGGAGACAAAGTTGCCACCTTAAATCTTGGGAACTTTTTCATTTCCCTGCGTGCTTTGATGAGGGAGTACAGCTGAAGTCAGCCTTGCATAGGGCTGGGAGGGTTTTAGTGCACTTTTGAGCTGCACTGCTCAGCCAGTGAGATGCTACAGAGAGCAAATGCAGTGTGTAGCATTCTCTTTCCCCACTCCTTCTCCTGTCCCCACCTTTGGGAAACATTAACAGCAAAAAGAATTTCTAAGCAACTGAAGTGAAGTGCTGGTTAAAGAACGACTACCAAAAACGCAGACATACTGCTCAAAGGGATTTTGAAAGAAAGATTCTGAATTTGAATGGAAAATGTCTCTAAATCCTTTAAGCTGCTTTGAAAACCTCAGCCTCCATGATATGGTTTACATCTAAAATTACAGTATAATTCTGAAAACAACCAGAAGAAAAGCTTTCCTGAAAGAACGACAGAAAAAGCCAAAATTCTGCTGCAGTGTGTTTGTTTGTGCTTTTTTCTCTAAGCATAGAGTCAATTTATTTAAGGGCAGGCTGAATGCAAGTCTGTCTTTCAGTACAGGAACCACTTTGGAGCAGCAGCATCAGGCCCCAGGCAGTACTCAGATAAGCACCACAATAAAGGGAGGATCTTGGGGAGCAAAGCTCACAGCAGAGCTTTAAGCTGGACTCAAACGAATGGCTGTGATAGTTTGAAGCACCTGCAACTACATAGGAGGCTCTGGATTTGGAAAGAAACTTTATTGTCAGAAGATCATGTCACTACTTAAGACAATTTATAGCAAAACTAAGTACTACAGCAGGGATTCAAATGTGAAAAAATTTCACATGAGCGTTCTTATTTATACAGATGCCTCCTGCAATGGCACTGCAGCTCTCACACATCATATACTGGAATGTAGCACATACACAACATATCCCTACATCTCTTTGCATTTTATATTCTGCCTGTGTATGCATCTCACCATCCTGGCACTAAAATCTCATTTTAATATTGCATGCTTCTCAGAAAAAGTTCATTATTTTTTGAAAGAAAGAGGGGCAAAAAAGAAAGGTAGCCCAGTGTTATACAGAGGGTGATGCTGAGGATGTCTTTATAAGTAAGCTGGAGTGTGAAATAACCAGGGTGTTTAGTATTAAAAATGTAAATTCCTTAGAGGTGATCGAGAACAGTACAAAGAGAGATTTAAGCTTCACTTGTGTTGGAGGATTTATTAGTTCTTGAAAAGGAAGATTTCAAAGAAACCAGTAATGAATGAGGGAATAATTACATACTGAGTTTGCAGAGAATAAACTAATTATAAAAATATGGTATGTTATAGGGCATCTGCCCCCCCCATAAGAACTGAATTGTCACATTACTGAGCCAGAGATGACACATTATAATTATACTGTTACTATGCAAGATAATACAAAATCTAACAACATTTTGCAATAACACCCATTTCTCTTTCTTGTTTGAAAATGAGAGTCATTATATGCTATCATGAGATTTGACACTGCTTGTCAGTATTCCATCGTGTCAGGATAACTGCATAACCCATCTTTTTGGAATGAGAAAAGCAAGTGACAAATCCAGCAGAGGGATATTTCACTGCCAACACGGGAAATAAGTGAGTTTCTCTATCATTTGGAGCACAGAGTAATCACTTAATAATCTAAACCAAATTATTTAATTCTATGAATAGGTGCATAGGCACTCAACAGAATGCATCAAAGCAACAGTGTGTCCCAAACAATTCCTCCTTGCCTTGGGGCTTTCTTTTATTAATCAAAAACAGAGATAAAACAGGCCGTGTTTCCCTTCAGTCTTAGTGTTGTTAGAGACTCTCCTCTGAGAATGCTCACTTAAAATCTATCTTAATATCTAGTTTAGGAACAACCATAATAAGCCCCACCATCCTGGTTGCCTGAGAAGCACGAGCCCCTTCTGGAAATAAAGATGCTTGGAACCTGGTGTTCACATCCAGCTATTGGCAGTGGTGTATCACTGCTGGCAATTAAATCATTCAAAATGGTGAAGCCTTTATATAATTTCATCTGTTACTTACAGGTCTTTCTTCACCTTTCATGATTCCTTATGAAGCTGCGTGCAGTGATTTCATAAACTTCATGAGATTCAGTGCCAAAGATCATCCAGCATGTAATTTAGTTGTAGTATAGTTTTCTTCAGGATCTTATTCCCAGAAGGCTTTCATTCCCTATCGGTGAATTTTGGTTTTTCTGAAAAACACAGAATAATCATGTAATCTGTACCATTGCTAATGGCAAAAATGGCACTTAAAAGAAGAAAAAAGAAGCACAGAAAGCCAAAGCGGAGTGTTTTCCTGCATTATCTGTTGATGGCAGGTATCTGTCCCACCACTGTAGGCACCATCTTCTCAGATGAAATTGTGCCTTTGTTTGGAAGCTTTGTACAGCTGTGCATCTGCCATCATCTCACAGTCCCTTTTCATGAGTTGTTCACATTTGCTGTGGACCTAGTAAAGCTCTTAGGGTTGTGTGAGCAAAGACAGCAGGATCCTTGTGAACTTAAACAGAGGGCATTTAAATTCTGAAACCAGAAGCAAATCACAAACCATACAATTTTTCATTAGGTAGTTTTGGTGCCCTGAAAATCTAGTTCCAATCTTGTGGGCCAAATAGCACTGAGAGAATGCTTCAACATGCTTCGTTGGTCTTGGAGTAAGAAGCAGCTAGCTATGGGCAAGGGACAGTAGGAAATGAGAGGTGAGAATACTTTTAAGCACTGCAGTTCTAACACTAAACTATATCCTACTACAGCTGAGTCTGCTTCATCATCCTTCCTCCTCTCTCACCAGTGATTTAAAATAGTCATTTCTATTTCCATAATGTTTCTGTAGCAACTACCAAAACTGCTTACAAAGGGGAAAAAAACTGAGAAGAGATTAAGGTAATATTTCAATTCTTGATGTACAAAAGTACAAGGAGAATCTCCTTCAAGCAAAAGGTTTTAATATATTACAACCAACCAAACAACAACAAAAAACAAACAGGCAAACAAACAAAAACACAAACCAACTACAAAACCACAGAGAAATAGATGGTAAAATACAGAACATGCAAAGCTTTTAATTGTCGCCATAATATCCTTCTGGCTCGAGATGTCCATCTGTGATTACAGCTTCCTCTTTGCCCAGGTTACTCTAAATCTGTACTCAGTCCTTATTTTCACCAACTTCAAATTAAGGATTTAAAACCCACTTAATAAAGCTGACATTTGGATGAGAGAAATTAAATAGAAGTGCTGAAGAATATACTAAAATTTAGCATTAGGTGTATTACAAGTGAAGTTACATTTCCTCCCATTTGTTTCAGAATAAATTATTGAAAAACTCCTGTAAACTCTGAAATAACAGCTCTACTTCCAGGACAATGAAATAAACTGGAATATTTTTGAACAAGAAGATATGAAGCCGCCACTGTTTGCAAAGAGGTGAGAATCTCCCAGAAGTGTAAGGCACTCAGACTGGCTTTGCTCATTCAACTCATCTCCCAGGTAGGAAAGTATCTGATGAGATCAACCTCCCCCCTGAGACAGTATGCTGCATACTCAGCTTATTGAGTTAAACTCACACCCCAAATCTTGCTGGCACACAATGGATATGTAGCCCTGCCCTTGCAGTGCAGTAGGTGGCATTCTACTCAGTTCATGCTGTGGGTCTTTGAATCAAGTGTGCCATCCCTGTTAGATGGAATCAGCTGGTAATTACTTCTTAAACTGCCGAAGTTATCCTCAGAAGGGTATTTTTTGCCCTTAGGTGAACAGCCCTTTAAAATTAGTATCCAGCAACACACTATGTGTATCTTTCTGGAGCTGATGTCCAGCCCTAATGTCCACTACTCCAGAAAAAATTTTCCTTCGGTCTGCATCCTACCCCCAGTACATTTTGCACATAGGACGTGTCAGAAGTCTGCAATTTTGCACATGTGAATAGCAAACCAATGTCATCAACTGAACACAGCCCTAGCTGAGATTAATTGAAAAGCAAACAAACAGCCAGAAAAACCCTGAAGAGAGATTTTCCCCATCTCAGTATATTAGAAGAGGGATTACTACTGACAGCAACTTGAGAGAAGAAGAAATAAAGGACAGTGAAGGGGGAAGTAGTTTGCAGCATTCAATCAGTATGCAGCCTCAGACTCTTAATTTGCAAAAGCTCTGCTGTAGACGACATTCGAGCACTGCTGATAGCCACTTTGCTTCCAATGACTGTAGCTACTGCAGATGCAGTGTAATGACTTCTGTAGTTGTGGAAAGATTTCCTCAGATGAAAGAGTTATGTCAAAACTTTGTTTCCTCTCTCATTGTTTGGTAAGACAGCACACACAAAGTGGGATCCACTTCGGTGAGTTCTTGTCAGGCATGTATACGTGCACACTTTTTGGGATGCAAAGTATATTTAGCTTGCTTGATTTAGCTTTACCTCTCTTGGTGCGTTCTGAAGAACAAAATACACAGTGACTTAAATCTCGTTAGCTCTGTCTCTCTGTGACCCACCTATATGCAGTCCCACAACCCAATGTAACCCTCTCCATCCCCGCTCCTCCAGCCCCAGCAGCAGGAGTGCAGGGCATCTCCCACAGAGCTGCATGAGCTGAGGTTTGGCAATGAGGCAGGCATGGGATCAAAGCTCTAGCCACGGCTTGTCCACTCTTGGTCAAATAAAGAGGTCACCTGGCTGTACATCTATAATAAGCACAGTGCCTTGTTAGCCCGTGGTACAGAAGGGTCTCAGGGAACACTATTTCCTGGCATGGGAATAGAGCAAATCCTGCTGACCTGAAAAAGCAATAGACACTGTACTAACACAGGTTCAGGTAATCTCTGTCTGAATTTTCAGTTAGACAATATGAAGCAAGGTTAAAAGTGTCCCAACAAGTTTACTCGATACAGCCTCAATCAGAAACCTACTCAAAATGGCCAAGTCCTGAAGCCATGAAAAGCAAGCAATGTGTCCCAGCCCTGCTGACAGTTGCTGGAAGAATCACTCTGCTAAGTTAACTGAACCCAGATGGAATACACACCCAGAGCCAGTGCTCTGCACCTCGGCACGGGGATGCACTGTGGCATGGACTGGACCCCAGGCCACTGGATTTCTCTGCCTTTCTGCCGCAGTGAGTGTTTTCCACTGGTGCAAATCCCAAGCGACTGCTACCAGCATCACTTCAACCTTGAAATGTCTGCTTAAAATGCTGCTCTTTCTCCGCGTAAAATCATTTTGATCAGATTCTGTCCTCTGCATTTCTCATCTCTCTCTAAACTGAAATGTGAAACATTTTAAACAATAAAAATCACTGTACTGGAAAGCTGCACTGTTTACTTTTTGAATGCTGCATACAAGTGTACAGCAGACCTTTAAGAGTTCTAAATTCATTCTGACCTTCTTTGTCGGTTATTTACTTTGGGCCTTGAGGAAATGCTTAGCTAAAATGGCCTTTTTCCCTTTCAGAAATCTAATCTTCCAGAAAAATTCCACTGGACAGCAGGTTTTGTAATGGAATTACTGTAGTTAATTCCTATCACAGCAGTTCCTTAATGAAAGGCTGGAAGAAAGTCAACAGGTACTGTATTCTGCAAAAGGTGCTGTAAATATGAGTGCCTCAGTACAGAAAGGTGTGTCATCCTCCCATCAAGATAATTAATGGTCTCTTGAGTCAGGCAATTAAAGGTTGCAATAATAGTCTATAAGATATCTCCCTTTGTTTCCCAATTAAAACTTTTCAGACTAATTAAAAACATGGTTGTGTCATGCAGTGTGGTGGTTTCCAACCGGCACAATAAAATAATGGGTCTCAGCCAGAGAAGATAAACGCTTGAAAAAAACCCGCCCATTTAGCACCATCTTATGTCAACACTGATATACGAAGTTCTGTTTCATGTAGTGGAGGAAACCATCTTTTCTTTAAGGTACTCCTGCAGTGGCTTTCATCGGAGCTGAGAGCCTCACCTTGTTATTTCTCTTTAGGGAGACCTTTATACTTCAAGTCCTGTAACCAGGAGCCAAGTGTTCGGGTCCACAGAGCAAACGAGCACAACGTAATGTCAATTATATGAAAGAGGAGAGAAAGATTAATTAAAACTTCTCAGAAATCTCTTCAATATCATTGTCTGACGTGCTTCCTATCAGCAGAGTTCTGTCTTCCATCTGGCAGCTTTAACAATATAATGCTTTTAGACTGTTCCTAAGGTAATTATGTCAAATACACCGAACACGAAGGGAAGCAATTGGTATTAGTTTCAGATTAATCTCTGCACATTCTAGCTTTTCTGTTCTGCCTTCAGAGACTTAGGTTGCTGTTTCTGTGCTGCTGGTCAATAGGTTTTTCTCATTCTGGCTGGCATTTCTGTCCTGCTAGTTGAGATCCGGCAGCCAGGCACATCCAGGCTCCCAGGATCCAGTGGGCGGAACACAGTGCTGGGACATGGCCTCTGATAAGAGTATAAACCACATGGACCACCCCCTCCCCCATGGTCTACACACTCAAACACTTCCTGTGGCCTCTGCTGGCATTAGAATCCAGTTCAGAATAACTATTCACAGACTCCAACTCCTCTTCACCTGCTGCAGGCCTGGGGGTTTATCATTACTGTGGAATGGGATACAGCAAAAGCACATCACCCAACAGCATACCCTGGATGACTTCTGTCTCTATTTCTATCCCTCAGCTTGCTAATTAATTGGTGGAAAGGAATTACTGTAAGAATCTTCTCATCTTTAACTAACCAAATGTGTGTAGCCCTTTCTATTTTTCTACTGTTTAAAAAAGAGAGGTGGTGGAATCACACATGAGTATGCTGCATGGGAGCATCTACCTGGCTACTGTCAGGAATTTGCTCCTGTCTTTGCTGTGCTCTGAATTATTCCAGTTTTTTGTTGCTTTTATCAGTGTTATTAAGAATGATCATTTGCTTTCAGTCACAACAGACAGCTTTAGCCTGTATTTCTTTTATCCAACTGCACTATTCTAACATAGCAGCTACCTCTTACAGCAAGACAAAAATGAGAAATGGAGGACTTGATAGAAAACAGCCAGATGGCTTCTTGGAAAAGGCCTGTCCTTTCTTTTAATTGATAGTTACAGTAGATCAAAGAGGCAAACTTTACCCTTGGGTCTTCCAGACAGAACTATGCTTATACATAATTTTACCAACAAATTTATGAAAAGGAATGAGGTTGATTTCTAATGTCTTGCTCTATACAAAAAACCATGAGCTTACTGGCCTGATCCAATCTCTTTATTCCTGTGTGAGCCATTGCTAAGACCCAGTCCTGGACTTATTTAATTGTGTGAGAAGGCCAGTTTGCATTTATTAAAGAGGAAAACCCTACAGATTTCTAGTTCTCACCACCACAGAAAAAAAGACACAAAACTGAACCTTGAATGTTCAACTACAGTGAGAAAAATAAAAAAAGTAATGATGCCATAAATGTGGAGGCCTTAGTCTTGTTTATTGATTGCTCTGGGCTAAGCAAAACTTCGTGAATGAATCAAGTTCTAGATAAAATTTCAAGGGAAGCAACTTTATAAACCTATGCATAAATGAGAAACATCCTGAGAAGGTGAGTGGGGACACTGCCATAGGTTGACCGTATCTCTGTCTTATTCCTGGAAAGATTCACACCTGGCACAACCAGACCACATTCTCTCTGCCTTTAAAAGCTATGTTCAGTAGGTGAAACCTGTTGCCTGCTCACAGGCAATTCAGGGAAATAAAAGCTTTTTAAACTTGAGAAAGACTTGTTTGCTGCAAACATTTCACTCAGCTCTGACTATGTTCAAGCAAGACTGAACCTGAATCAAATCCTACAGAAACCAGGGGAAGATTTTTTACTCATAGAATGGCAGTATTACCAAGTTTTAAAGCTGGCTCTTTAAATAATGTATTGCCCAGTGGCCACTTAGGAACGTGGGGATTGCAAATAAATATAATCTTGATAATGAAGGTACTTTATCGTTCAAACTAGTAAAGAAACACAGTGGTCCACGAAAGCACAAGTATCTCAGCTTCCTAGGAAGAGGAATTAAATAAAACTCCTGGAGAAAACAAAATACTCCCATTATTATTGCCTTTCCCAAAAGTCATCTTAAAACAATGGGTAGCAGGGCTACTTCCAAGTCTAGGATTTCTGGACTAAACAAGAGGGGAAGGCTGCTGTTAGAGCAAAGCCCTTCTTCCAGATGGGCACCAGGAGACTGCAGGTGTGTGCCTGCAGAACAAGTGCTGTTGGATCTGCCCCATGGTGCTGCAGGGAGCATTCGGCTGGAGCTCTGCTTTTCAACTGTTTTTTTTTTTTTTAATCCTGTCTCTGTAGTTCAAATTGCAAACTCATTGCCATTGCAATTTTCTATTCACTGTCACTTTCCAGTTTTTATAGCCAATGATGGCTGTATATCCACCCTTCTGGATAGAAAGCATCATACAAACTTGCTGGCTCCTCTGAAGTCACTGCAAAAGTAGGCACACGGCAAACTTAATAGGTGAAAAATTCTTGAGCTACTCATGGTTAATTAATCCAAAGCTTCACAGATATGGAGATATGAGTACATCTATAAAACCCTGAACCCTGACTTACTGTATTCACTTATATGCTTGTTCTTTTAAAGCATCGATTATCTCTTGATTATGCACTATCACTCCATCCCCCACTATGTGTTTGTGACAGGACATTGCCCTGGGGCTCAAGAACCGTCTCAGCATCAGAGACAGACCGAGTACCCCAAGTGGAGACAATGCAGGGGTTATTGAAGTGCTAATGGGTTAAAATAGAAGCATAAACTTTATATAGGTTTCATGAATTGAATCTGTCCACTCAGGAAAAGCTGGGTGCTGCCTCCTATATAACAATGAGATCTTTGAGAAGTCAGAAATTTCTCGCTTAAAATATAGATAATAAAAAATGGTGGCTGAATTGATGCTACCAGAGCTGGATTCAGCCTGGAGTCCTTTAGGACAAACAAAGCAGGTGCACCCACTATACATAGTGCTTACACAACGGGCACACCATGCTGCAGATGCCGGTTTCGTTACTATTTTAAAGGTCATTTCTGTATTCTACAAGAGATTAGTTTTATGTTAGGAGGAAAGCTGAGATTATAGATGAGAAGCTTCTGTGGGAGAAGCTACCTTGCCCATTTACCTTTCCCTAGTGCTAATCAATCACTGACCTAAAAGTATAGGAGCGATGCTGATTCCTGTGCAGTTATAATTCTTGCTTCAAATGTGGAAAAGGAAGTATGATGAAGTTTTCTGTTTACAAAACACACTTTTCATTAAAGGATCTTTAATGCTTTTTTAGTGCTTTTAGCTTTTTTACGTATCAAAAGCTTTGACCAAAACTGCTTCAGCCACATCACCGTGAGCCACCTCCTGACTTCCTGTAACTATAAATGTTCTATTAATTCATAAAAATGTGATGTGAAATACAGTAGCTATAACCTGTTCTGCCAGGTGCAAGCCAGAGAGGTTCACCTCACTTGTAGGGGCTAACCACATGCATGAGCAATCGACAATGACATGGGTTAAAACTCATTTTGTGGGCTGATCATGTTAGAGCCTTTAAATTTCAATCCATCTGTACTAAAGGGAAACAGGAGCAGCAGAAAGAGATATGCATGTCTCATCCAAAGTTACATATATCAAAGCAGTCATGAAACTGGATATAACATCAAGATGTTTTGTGAGGAATATTTTCACCTTCAGCTACTGCCACTTTGAAAGCTGGGAAACAGCCTGGTTTGGGAAGGAAGAGCAAGTTACCTGCAGGCATGGCACAGACATGAAATTATGTGGTCAGCTACAATTTTTAAAGCAATGAAACTATAAAGGCAGAAAACAAGACAATCTGTTTTAACACCACAGTCTTCTGGGATTCAAAGCCATAACTCCTTTTATTTCCTTCCTAAAATGTTAATTCAAATGTGCAACTAAGTAAGTGCCAAAATAACTTGTAAAACTTTTAGTAACCCCACATTGACAGAAAAGATATATCACAGAATGTGCTTCATTCCCTTTGATCTATGATTTATTGATGTACAGTATGAAATATTCATTAAAACAGACTGCTGTTTCTCGTTGATTTGTCATGTTTTTAATTCATATTTTAACACATTAATAAAACTGACACTATTAATTATTTTTTGAAATACCAAATATATTTGAGATGTAAAACTGGCATGGGTTATGTTTGATATTAAAATAGCAGGAGGAATTAGTTCAAGCAAAATATGATCTGCGTGTGCTTGTAATGATATTCTATATTCTATAGCCCCAAACAACTCCCTAGTTCCCTTCACTACTTTGAAACAACTTTAAATTACAAATGCAGTCTTCACTTAGAAGCAGTTTTAACACTGAGCTCGTGCTGCTTGGGCATTTCATACAGATATTCAGCTTCATCGGTCTCTGCTTTAGATACAACATATACATGTACTGGAGGGGCACAGGAACCTGTTTTTCTAGAATGATAACATATGTTTGTCTTCAGTGTGTTCTTTTTCTGTTCTTAGCAGCAAGTTGGTTTAACTATCCACAAGGAAGCTTGGCTCTGCCACCCTTATTATTGCTGTGTAGTAATAATCAGAAGGCGAATTCAGTTTTAAGAGTAATGTAGTCTGTCTTATAAAAGACATGTTACTGCAGCTACTGACTTGGAGGAGAGCACTCTGGAATGCGTCTGGCTAATTCTGCTCACCGAGAGATTATTTTTTTGGAACTGAAACAGCTCATTTAAAAATAGTTACAATTTCAAATTAAAAAAAAACAATTTTAAATAGTACATCATATGAACACTAAGAAATCAGTTCTCATTTCTCAGTGAATTTTTTAAGAGATGGAACTAGAGAGAAAAGAACTAGATAGAAAGTCATGGAATCCTAGAAAACGTTGAGTTGGAAGAGACCTTACAGACCATCCAGTTCCAGCCCTTGCCATGGGAACGGGCATTTCCCACCAAACCAGGTTGCCCAGGGCCCCATCCAGCCTGGCCTTGAGTGCCTTCAGGGATGGGGCAACCACAGTTTCTCTGGGCAGCAGTGCCAGTGCCTCACTGCCCTCTGAGTAAGATGCCCAAGAATGGAAGTGTTTGGTGCACCTCACTTTTCTTTGGCAACCTCTCTGCAACAGCACTCACAGTGGGGCTCCGTGCTTTCTCTCTTAACAAAATCTAAGCCTAATGTGAAGGAACTGTACCTGTGTCACTAGCATCTTTCTCACATGGTAGAAAAGCAACCACCAGAAGAGCTTGCCTGGAGAATTGAGAAAGCCCTAACCTGCTACGCTGCAAGGTGCCACATACAGAGAACTGTCAAATCAGCTATTGCCTAGATCTCTTTGACCACTAGGTAACAGCTCAGACTAGCTTGCCAACACTGAATGCCACATGGGCAAGAATGTCCTGCAGGTCTCATGCTTTGGTAGAGAAAGAAAGAGATGTCATCACACACATGCATTATCTTCCAATCTCAGTGTCTCAAATCCTCCTGTTTTCTACCAGCAATATATAAGCTCAACTTTTTCAATTTTTTTTTTTCTTCTCTTTCTCTCTCTCTCTCTCTTTTTTCCTATTGATTTGTTTTATGTTAAATCAGCATTTCATCTGACCTTTAAAATTGAAGAATCCATGGTTCAGCTGCTCCCAAAGCCTTTGGCGTCATGTTATTATGGAACTACGCTTCAGGTCTGTTTAGCAACTGACCTCAGACAGGAAGTTCTGCAAATATATTGTAGCTGCTTCTTTATTAACTGTCAGCATCTTCAGCTACTGCAGTTCAAAATCCATCAGAATACAAAAGAAATATTAAGAAATGAGTGAAAATAAGACACAGTACATTTTACCAGGATCCTACAAAGCATTCAGTAAGGACACACATTTGTGCTCCCTGGTGCTGCACTTCTCGTGTTGTGAGCAGAATCTCAGGGCCACTCCAACTCAGGCACTGCATATATTTCACTCTCAGCAAGTTAATGACACTGGAAAGCACTCACTGATTGAGAATGAGCATTCCTTCCTCCATTGTGTCACGAAGAAGGCATCAAATGAGAGTGAGATCAGATCCTATACTTGGATGGAATGGATGATGTCGATTAACGTTTTATGTTCACGAGGATTTAACAAAACTGTAACCAAAAAACCCTCAAGCTGTGTGCAAAGTTTATTTGAAATGTCATTATAAAGGGAAAACAATCCCTGTTCCAGCAAAATGAGGTGGCTGTATGCATACCTCTTGTACTGTGGTGAGCTGCAAGGACATCTGAAGTCAGTTTCGATAAAACTGCAGGAAACAACGGCAATAAGAGCGAGAGATGTAAGTCATAAGTCAGTTCTAAGAATGAAAAGCAATTTGTTTTTAACTATAACTCCAGTTCTGATTGTAGGTTTCAAGGCTATGCCTGTGTGCACACCCAGGGTACTCATACCACTTTTGCTGGGACACCCAGGAAGGTGCAGCCAAGGTGGGATAAGGGACTGGCTCAGGACAGCAGAGCAGCTGGAAGGAGGTGACTGCACCTCCACAGTTAAATGGCTGAATGACAGCTAGAGGAGAAATCTGGGAATGAATTCTGGACAGTTGTAGGGGTTCCCCTCGGTAGCTCCTGCTATGCCTAAAGCGGCCTGAATGCCTCAGCACTGGTTAGTGTCTGGGGTGAGAATCTGGACTTCCACTCTGCAGACTCTCCCTGGTGGCATCTGCTGCTGAAGGGAACTAATAGTGCATTCCTGAGATGTTTGTAGATAACAGAAACTCACTGCAGAACTCAGCATGCTGGTATGCATGTGTATAAAGTTAAGCAGTTCAAGAGATGTTTTGTCTGCAGTGAAGATATACCAAAAATTGAGCAGCTCCTCCCTAAAGGTGAACGTTACCTTATGCAAAGACCCAGCGATTTTCTTTCCTTTCAGCAAGCACTGCCACTGCCTAAGCAAACAACCCAAATGCAGTGGGCTTCCAGATGTGCTGTGCTCTGCCTTCAGTGGCTGGCCTGCTGCCTATGAAACCTATGAAACCATATAAGCCCTGACTGCCCGGCGTGTGCACATCCAGCAGCAGCTGCACTGAGTACTGGACATGGTCAGGGAGACGCAGGTGGGTCCACAATGACACTGAGCTGTTCGTTGTGTCTGTGCCTCGGTTTCCCTTTCTATAAAAGGAGTGATGTACAGCACTTAGAATTTGTGGATGAAAAGGGTTATTTAGGAGCTCTACGTTATTACCACTCTACTTGCCTGTTGTTGACAACCAGTGATATTAGGTCAAAAGCAAAGCAAGTTTTCATTAATGAAACATGAATCCTTCCCTAATGTGGTGGGACTGAGCAGTCTGTAGGATGATTTTGTTGTCTGATATCGTTACCCTTTATGATCTCATATTTTATGGTAGTTAACGCCATTGGAGGAAAACATGATTAGAGCAGAAAGCAGCTTCAAAGCAGCCACTGCTTACTGCATTCATCACACTTGCTGCATAGCTGGATTTTTCCTCTCTACAAACATAATCAATCAGTGCAGGTAAAGAGTTAGTTGCAAATAGAAACACTTTATGTGAACTACTGTGTATCCTGTTTTTATCAGTGTGCTGGGAAGTGTAGTTAGAGTGGGATAAGTTATGTGGTGTGGGCTTAGGCATTAATGAATATGAGAAACTAAATTATTGAATTTTGCAATGCAAATTATTTTTTGAGCACAAATTCTTCATTTTTGAATGTTAAGGACTCATAAAAAATGTCAATGGTTTATGAATTAGGCCATTAGCATGCAATTTGTGATTCAAACAGTACCAGAGCCCCATGTAATAAGTGTCTGAATAAAGAGCAGCATTCCTCCCTGCACTCACAAAATAGTTTGCCAGGAATTTCTGAAGGCGAATGCGGAAGGATGTCACACGAGGGACTCGTTCAGTCCTTCTGGAGATGCACTGCTACACCCCTCCTGTGCACACTCCTGCATGTAGGGTCTGCTAGTGCTGTATCTTTGTAGTCTGTGCAGTCATGGTCATGGGGGAACACGTAGGGCACCCAAACGGATCAAACAGACCCAGACCCTTCGGTCACTTTCTCCCAGCTCACAAGTGTGAGTGCACACACACAGGCACTGCTACTCGGCCTGTCAGTAATAGCTCTGCCTCCTGCTACAAGAAAAACAAGTTTAAATGTCCTGTGAGTTCTCTTGAGACTTGAGAAAAAAAAAAAGTAATATCCACCCCTACTGAGATGAATGTTGTACCTTTTTGAATAAATACATATATCTTGATTGCAAATACTGAGAAAGAAGGAAAGCTCATTCTTCCAACAGTGTTTGTGCTGAGCAAGCGTACCTGAGAGGTAGGTTACCCTGCATGGGATTAGGCAGCACAAGGTCACCTGAAGTCCTTGCAGGTCTTGCAAACATTAATGTGTGCTGAAACTTCAAGGGGAGAGGTGCCATTGAGGCAGGAAATTCCCAATTCAAACAGTACAGTTCCTTTTCCAGGCTGGTAATTCCAAAAGATAGCAAAAAAGCACAACTGCTATCGATATAAAAATTCATACTTTCCCAGGATGAGAGCAATTTTGGACAGAAAGTGCTAAATATGATAAAATTTCTATGGCAGGTTGAATATTGCTGTTATCTAAAAAATCTCTGTTTGCTCAGTGTTCCAGAATTTGTGCTGAAAAATTCATCAGAAACAAGAGGAAGCAGGGGAACGGGTTGAAGAGGTATGTTAAATGCTTTTGATATATAATGCACATCCTTAAAATAGTGTATATATACATAATATATTATATTGTAGTATATGTAACTCCAAGAAGAGAAGGGCTCTGCCAATTTGAGAATGTGCCTGTGTTTAATTTGTGCCTGTGGCATCAATGATCCTCCCTTTCTCCTCTTACAAATCAGTGGCATAAGGCTGAGGCTTATTCCATTACAGAGTTTGACCTTTGATATGGTCTCTAATGAGGCAGAAGCTATCAATTCCATGGACCTCGGTAGGGGATGTGAACTTCTTACTATACAGCCACATTCAACACAGTGCTAGTAGCAAAAATGGATAGGGGCTGATCAGCTGGTGGCAAAACAGAGGAATGGAAAGAAACCTTTGATTCAGAATCAGAAACTACAAGGATTTTTGACTGCCCCTGCTGCTGGCTTGGGTTAGCACTTAAGGCAGTGCATCCTGCCTGCCTATCTAGCTGTGCTATGGAGCTTGCCATGGGCCACATCTCAAGATTTCTCACCTGGTTTTCAAGGCTAGAGCAACACAAGCTGGAATTTCTTTTTTTCTCTCTCCCTTCTTACAACTGAATGCACACACATATTAAGTATTTACAGGCACTTAACAGGCAATTAGAGATCAATGTGATGGGTGCATTTGAAAGACTGACAGTTCAGGCCTGTTTTGCACTTTGGAGCAATACTACATTAACATTCACTAACAATACACAAAACACACTGCCGGGGCAGTGGAGTCTCCTTGGAGCTCCTCCAAAGCTCTCCCACCGTGGGGCTGGGCCCTGCTCTGGGTGGCTGTGCTGGGGCAGCACTGGGGCAGAAGGACCCTGAGGTGCTTCCAACCTCAGCTTGCTTGGGTCTCTATGATCCTTGGTGCTTTGGGTTTTAGTTTCATGACCATGTTTGAGTAGCACGCCCATCACCCATCACACCCATAACATGGCATGCAAGCATTTTCTTTCTTATCACAGTATCACAGAATAATGTAGAAGTATGTTACATGCAAAGACTTGTTTGTTTGTTTTTGATGAGGAAGCACAAATTATACCTTTTTGCCTTTTTTTAGCTGTGTCCCCAGCACCAAGCCTTTACCCACTCTCCTGTCCTCCCACATCTGTCCTCTCCCACGCCACACCATGCTCCTGTCAGTGCCTTGGCAGTCACACCAGCCAAGTTGGGTCACAACCACCTCCTTCTGCCCAGAACAGCCACTTACTGCAGTCATTTGTACAGAACTGCAGCAGCTCATCAGAAGGACAAACACAAGTAAAAGTGGGACAGACACCTGAACTAGGGAATTGCTGTGCAGCTGCATGGCTTCGAAAGCTGTTCTAGGACACTCCTGCTTCCAATCTGATCAGCTTTCCGTTTATGAGAGTGAATACGCAATTATAAAAGAGGAATAACTAAAAAAAAAGAAAGAGGATTACAGCCAAGGCCTGCTTAGAAATGAAATCTGAACAGCACAAAGGTACCTTGGAAGTACCTTGGAAGGCTTGTGTCTGACAGTGTAATTGAAATGATTAGTCACTAAATACAGTGCAAGAACTCCTTTCCTTCAAAACCGAAGAGCCCAACATCCTGGCCTTTCAAAACAGCAGTCACATACTCTTTCTGGGAAATGAGTGATGGTTGCCTGGTGTAATAAAATATTCAGCTTCACAAGAATGCTTTATTAAGGAGGAGGTTCATGAATTTTTAAAATTATTTTGTAAATCACTCTGAAAGCTGACAATGAAGGCTAACCTGCTGGAGTACAGGTGCCACACTATCACCACGCTCAGCCTGACACTGGGGTGTGTGAGCACTGTTCCCCTCCCAGCACCAACAGCAGAGCCCTCCGTAAAACACCAGACCCCACAGAGCTCCAGGGCCAGGCAGGACTCTGGCTCCTACATCACTTTCTGCTCTGCCCTCGCAGGGAAGTGGCTGTTTGGACTCAGGCACTGTGTGATGGCCACCTCAGAGTGCAGCATGAGAGGAGGATGCACACACCACCCACCCCAAAAACATCTGGGAAGGTGAGCCATAGCACCTGGAGGATGGTGGGAGGCTTATTCCACATCATCACCTCTGTGTACATCAAAGCTGAAAACAAAATGCAGTCACTATTGTTGCACCTGTGGAAGGAGGAAAAAAATCTATGCCAAACTGCACAAAGTGGTTGTATGGGGAGATCTTTCGCTTTGACTTCACTAGAAAACAAACCAACAAAATGGTTATTGCAGTGCTAGGTAGGTGACAGACCCTCCCTCTCTGTCACCTGCAGGAAGCAGCATGGGCAAAAGCGGGTTGATTGGTTCACTGCACTGTGAGCAGGTTGACTGGTTTTACTGTGTCTCTGCCGGGCTGCTGCAGAACGGGCTGACAGCCTTGTGGTGCTCGCAGTGCTGCTCGCTCCAGGTTCAGACCCTGCTGGTGACCCAGATGGAGAAGTTGCTACACAGTGTTCCTTAATTGGCAATTTTCTGGTATGTTCTCTTCCGCATCTGTTATTTATGTCTCACAGCTTTCTTGCGTGCTGGTAGACAACAAGGAACTACAGCAGTGCTATCCCCTTGTATTTAAAACATTTAGACAGACAACAGCCCCAAATTCACATAACATGATGGTTCATTGCACTCCAAGGAAATGTCGTAGCTTTATAAAACGCTTCTCTGAGATGATGAAGTAAACCCACGGCTGCCGCTCAACAACTACTGAGCACCAGAGGAAGAGCGGGGCACAAAGCAACCAGCAAGGCGCTGGGGCAGAGCTGCTGGCCTGACGCAGATGCTTCCAAGGCACCGCCTCGGAGCTGAGTGCCGATGAGCTTGGTGCCACGCCAACAAAACCATCAAGAAGCCAGACCTCTCCTCGTTATTAAATTGACCAAGCAAACAAATGAAAGGAATCAAAGCAATAACAGAGGGCAGATAACCCTTGGGCTGTCTTATAAGCAGTGGCTGACAGATGTGGATTACTGAAAAAGTAAAGAGCTTGCCACTTGTATGTAATAAAGCCACAGGGACTGCAGCAATACCCTTCTTGTTTTAAAGAAGAGCAAAGGCATATATTGTCAAAACCATAAAGCTTGCCATAGCAAACCATTGTATGTTTCTGAAGCTATATAAAGACATCACAGGCTTACGGTTTTGAAAGGAGTGACAGCTATGACATTCTGCAATGTTTCGGTGAGGCGCCGTGCGGAGTAACTACGGATCACGCAGGGAGCATCATCTATTTGAGCCCTGACAAGAACACCTGGATAACCTCTCTGAACTGGTCAGCTGGACTGACTGGCCTGGGCATTCATCACTGCTGCAGTTTCTTTCTTAAAACAAGCTCTAGGAAAGCAGTATTTTAGTTTCATAAGGAACCCAGAGGTAGAAAAAATGTTGTCTTGTTTGTTTTCCATGCTTGTGCTGACCAGGTATAATTTGTCATCTGAGGATGCAAGCTGCCATTTGAACTAGAGCTTGTCCAAATTTTGGCATGAATACCGGCAGAGCTGTAAATGCTCCACCTGTCACCATTTTCACTGCCTAGTCAGCTTACAACATTAAGGGAGCGTTACAGGTCCCAGAAGAGCTCCTGCTTTGTTGCTGTTGTAAAGGTCTTTAAGCCCTTCTCTGTCAAATTCAAATCTTCCCTGTACACTTTTAAGACTGAGATATTCCTGTTTTGGTTAACTCCTTGCTGCAGTTGGTGACTGTTAGCTTTCAGCCTCTGAGAAAATGAGTGTGATGGGTATGGAGGAGCAGCATAACTGGTGGCTTTTTTGTACAACACACGTGCTGCCATGTGATACATAAACATCATGGGTGCGACGCAGAAAACTGACCGCACAAAATACAGGCTCCTCTGCTCCCCAGTAATCTAACCCAGCTCTTCCTAAACTTCCCGTCTGGCCCAGGGCAGATCTCCCTGCTCCTCTCATGTGCTGTTTTTCAGCCTTACACATCCCAGGGCACAGCTGGTGGGATCTCTCAGATGGGCCAGTTCCCATTGATTTGACACATGCAGCTTCGTTCTAACCCAGAAAATGACCACAAAACCCATGGTGTCTAACTTCACTTTTCCTTGTTGACAGTACTGAAACTCGTGCTCTGTTGATTTGCAGGATCTATTACAACTGCAGATGTAATGTGTTGCTCCAGAGTTTCTACAGTTCCCTTTTGCCTTGTGTAAATCATAATCCCAAGGCTACGTATCAGGTCCTACTGCACAGCAAGAAAGAACATGGACATCTCTATAAATATCTTGGGATAAACGCCCATAAAGAATTGCCACGGTGTGTCAGTCTGTCAGAGCTGACACTGTTGCTGGCGGCCTGGGCTGGCATTCAAGGGAGGATAGAGCACACATCCCCCTCAACAAACCTCCTTTTTTTGCCACAGCGAAGCATCAGCAACATCCAATCGCTCAAAACTCAGACCAATGCCATCTTTAAATAAACATCTATTGATTAAGTCAGCGTACGTTATTTCAACTATTTCCTGTCATCTTACCCTTTTTCTTCCACGTGCTACCTAAAAATGTCAGATGCCATTTCTGCACTGGCAAATGAGCAAGCACTCATTCCATTCTAATACAATCAAGTGGAACAGGGTCTGCTCAGTAAGGGAGGCTGAAGATTTAGAATGAATCAATCCTGAACTAAAAGAAAAAATTTCCAACCAGATATTAAATAATGCTTTCTTTTTTTTTTCTTTTTTTCTTTTCCCAACAATATACATATATTCTTTAAAAATTTTCAAACTTTGCCATATTTTTTTTTGTTCTTTTGAGCTAGTACTTTCTAAAACCAGAGACACAAGTACTTTGGAAGAAGCTATTTTGGTAGTGATTAAATTGTCAAACACTTGCAGTTGAACTGGGTTACTAATCTGAGTAAAGGTGAAGTTCTAAATGTTTTGAGGTTCACATATTGCTTTTCACTCACGTTCACAGAATGAGTACAACAAAGGGATAAGAAAATAGCAAGCTGTAAAATAATTCTAATACATAAAGAAAAAATGCTACATCATCATCTGTAGAACTTTCGAAGTGAATAGAATAAGTGAATACTGAAATAGGCAGTCAGAAAAACAGAACTTTCTTCATTCTAAAATAAATCCACAGTAACTACTTTAAAAATTGTCTAAGTAAAAAAATATTATCACTAACTAAAATATTTTAAATTATCAAATGAAACAAGTTTTACAACCACTTTAATAAGCAAAGTCTCTTGTTTCCTCCAGACTTGATATGATAAATCTCATCCCACACATCAATTTGTTAGAAGGCAAGTCAGAACAATAACAAAGACAAACAGCCATTAGTGGACAAGACAGTTTCATCAAGCAAGACCTTACAAATAATATATTGTTGTTTGTCATCAAGACATTTTTAATACACCAGAGTCCTTTCCAAAAGCACCTATAATCAATTCCTTCTAATTTACAAACTCAGAAAGACCAGAAGAGTGATAGTAATTTCATATTTTACACACCCACAGAGGTTATGACAATTGATTCAGTTCAGCCAAGTACCGTAATGACTTTGAATGCACTTGAAAGATTTTTGCATTTGTTTTCTGAAGCTGTAAAAGAAGTAATTCAAACTCTGCCACATGGGCACAATTTGTAAAGGTTGTACATGAAAAGTATGGATTCAGTTCTCACAAAGACAGTTCTCGTCTTATTATAACCCATCTGCAAGGCATGCTGGTCACTGCACTAAAACACTTTGCTCCTCTTTGTTCTTTATGTGGTCTGAATAGATTTCAGAATTCCTACGGCAAAAAGAGGTGGAGTGAAAAATGGGTAATGCTTAAAAACAGTTCAGAACAACAGGTTTTTAGTCAATTACTTTCACCAGTGCTAAAAGTAAGGATACGCAACCTCTGCCCTTGGATTAACAACCCACATAAAGACGAAAGCAATCAGAACCCTCCATAGCTCAATGCACAATTTTTGCCCATAAAACAAGATGAATAGGCACGCAGCCTGCCTTTCATTAACTGTTCACTAGCCAGATTTAACTATAATGAAACAGCAGCCCTGCTGCTCTGCCCTCAGAAAATACAAAATAGCTCCAAGTTCATTAGATGTTTTTTAACAAGGTTTAGAGACCAAAGTTTCAGCTGCTCAAGGCTCTGGCCTCAGAATGAAGACACCTGCAGCTCCTGTCTGCAGGCAGAACCAAGTGCTGAGCACACCTGGGAGGCTTTGGTTGAGTTCTCCGTGCTGCAGAGCAGCCCTGCCACATCCAGGCTCAGCAGAACCACAGGAGTATAGGAACTTCCTCTGGTCTTAGTGACAAAAGAAGGACTTGGGTCACTGGCATTTGCTGTAAGACAGAACCAAGGAAAGAAAGGGATATTCAGACATCAGAATGCTGCAGTGTGAGACTGAATGGCTGTTTGGCTACGTGCAGGAACATCCTGGTTGCTGAGCCCTACTTTAGAAACCATCTCAGTAGGATTCTTGTCTGAGCTGCAGAGAAGACAATTAGCTGATCACTGCAAACATGGGCTACGTGCACAGCTGATGCTTCAAAGAGCAAAAGCCTTCATGGGATCCTCTTGCCATTGAACAGAATTTCTTTTTCTGTTCCCAGACTTCTGCAGCAGTTTAACAAATTGTGTAAGCCTTATTTTGGGAACTTCTGCTGACTTTCAATTATGGTGTTTGACATGGAAACACTGGGTGCACCTTTGAGTAAGGTATACTTTTACTCATACTTAAGACAGTTTTGGCTCAAAGATGAAACCATTTGAGAACTCCGTGCAATCAAGAGGGTACTGAGTAGCAGGAATTTGAAAGGAATAAGAGGACTACTCTTACAATAGTCCTCATCGATCTGTCTTGACTGCGTAGCTCCTATTTTGATATTAAAAGATGGGGCAGCTTTTGCCACAGTGGAATGCAGCAGAAGCCCAGTGGAGGCTTTGTAAAAAGTGCTATCACATTAAAAATGAATGCTACAAGAAAGCTACAAGAAAAAACAATTCAGAAGCTCTAGATTTATACTTCAAAATATAGCACTTTGAGTCCAGGGAAGGCTATGGCAGTTCTAAACTGCACTCAGCAGATCTAGAATTTCACATACGGTATTTTGGGGTTTAAAAGAGCTTGCCTGGTTAGACAGCTGATGAAGCATGAAGGAGAGATTGCTACTTTCAGGCAGACTAGGGGAATCAGTGTCATGGTAGACACTGTAGTAGCAAAGAGATGGTACTGGAAAAGCAATACACTCGAATGATTTTATGATTTATATTCTCCTCCTTATCTGTGACAATATCCATTCTCTGAAGATGAAACAGGAAACATACAGCTGCTGCATATATATTCATTTTCATTGTGTTCTAGCTTTCAGAACAGCGTCAAGGTCCATGAAAATAATAACCTAAGGAAGTACTTAGAAAAAGATGCAGATACACTCAGCTTGCAAAGTGCACTCCTTGCAGTTCTGTTGGAAAGAAAACAGAACCCTTTTGCAGAGCATAAGTGCCCTGTTGCTGCCAGCTACTGACATGCCTCCAGCAAACACACATGTTCCTCACTATGCATGTGGACTACAATGTGCCACTCATTTATTATTCTCTTTGACCTTCTTGACATGAGATGCATCTTTACATTTTATATACATTGTGCTAGGAAAAGGTCTTGAAAAACCAAAATTGCCTACCTGAAATCTTGGTCAAAAAGAGCCTGCCTTCAAGGGCAGGACATCTACAGCTTCTCTGGGCATCCTGTGCCAGGGCCCCACCACCCTATGAGTAAAGAATTTCTGCCTCACATCTAATCTAAATTTCTCCTCTTTTAATTTTAGAGCATCCCCCCTGTCCCATCACTATCAGACCATGTAAAAAGTCACTCTTCCGTTTATAAGCTCCCTTCAAGTGCTGAAAGACTGCAGTGAAGTCTCTCTTCTCCAAGCTCAAACCCAGCTCCCTCAGCCTATCTCCATAGAGGAGGTGCTCCAACCCTTTGAGCATCCTCGTGGTCTCCCATGGATCCTCTCCATCAGCTCCCCATCTTTCTCATGCTGGATGCCCCAGCCCTGGACGTAGTGCTGCAGGCAGAGCCCCATGAGGGCAGAGTAGAGAGAGATTAGATAAAGAAATCAGATTAAGTGACCATCACCAACACCAGTCTAATGAAAACACCTCACAGAGGACATGCTTCAGAAAGGTCTAGTGTGCTGCCAGTAAAAGAATCCCCTCAGAACATCACGCTGTTCCACGTCCCTAACCAGAACTGTCAGGGCTTTTACAAGCTTGCTTTGAAACCAGAGTAAATCACTCATTCTTTTAAAGACTGCCATAAGCAACTGCATCAGTGCAAAATCTGGATCTCAGTATAGAATCCGAGACTAAAAATGCAAACTGAGTATAGTACAACTTTTCTTCTGTCTTTCACCAAGACACGTGTGTCTCACAAGCCTGTGTTGAACCTCTCTATCTCAGAATCTGCTAGAAATGCTTTGACAAATGAAGAATTTAAGGGATTTCTTGAACATCATGATATACTTACTAAGTGACTTCCAAGTCTAGTTTAAGTTCCTAAGATATTGCAGTGCTTGGAAAGTGGTAAATGATTTTTTATTAGCCACAGACAAAAATCAAATTTGTGCCTCAATCTCCATCAATCTTAGTAAGACTCTGATACAGTGATGCTCTTTTATTGGCTAGACTAATGAACACTGGAGTCAGTTCCTTTATCTTCAGCTGGTTAAAAAAGTTATTCATGTCCTGCTCTCAGTATTTCCAAAGCTAATGGTCTGATTTCTGCCACCAGATTGAATCCTGAGAGAATTACACTAACATTTCCTTTCTTATACTTTCTTAACAGCTATTATTTTACATAGGACACAAAGGATGCATTTGCTTAAGTTTCGCTATCATAGCATCGTTCAGCCTTTTTTTGCTCAACCTGAGTACGCATAATTTTCATGTTTTGTGATCCTGTGAGGGGGTAGGGACTTATGAGGAATAATAACGCTGAAGAGAGGTAAATGCTGTCCTCAGCTTCCTGAAACAGAATGTAAGACACTGAAGGCAACCTATGCGAACCTACTTTACTTCATATTAAAGGAGCTGTGCTGGTACATCATTAGGCATTGAAATTCATTGGGAGAACAGTAGCTTAAAGCAAAGGAAATGGTAACTTCTAAATTGCTGTGGCTCACACCCTTTACTTGAAGGTCATTTGTCATTTACAAAATGGAAAGGCTCTGCTCATTTTCACATATCTCAGACAGGACGGGGATCGTCTCATTTTGCAGGCTATTTCAGAATCAGAACATAACTGACGATGTGTTCATCCTCCCTTAGGGCTTCCGACCAAAAGTACTGCTTCACGGAACACCTGAAATAACATCTTAGAATGTAATGTAGAGTAAAAAAATTATGAAGAAATACTCTTATGATTTTCTCCAGTTATGTATGTTATGTGACTGTTTACCATCACAAGTTCATCACAAGTTCCCCAAGCTAGTTTTTGCATTTGTTGTCATTTAAAGAATACACTGGAGGAAAAGTTTTGCTTTGCGAAAGCATTACAATGTGGCATCATAACTCATTTGGAAGAAATCGTTTTGGATATCTAAATCTGGTCCATGAAGTTTTACAAAGCTCATGCATTCTTTTCAAAGACTGTTGGATTTTAGAGGCATGTATGGAGCACTGCATGATGCCTGCAGGATGCAATCCACACAAAGGGTCAGGGCGATAATAATGCCTGTGTGATGCTATCCAAACACAAGAGTTTTATATTAATAAAAGCCTAGACATATACCAAAACAAAAAAAAACCACCAACTCCCCAAAAAATCAATCTGAGTAACTAACCTTTCCTCATTTTTAATTCCTACTTCTGAAACATGACATTTAGTGCTGTTTCTTGCATGGAGAAAGTGAAGAATGAAGAAAATTCAGAAATTCAGAACACCACTCAGTCTGCCCATTAGCCTTTTAAAAGTAATTAAATGGATGAAAATATTCTTCTCTCCACATAGACCCAGTAGAACAAATACAGCTATTAGCCATGGCTTAAAATAATTACCCTAAAAATACCTGGAAGTGTTAAGATTTGCTTCCAGCGGAGATTCTGATGGCCATTTCTTAATACCTGCTCATTTCATTATCTCTTGCCACACCAACTCAGCATGCTTTGAGTGTCCAAAACTAATGTTCTTTAACAATTTATTATGGAGGAACGTATGCATATATTCAATTACTCTACGTGGAGAAGTGCAAGTTTCCTTAGGGAACTACTTTGCTTCCTCACAAAAACAACAAACTACCTCTCCATACAGCATTCGAGCCTATACAAGAGAGCCGGAAGTCACCAGAAATGCTTTGCAGAACAAGTAGCTTTGCTCGCTCACAGGCTAAGGAAACACAGACTTATTCTTCCCTTTTTAATCAGTTTTACATTCCAGTAACGGCATTGTTTCCGAACACTTGAGGGACAGAGATCTGCCTCAGTTCAGAGGTATTCAGGTCTCCTGTTATCCATCTGCATCACAATATAACTGGAGTAAGCTGGCTAAATAATCTGGGTGCCAACAGCAACAGCAACCGGTGGGGTGAGACACTGCTTGTGTGCAACATGTTCACAAATGAGTACAGATATTTGTCCTGAAAGCTGCCCTGGTTTAGTGCTGTCACTGACATCAGCACTTGCTCTTGAAGCAGACACAGCAGGTAGCAGCAGACACTTCAGGATGATGGAGTTTAATGAAAATTGGTCTAGAAAAGAAAAATATGTCAAATGCTTTTGTTATTGTTTCCCGGGAATCTGCGTGGCTAAAGCATCATACATCATCACAAGAATCTGAACTGGAGCCTTTTGCATATTTGTACAGCCTAGGTACACGCTGCGTTTTGCGAGCCCAGGAGCACGGAGTGCCGTGCAGAGCTGCAGGGACAGCCACACCTGGGAGCCCAGTGGCACCTGCAGGTCACTGCCACTGCTCTGCTCTTCCCTCCTGAGCCTGTAGGTGAGCTTTGCACAGGCTCACACAGCTCTGGGGTTTTAGTACTATGTTGCATTGCCTGTGTCAGGTAGCTCTTTTGCTATGTTCAAAGCAACGAAATTAAAGAGGAACCAATAAAATTCTTGGCCCTGCATTATTAGCTGTAATTTGTTTAGAGATAGTTCTCACAAGCAGACACCTCCTTCTGAGTAGTAATTTATGTGCCAGTTCTTTACCAGCATTTAGATCACTACTAACTACTTCTAACCAAGGGTTTTTTTTTTTTTTGCCTTGAGATGTTTAATTATTACGGGATAAATGGTACTAGTGGGGGATACATGGGGAAAGAATAATTAGTGGTTCCATCTATCTAAATGAAAGAAAATATTATTATTAATTAATATCCATACAAGGAAGCAGAAAGAGTTTTAAAAAATCTACAATAGAGATATCTACAGGGGCCACATTTGCTCTGAGTGTCGCTTTGACAGGTACCCATTTATTACTTTAACAAGCTGAGATTGTCTGCATCTTCAGTCACGGGAGGTCAATCCTTCATTCCTGTCAATCCTTTGATAACTAAAGTGTCTGTATTAATAACTAAAAACTGAAAAGAACAAGCTAAGATAAGTACAGTAGGGGGTCACATTGCTTCAAACTGCCAAATGGCAGCCAGTTTGTTTTGAATGAAGGAGAGAGTTTATCACTTTATGTGTGGTGCTAATTATTTAGAAACGCTCTGCCACAACCTGTCTAAAGACGGACTTTTTCATCCACACATCCCTCTTTCTTACCACAGCAGCATACTTCTGTGGAGGAAGCCACAGCTCGATCTCTGCAAAGGGAGGGGAGAGGGATTTTTTAACGCCTGAATACCACATGACCCATTTGTACAAAGGTCACTCTGAAAGTAATGTCTCCTTTTTGTTTCCAGGGGAGCTACAACAGATACAAAGAGCACAATAACACTATTTGATGGAAGAAATTCTCTGCTACAAAACACAGTCGCCATTGTTAGCAGTGGATGTTTGCAAAATAATCATACATCAGATGTGTGAGTAGAGGAATGAAAACAACACAAAAAGTTGAAGGCCTTCCTGGAGAAATAGGTGAATGTTTTACTCATTTTAGACCATTAAATTGTGTCAGATCCCATCATCCCATGATCCTGATCTCCTAGAAAGACAATTTGAGACCGTCTCGGAAGTACTAAAGCAAAGTCAAATGCATATATTTTCTATGCCCTTCCTGAGAAATTTTCTTACTTTTAAGAAAATGGCATTTAAATGTCTCAAACTGTTTGGATAGTAATACAGGTTTTGAAGCTAATAGCTTTCACAGGAGATTTCCAAAATAAATACATAATGACCAGAGCTCAAGACCAAACCCAGGGCTATGAGCACCTGCAGAGCACACAGAAATTTTCCACCATACCTATCACCTACATGTCAGCGCAACCAGTGCTAAAAGACTCAAAACAGGACACTGGCAATGTGGACCAGATCTCAGCACTTCCCATTTATTGACTACAGTCTCAGCAGCTTACTTGAGTAGAGGATCTCTCCCTCACATGACACACGCTCATGGTGTCAGAACTGAAGTAACACCAACTTCTGTCATCTCTGTAACCAAACTGTAAAAACGATTGAGTTTGCAGAAGCCAGGGGTTCACTGACAGCTGTGATAGAGCTCTCTGTTGCTCACAGAAGCATGGGAGTACTGATGAGCACCGACAGTTTATGAAGGTATAATATAAAAAATAATCTAATGTATATATGTGACAATATAAGAAGAAAATAGTGTTATATATCTAGTTGTGAAGTCCTCCAGACTACTTGTTTTAATTGTCTAGGAATGCAGAGTACAACAGTTGTGCAGGCTTCTTTACTACCCCTCTGGTCATCAGTCAGACTGAGCTGAGCAGCAGGTGTATCAGCAGAGCTGACAGCAGTAAGAAATCAACTGCAATGAGACAGACACACTGCTCAACCCGCTCTAAAGTACGGAATCAAATGCAGTTAAATGTAGAAGAGAAGTTGAAAAATCTTGGATGTCTCTGGAAATGTGCAGCCTTAGGTTTTGTTCCTGACTTGTCTGCTGAACCGCCTAGTCATCTCCCTGAGCGCTTCCCCCACTGCAAACCAGGAGTAACAATGCCTCTTTTGCAAGGTACTAAATGACAGCTGGCCATTATCATGGCAGCTCTAAAGAAATCACTTATAACAGAACTACAGATTTTTAATAGAATTTAAGGTAGTAAGTCCTGTACAAATACGCTAAAAAGGTGCAGTTCTAACCCTGAACTGATACAATGGCAGTCTGAAATGCAGGGAAAATAAGCATAGAGACACAGAATGCTTTGGGCGGAAGGGACCTAACAGATGATCTGTCTTCAGCCTCCTGCCATGGGCAGGGCTCACCCACCAGATTGGGTTGCCACGCACCAAATCTAATTGCCCTGGGCCCCATGCAACCTGGCCTCAAACACTTCCAGGTATGGGGCACCCACAGCTCTGAGCAGCCTATGCCAGTGCCTCACCATGCTCACAGTGACGGATTTCCTCCTTATATCTAATCTAAATCTACCCTCAGGCCTTCCCCTTACAGGCCTTGGTAAAAAGTCTTTCTCAGTCTTATAATAATCACCCATACTTCTTCAGCTTACAGATTCAGTTTAGAAACCTCCTGTGAGAAAGCCTTCCAGTTAGCATTTGAGAAAATTTCCAATTTTTTGGATATACCTGAGGTTTAATTAAAAATGAAATACTCTTCAGTAAGGTTATTTTAATGAGTGCAGTCCAACAAGGGATAGTGACTGTTCTACTGCAAAAGAAGAAAAATACAATAGATAGAAGACGTCCTTGCTCATACGCTGCTCGGAAGGATTTTGTCCTTCTCACGTCTTTCACATTACCTTCTCTTCTCATTTCCATATTTTTGTTTTCTCCTTCGCTTCATTCCATGGCAGCAAATAATGCTGAATGCTGATGCAGCTGTATTCATTCATTTACAGATCATTTCTCTAAGTACCACACACAAGTGCTTCACTTTTCCAAATACAAATCAAGGCTGGTTACCTTAATTACTCACGGATTTCTGAGGTGCACAGGTGAGATGGGCTTTCATTGCCCCCCCACCTATGTTAAAAGAAGTAGCTAGATCTACATATTCTTTCAATGACTGCTCAGTGTACAGTACTAGCACAGATGAATCCTTGTCAGAAATAATTCACTTTTTCTGAACAAGGAGTTTCAGGAGGTGACATTATTTTTAAGTCAGCAGATGAATAATAATCCAAGTGACTGCTTTGGGAGGAATACAATAAAAGAATATTCAGTGACTTTTTCACCCAATTTACTTTTTCTGGGAGTATCAACACAATATTTAGACATGTAATAATATAATAATAAAAACTTAGACATGTTATCCATAAAAAGAGACTCTTGGTTCTCTTTTAAGTAAGTTGGTAACACAGCACTAACAAAAAAAGTCGCCAAGCAAAATGGAAATGCTAACAATGTAGCAGTACTTAAATTTTATGAGAGTAAGATTATGACTAGGTACATAAAAATGAGCGGGAAATCTGCAGCTGACAAGAGGTCGGTGCATAATTACTTTTCTGCTCTCACCAAATGGCTCCAGTTTGAAAGACTTCATTTAAACAGAAAGACAGTGATGAAAATGCTGACTTGAGCTGAGCGTGTGCAACCCAAGCAGATTTAACACTGTGTAAGACAAAAGCAACGCGAGGCTGCGGGGCTGCTTCTCACACTAACAAGTGTTTCTCTGCAGTCTGACAGAGACATTTCAGATGGGGCCGCTGGGGTCCTCTAGTCCGACCCCATGCATGGATAAAGAAGGTTGCTCAGGGCGGTGTGCAGGCCACTTTGAGCTGTCTCTGAGGATGGAGAGACCACGGACCACTCTGGTCACTGCTGTGTTCACCCTCACAGGGAAGTAGCCGTTCTCTACATCAGGATGGCTTCTCCCATGCCCAACTTGTGCCTCCTGGGCTTTCACCACGTACTGGAGGGCAGCCCTCCTTTCCACATGCTGTCCTCAGTTGGGTCCTCCCGGCTGCGGTTCTCATCTACACTCCGTGTGCTGCAGGCCTCAGTCCTCCTGGCAGCCCTCCTTGGGACTTCTGCCAGCATCTTTTCTATACCCAGAAGAGCACACGCTGCTCCAGCTGTACCTCAGTAGTGCCAACAGTGGGAAGGATTGGTTCCCTCGCCTTGCTGGCTGTGTTCCTGCCAACTGGCCCAGGGTGCTCTTGGCCTTTCCTGCTGCAGGAGCACGTCAGGGCCACGTGTCCTGCATGTCCTCAGGCCCTCTGATAATATGGCAACTTAATTAAAAAGACCAACCTTAGTCACAGAGGAAAGCAAGTTCACAGTCATTCCAGCCCTGGCTCACTGCTCCCCAGCCCCAGGGCCTGAGGAGAAGCGCTTGCTTTGTAACACTGCAAGATCCATTTTGACATTTTGTAAAGTAAAAGGAATAAACTAGATTCTGCCCGCCCAAATGCTTCTTTTTCTCTGACAGAAAGGAAAAAAGTACTGCATTTTCTGTTAGTCTGAATAGAACATTATTTAAAGTTCCAAATAAACAGCTCTTCTCAGTACACATCTCAGGGTAAGAAAATGCTTAAGTCCCATCTGATTCAGCAAAGCTTTTAAACACCCAAGTGTCACTGCCTTCAGAAAGAAAGCTGAGTGGGTGCTGCTGTGCTTTGCTGAATTTTGGCCTCACACTGTAAGAAAAGGATAATTTGGCTCATTATATTTTGTGAATGACACAATGCCCCTGAACGTTAAACTTTATATCTATTTGCATATATATGCACAGCATTAGGTTTGGCTCTTGAGTAACTACAGAGATCAAAGTACACATAGATCCTTAGAGACTATCAGACAGCAATTATGCTGCAAAATAAATTATAGGCACTCTCTCCATGTCTCACTTTGTCCAGCTGTACATTTGCTTGGGTTCTCCTATTGCCCTTGAACATGCCTTGGTTTCATTTGTTGAATAAAATACTCCTAGGTGAGGGTTTATGAAACAACCACTTCACTCCCAGCAGTGCTTGAAAAATAAATAAACAACAACAACAAACTATCCAAGCAAAAATTTGTCATGGGTTATGCCCAAAAGTTCCCAACGATGTTATTAGGGCTTTAAAATAACTTTTCAGAGAGGACTAACAGTGGTTGGAGGTGGTCTGTGAGTGGTGCACGGACAGATTTGGACAGATTTGATGCCTTGCTGCAGCTCTTAATTTCCATGAGGGTTAATTTACTTCCAAATTTTCCGCATTATGGCTGCTTGAAGCATTCCTGACACTGCCACAGCCCATGAGGTGCCACTTCCCCTCTCGCTCACAGGACATGCTTGGGACCCGAAATGCAAGCGGCTGAGGTCACACCCGCGCTGCAGTGACTCAGCCAGCAGTGCCTCCAGTGGCTCTTGTGCAGCTCACTGATGGGCTCTGACATTCCTTCTCACTATCAATGTCAAAGGGATGTTTGTGACTTTAATGGTAAATTACCATTATTGGCATTGTGATTATGTCTGACTGCACTTGGGATGGAAACGTAGGAACAGCCCAAAGAGGGAAGATACTCAGCTCCTTTCATCTAGCTTTACGGGGTGAAATGCAGCATTTAAAAACACTGTGTTAAGCTGATCACGATGTTTAAGTGAGTTTCTAAGTGAATTGTTAATCCATGATGGTAAGCCCATGAAACTGAAGTTACTATTTTATCCCATGAAGAAGATTGATCAGGATAGAAACAGCTCCTTCCCCAGTTCCTTATCTCCATCACAGCTCCAGGCACAACAGTGAAAACAAAAGTTCCAGATCCATCTGGGAAGGCAGTTACTGCAGTACTGGTTTCGCAGTGTGCTGAAAGCTTTCCTCCACCCCCCCAAGCTCACCCCGTGTGCATGGAAGACACCAGATCTGCAGAAGAAAGCCCTGCCGACCCTGGCAGCCCCCCACTGGTAGCTCGGTGCTTCCAGCAATTGAGTCACTGCCTCGTCCCCACCTTAGAGCAGCAGGAGTAGCAGCAACCCAGCCCTCCACCCCCGCTCCATTCCAAGTCTGTTCTTGTGCATCCTGAAGAACTACGAGCAAGTACTGCAGACTGCCCAGGTGGGCGTAGAAAACAGTTTCTGAAAACCCTTACTGAAGGATGTAACCCTCTACAACTGAAATTTGGTCAAACAATGTCACCTCTACATTAACATTATTCCATCTGTCAGCAAACCCAGAGAGGTGGTACGGGGGATACCAGTGGCTGTCTCTAATGTCCTAACCAGCATAGTTTGTAATCAGTTCTGCTGCCTTCCAGACATTCAGAGTTACCATTGAAAATATTTCCGTATCTCCCCTGGACAAAACAAATCCCACTATAGTCTGCTGGTTTCCTAATACCGCTGTAAGTCTGTTGCTACGTACAGTTGTTCTCCTCTATTTCTCCCTTAAAATGCAAATTTCAATTTCTTTGAGAACAGAAACATTTTTTTTCCCCTGCTATTGTGCAACAACTTGCCAAATGGGATGTCAGTGCTTGATTAGGGCTTTAAGTTACTATAATAATAGAAATAAATGGGATTAAAAGTATGCAGTTCAATATCTCGCAGCACTGATAGTTTCTGAATTCTGCAATAAAAGATTAACCCAATATATGTTTAGATAGAATCTCTGTGAGCCTGTGATATCCAGAGATATCTGAAAGCTCATGTGATTTACAATGCTTTGCTGAAGCTTTCTGAGTTTTTCAAACTTTTGCAGAATGAATTCTTTCTAAGGACAAATATCAAAAGATGAACGGGAAGAAGGTGATTTATGATGAATAAATCTCAAAAGGTTCAGAACCTACACTCTAATGGGATATGCACCACAGAGTTTGAAAAGCTATCTGAAACTGAAGCAAAATTCATATTTCATCAAGAGGAATTTGGGGGACCATAGCAGTCTTTCTTGTCCAAAACGAATCTGGTTGTGTCATTCCACAGAAAGCGTGTCATAATTTAAATTAACGCTCATGACCAAGACAGAAACATTCAGTAATAGTAGGAAAATGAGGGAAGTGAAACTTGGAATCTAAAATTAGTTTTTCAGTAAAAGCTACAGATAACTGGAAGAATCTTCTATTTTTTTTTTTTTTTCATCATTTCCTGTCTATCCCTAAAAAGGATTTTTCCTAATTTAAGAGAAAGAATAAAGGAGCTTTGGATTGAACTGCATAATCAGTGAACCAGACAATCCCAAACTGCTCAAGCATATCTGACATCTGCTTGAAGAACTTGGCTGCAAATAGCAGAAGAGAGTTTCCACTGCAGTACACGCAGAGCTGGGTTGGGAGAAGCAGCATTAGAAAGTGTTATTCCCATTTAGTAATTATGCCTTGATTGTTTTTTATATGTTTGCTCTACTGTAACTTGCTTGCCTTAGGGTGGCACTACTGCTAGATAAAAAACAGAAGTAATTTAGTTTTAAAGGGGAAATGAAAGTTTAAAAGTAGTTTAACGTTTCAGTAGAACTGTAATGATTGGAGATGACTGGATTGTGTCGATAAGGAGTACTAATTTCAATAGTAACTCATGCCTTAATTCTCTTCACAGCAAACAGCCTCCCTTGCTCCCTTGTGGTACACAGTATACTCTTATCACAGTCAATGGTATCTGGGAGGAAAAAAAAATGCATTTTCATTTTTATTCCTCAGAAGCTTCATAAAGACCAAATTTCCACAGAGTTGTTATTTACTTCTATGGAAATGGCACTGGCTCTGTGATGAGGTGTAATCATCAACACACAGTTCACAATCTCTTTCTCTTGCTTAGATCTACCACCCTGTTTCTCCACCGGTTGCCATGACCTCAGCAAATTTAGAATGCGATGTCTTGCGCTGATGTCAATGATCACATCAAAACACCAGTGTTCCTAAGCTCTGCAGAGAAGGTAGGAACATGGAACGATGGGGAAGAGCTGGGAGCCAGCAGAACGCGTTGGCTGACTTCCTGCAGGACTTCTCTGCAGACACTTACACCCCTGTACATCAGCAGGACTTGACCACACACGGCATGGTGGGCATACTAGTGACCTACTCAGCAGGTCAACTGCCATCCCTTGTCGTTTTGGTCTAATAAATGGGCATTTGTTCACTTCCACAGTGTGGTACAGGGGTCAGTGTTTGGCCCCAGAAAGTACTGTATGATTAGCACATCAAAAGACTTGTCTTAAATTCTCCTCCCCTCACTCTCCAGCCCTTTATTCTCTCACTTACATTTTTCCTTTGTTCCTTTCTGCAAATCCTAGAGTAAATGTTTTTTGAGTAATTAATGTGTCAAACACAAGACCTGAATTTTCATGGGCAATTAGTGAGCTGAATAAAACCAGAAAAACACATTTCAGATTTAATAGCGAATGGAGGTTCATCTGCTGTTTCGCAGAGCTTTATCCTGAAATATAGAGAGCTTCGTATGCATGTAAACTTTTTATTTATTTCATATAACGAACCTTCCTCTCCTTTTCTACTTTTCACTTACGATTTGCATATTGTCCTTCTGCATCATTGATAACTGATCAGGTTAACATCTGCTTTCTGCTGGTATCAAGAGAAGTGCATTTGTTTCTACAGGACTGTGCAATCCCTCAGGTCTTGCAAAAGTGCAGTTCCCTGACAGGGAGCCACCTCATGCTTCCCACAGCTACGCAAGGCACAAGTGAGAACATGTACCATGCCTGTGTATGCTGCTCCAGGAATGTGGAGTAGTGTACGTACACAATCACACATCTTGGCATAGCAATGCAAAGTTGTATCCGCTACAGGCAAAGTAAGAGCATTATAAGCAGTGTAGGTAGCAAGCAGGACTCACAGAATTCATAACTGCTGCTGAAAGGACGAGACCTTCAGTGCAAGTGGAGAAAGTGATGGATTGAGAGATTGCCTAAAAAGAAGAGCTGGTGTGCAGTTGTACCATGGGACATACACTTCCGACAAAATTTAGAAGTGTGGATACTGGATCATTTTGATATCAGAGGACCGTAAGAAAGAGTTTTATGCTCTCCAACGTTTCTAGGGATTTAGCTGCCTGGTTCAAAAAACACCTGACTCTGAATCATCTCAGCTTAGAGGCAAGCAGTCAAAATGATTAGCAAGCCAAGGAGACGGCTCAGTCTCAAGGACACAGCGCACTACTCTGACTGGAAAATCCATCACGAGTTCCATATATCATAAATGAGCAACACAAATTAGTAAATAATCTCTTTTTCAGTGTCTGTGTTGACAAGGAAGAATAGACAAGAAAGCCTCCTTGTTAGTTAACCTTCTTTCTAAATGGACCATCCTGACACATAAGTGTGTTGACAGCATCTGCACAAATGCCTAAAGAATATCAGGAAATGATGAGAGATTGACCGTGGCGGTGAGCAGAGGCATACCATGAACAGTCTGATCTTCCCAGCCAGCAGAGCTGGGCACAGGTGAGAGAGTTAGGCTTAGGATAGAAAACATACAACTTGGCTTTCACTGCACTGTCTGCTTCCCTAAATACTGTGTGCCTCTCAAGGAATGTATTTACTATCATTGAAAGACTGCAGGTATCACTGGGATCTAATTTATAAGCAGATCTAGGTAGATGCTTATTAGCACCAAAATAGAAATGATCAATGAAATGTAGGAATGAGTCCAATATCCTCTCAGTGCCATTGTATCTGAAGAGATCCTATCCAGAGGTGTCAGAGCAAGGTAGGACTGTCTCACAAAGCGATGACACAGGAGAGATAAATGTGCGGCTCATGTTCTGGCCATCCATAATACAGAATGAAGATTAAAAGCACAGTTACTGACTGAGAAAGTACAATAACTGCAATCACTTTTAAGAGAGAAATAATTTGTCAGCAATCACTACACAATGGCACCTGGGACACCATGATTTCTAAATGCAATTAGTAGCTGCAGGTGACCAGTTTGAGACAAAACACAGTAAATGTATTGCTTTGGGAAATGCTGAGCACCCATCCGAAAGAGTGGTGCTCTTAGGATATGCCTCTGCTTTGGCTCAACCCACCCCACAACTCAGGGTCCTTCTGTGCAGACTACATAATGGGACTCTGCTAACCATATGAAGCTGTTGCTTTCTGGTAACTGGTGCTGTGGCAATACAAAACTCAAGTGGTTTATATCCATAGACATATTGAGTTTCCTCCAGCACAACCTCTTACTTCATTAATGGCAGTATTACTGTTTCTATGCATATTTGCATTAAAAAACACACATCAGGAATTCATTCCGGAAGGGAGTAACTTGAGGTACATGATTCATATCTTATTCCTTCTTCCCCCAGACCTACCCTGTAGGAAACAGCACCTATAATAAGCTTAAGGGAAAATGAAATACATCAAGGAAGATCAAACAGTTGTAGCAGTCAAGCCCCACACCAGACACACAGGACCAGTCCCTGATACAGAGCCAAGAATCAGACAAAGAAAAATGAGTTGTCAAGAAGCTGATTCTACTGAAGAGACTCCTCCTGGAGCTGGACATCTGGGTGCTTTGGATGCCAACGTTAAATCATCAGTCAGTTGTTTTTGGTGGAGTAAAATTCACACTGCTAGTGTTGGGATGAGTGGGCACATGCAGAATCACTCATGTGCCACAACAGTGCTACCAACTTTGCCCCAAACGCCCACTCACTGCTGAGGGGACAGGGCCATAGCAGCATCCTTGCAGTTAACTTGCTTCAAAAAGTTTTCTGGCTGCTTCCTGAGCGAAAGCGCATTTGTGTGGTTAAAAGGAAAAGACCAGTGCAAATGGTTATTACACTGGATGAAACCAAAATACCCAAAAAAACCAAAGCAGGACAGACAGAATAGCTCTGGGCTCCTTGATTCTGTATATCCTCCCATCTTAGCTATGTATGGGTTAGCTAAGATGTTAAAACTGTTCTGGGTTTTCAAGTATGTTCAAGGCCTTAAGGCAGCTGCTTTTAAGGACAGAAAATTTCCAGACAATTAAACTGCATGCACAAACATTCCGCAGAGAATTTTGCAGTGAAACTGTCTTAACGCTGAAGAATTTTCAGCAGTTGGATATATGTAGTACTTTACACAAGAAGCTTCCAACCATCACGTGGGTTATCAGCACTGTATGTGTAGCTGTGGCACAATACTGGTCTCCCAGACTCAAACCTTCAGTTTCAGTCCTTGAAGGAATCAGAAAATAAAGAACTTTAAAATATTAAACTAATCAAAACTGTACTGTACTTTCTGTTTGCAAGGATTTGCAAACCCATGCATGAGTTTAAATAACCTGATAACTGCAGCAGGAAGAACGAGAAGCTCTACAGCAGGGGGAAAATATTCTGGTTAGTATTGCAGCTTTAAGAGAAGTTTAAAGTTCCTTCTACAATGGCAGGGATAAAGATGACATTCATCTTCAGTTTCAGCAATAAGCCTGAATTTGGTCTCTTTTCAAGACTGTTCATCATACACGCTGTCCTCTGAGCTTGTGTTTTTCCTTAGTTTACTGATGGTCTTATTATATCCTTATTCATGAGAGAAACACTTTATTCCCATAGCATTAAAATTGTCTTCTGTGAAAGTGGGGAGGTGGTGAAGTGAGGCATAATTTACAGTTTCAGAATAGTGGAATAACTTTCGTTATAAATCTGCAGCTCTCATGAGTTTCCTACCTAAAGACAGGGAGACTTACAGACAGCAACACAACAAAGGCCCAGTTAAACTATTCATTTACAGAAGGGACGAATGACAAGTATACAACAAGAGCACTACAGCACATCAAGTATGCATTGAAGATGAAGTAAGGATAGTGGTTTAGAATGACTGCAGTTGTCTGCCTCTATTTTGTGCTCCTCTCAAAACCAGCATTATCAGTTTCCCAATACGTGTGTTTGCTGATCTAGTTCCTATTCAATATTTAAATTGTTGAATATTTTTATTTGAAAGGAAGTGTAGCTACACAAAATAATATTTGAGTCATATATACATAGCTAATTACTACAAGAACAAATCCAAAGTCTTTAAGGTAGTCCTTAAAGTCCAGACTTCATCATTAACTTCACTTAGACCAAGGATCACAGCATTTGTGATCCACCACTTCCAATGAAATATATGGGATGCTTCTCATGTTCAAATCCCTGACTGGTAGGTCCTTTGTCCCTGTCTGTAAAATCTACATTATAAAGATCTAGAAACCCATGACATTTGTCTACTGAGGAATCAGTAGCTACTGGCCTGGTTGGACGTTGAAACTACTGGTTTCAGCTCACAAGATCACAGAATGGATTAGTTTGGAAGAGACCTTAAAGATCACTGAGCTCCAACCCCATGTCACGGGCTGGTTGCCACCCACCAGCTCAAGGTGCCCAGGGCCCCAACCATCCTGGCCCTGAATGCCTCCAGAAATGGGGCATCCACAATTTCTGTGGGCAGCCTGTGCCAGGGCCTCATCACTCTGAATAAAGAACTTCTTCCTAACATCTAATACATATTTCCCCTCTTTCAGTTTAAAGCCATTTGCCTTTGCTCTATCATGGCCCTGTTTGACCATGAAATATGCTGCTCCCTCACCTGCTTATAAGCTCCCTTCAATTACTGGAAGGTCACAATGAGGTCTCCACAGAGTCTTCTCTTCCCCAGGCTAGGCAAGCCCAGCTCCCCCAACCTTTCTTCCTAGGAGAGACGCTGCAGCCCTCTGGTCATCCTTGTGGCCCTCCCCTGGACCTGCTCCAACAAGATATCAGCTGTATCTTCCATGAGCTTTGTTCCACACATTTTCATAACCTCTAAGTTTCAATCTTGCCCATAATCGTATCTCTCATTCTTCTGGTCAGCTCTGGAACTGTGGTAGTTATCAGAAATTCACCCTACTGACAAAAATACCCATGAAATTTCAAATCTGTATCAGAAAAAAAAAAATCCAAATTCCAGCTCACTGAAAAATATTTCCTGTACTTGTAACAGAAACAGAAAAATACAAAGACCCAGAGAGGTCTGAAGACCTGAATCAGCCTTAACCCTCACCTGTGCCTCCTATTAAGGCTTATACCTAAAAACTATGTGTTGTTAGCTTGGTTTGGGTTTTAAAATTTGATAGCAATGGCACTAGTAACCAAGCAACAGTAATTGCTTCTCTGAGATTAAACCACAACATGACATTAAAGCTCTGCTACTGAACTTCCTTACAAAGGTGCAAAATTTTTGCAGGCAAAAGTTAATTATGTATAAGGGCAATTTCAATTTAAGTTGCGAGTATCACTGAGCTGTAAGGAAGCAGGATACATCGAGGTCAAGAGTTCAGCCTACCTGAGTTTTAAATCTAGAGGAGGATTACTGTATTTCCCCATTTTTAATTGATGCATCCAGCCTCGCAAAATAGTTCCAACTACATCAAAACAAATGGTCTCTAAATAACTTATACAATAATATGATCAGACTGCAGATTTTACTATAGCTACTGTTACAATTTCACAATTAAAGAGAGGATACTACCATGAGTAAGAACTAGAGGGCATTGTGTAGCTTATAACTAAACCAGAAAGTTCAGTGTACTCTTTAGTCTATGCATAGTCAAACCCAGTGTAAGACAACTAACATGGCCCTACAGATAAAGCTACAGAAATCACAGAAAACACTATGTTATTAGGAGAGCTAATGATATCCAAAGTTCTCGGGACAAACAAGGTGGACAGAACAATAAGAGAAAATTCAGAAGACTCAGAAATAAAGTAGTGGAAAATGGTTTCAATACTGAAATACTACTTAGAAAATCAATGACACGCAGGTGGGCGTTACACTTCCTGAGTGAGTCCTGCACCAATAACAGGCAGAGGAACATATCTGGAGGCCACATCACTGCACCAGATGCAACTGCTGTGCAGTTCTGCCCTGTGCTGCACAGCCACCAGTTCCACCTCGTGTGCCTCCTGACCCTGCCAATGATGCCGGGTTGGGGGGTGGCTCCCACAGACGCACCAAGCCACGACAAGGCAATGTTGCTTAAACAGTTCCCTTGCACCAGAAGGCACAGAAGCATTTTTGCCACTTGCACAGCAGTTGCCATTAACAAGTAAATGTTTGCCAACATATCGACCCAGTAGGCTGCAATTGTTCCATACGCTTTGAATCTGGTATTTCTGTGGTAACTGTCACATACCCAAATGCTAATAGTGACTGTACTCCAAACACCATAACTCCTTTCTCGGAGCCAAGACTTCTTGCCTAGCTCCTCCTCAACCCCGACTTGTTTTCAGCAAAATTCTTTTGTGTTATCTGTACAACATCAGTGATTCAGTTCTTACTATCTTCCACCATTATAGCAGTTCCTTTTCATGTCCTCTTTTAACATGACAATAAACATTTAGTTTCTGAAGAACAGGCAAAGAAATCAATGTATACTCTGCCTGATATCCAAGTGAAAGAATATGATGAACAGATAAGACCTAGAAAATTTGCTTTGCCAGACAAAGTAGTGTATTATGTGTAAAGCAAGTGTCCAGTACTTCCCAGCTGAATATAAATTACAGTGTTTAGCCTTGTAGAGATGAAACATCGGGATTAGCTATCCAATACGTAGCTCCAAATCATGCATATTAAGCTTTATCATACTAATGTTAATGTTCCAGTATCTCAGATAATCTGAAGATCTCTGTTCTGAGGGACTGAGTTGAAAGAAATGCAGACTATCAACAAAAACAAGCAGCTGAATACAACATTTCCCTGCGGCACTGCAGAGATAACTAAAAGATGCCAATCATTCCAGTATGTTCATACCTTCCTAAAAATTTCTCAAGAGAGGGGAACAGCACTGACATCCAAATAGGTACAAATCCAGTGCAAAGTTCCCCGGTGCTATGCTGCACAGACAGGAATTAGTCCCTCACAGGCACAACATGAAAAACTGCATTCAAAAGATGAACTTTTGCTTTCCCACAAATGACCAGAACCTTCTTACTGATATTAAACTATCAATTTTTAATACTGTTATCTTGCATATTGCCTTTATTATCTGTCACATTAGGTTTATTGAACTTCATATTCGTTCTCCTTCCCAGATGTAAGCTATTCAAGTCAAATTAAAAGCACGGATTGCAAAATATCCCCACTGACCTTACAGCCAAGTAGCGCTCTTAATTAGAAATAAACAAACTGGTTCAGACTAAATAAGAACCTGTCTAGACTTCAGACAGAAGTTTGAAGGGAACTTCTATATCAATAAAGAAAAATTATTTCTGTTCAGTCTCTCTTTTTCTTTGAAATCTATCTTCTCATTTCTTACTTTTTATATCATTTTTATCTGACACATTGGGAACAAAAACAGCCACCTACTTTGTTCAGTAACGTGTTCAGGAAAGCTTGCAGTACATGATTAAGGTCTCCTTATTTCACTAGTTTGCAGTTGTCACCTAAAGCATCATGGATATTTACATTTTTAAAGTTCACCTAAATGTCCAGTTCTGGGTTCAATCACAATCCTGGCACTGGTGGTAACTGTTGCAACGGGTTCCTTCAGGTTAACCTATTATTGTGGAAAACAATTCCTCGTCCATTTTTCACTCCTTTCCCTCTAGTATGAGCTGCTGAGAAGCCTGCTAACTTTGACTCACTTTCCTGGAGCTCAAGATCTGCAGATCTGCATCAGAAGATAGAATATGTAAATAAAGGAACAAATATGTACCCTGCAAAACATATGAGGCTTTTTGAGAACGAGATGATTCAGTGGCAATATGATAATAAATGCACAGTGATTAAAGGAAGAAAACTTATTTGAAATGGGTTTCCCTGACTCTGTTCAGATGAAATAATGTTTAACGGCATGGGAGAGGGGACAGGGAAAGCTGGAAGTGTGCAAGAGAGGGCAGCACAACAGGCTGTGAAATGCAGCACCAGATTCCACCCTTTAAACCTGAGAGCACATCTGCATGATCCCTAGCAGAAAGCGTTTCACTGCATTTTCTAAGCCACTTTAAGATCTGCATAGGAAAGTTGCTATTATGTAATTCCCATTCATTGGAATATAAGCAAAATCAAAATAACCATCAGTGTCAGATTATAGTTTTATAACATGGCAACACAAATAATGTTTGCTCTCTTGCTAACACAACCCATAAATCCTCAGTGGATTAACCTTTCAGAAACTCCTGCCAACTGTTCCTGCCACTACTGCACAATTCAAAATCTCAAGCTGCCAAAAAGCTCAGTTGCTGTTTTCAGAGCACAGCAATCAATCACGTTAAGGAAGGGAAGATGAGAGAGAAGATTAAGAAGAGACAGAAGCAAACATCTAACTTAGGGTTTTTTAGAAAGAACCAAGGATAACAGCAAAATTTGAGTAGGTCTCTCACTTTTCCCTGTTGTCATAGAGGGCCTCTTCAGCTTCATCAAACTCTGCAACAAACACCACAAATGTACCCCTGTAGCACGGCACAACTTGTGCACTGAAGACATGCAACCAGCACAAGAATAAATGGAGCAGAGGACAGCAACCCATGCACAAATTCTCCTGAAAGTGCTTACCTTCATTAGTGCTCTGGCAGATCCACACTTGCTGATGCTAAACCTGAACCACCCAGCTGAGCTTCTGTTTCAATTAGTTGGCTAGGCTGCTGCTAGCATTGCAGCTGGGCCACAGCAAGGCCAACGTGATCTGCAGCTCCTGCTCAAGAGCTGGATAAAAGTACACTAGGCTAAGCATCTAATTCCTGCCAGTATCAGTTTCCTGCAGTTACTACTGCAAGATAATCTCATTATATTTTATTTGATGAACCTGCTCATTCTCTTTTGAATGTCTTTACGTCAGCCCATATATTCCATCCCTCTTACCTTCCTGGTTCTTGCTCCCACTGAGGACTGGGAGGGAGCAGCTGGGTGGTGCTGAGCTGCCTACCAGCATTAACCCACAGTGTTTGCCTTAAAGTGTATAGGGGATCTCCTTAGTTCCGTCATGTTTTTATTTTCCTTTTTCCCCTAGGGAAAGAATGCATGAATGCTACTGTCATAAGAAGTAATGGAAAGGAAAAAGAAAACAAACTAAACCTGAATCCAGCCTGGTCAGACTAATGATCTGGGTGATGTTAAATGAAACCAGAGGAGTAAACACACAAAACTGACCAGCATTGCAATGATACTGCAGCTCCCAAACTTAATGCACCAGGCTCTCACAGCTCCCCCTGAAAGACAGTGATATCAGCACTTCTTACACCTTTCAGTATCCAACTTCTGTTCTACATGCTAAGGGGAACTTGCATACGTTCACCTGCCTTGTGGCAGTCCTACAGAGCTCCTTTCAGTAAGGCTCACCAAGGACCTTAAAGGTAGGAATAAAGAGTACACTGTCATCCGAAACCCATAAAGAAAACTCTCTAACTCCAATGTGGTGTTAGAAAGCCGACATTCCTTTATTCCTCATGATATTTACTGGGCAATTTGATAAACCGAGCATGCATTCAAGTTCCACATTTAAACAGTGAAGACACATGCAATACACTGGCATACGCATTCACTACTTTGCAAGAACTCATTAATATATGCTAACATCCTTATGTGCACGTGTGATTGCATCTAAGGTGGTCATATGACCACCTGCTTCCTCCCCTTTATTTCTCCTTCAGCTTTACCACACTGACTTTTTGCTGATCTGTGGCTGTTTTTCCCCAGTATATTCACTATCATCTAAAACAATATATGTGAAATCCAAGTTGTTGCACCTCATGGATGCAAAGATAGAAGTAGTCTATTGTGACTCCAGTGTTTCTGTGAAGCAGGATTGTTGAGAAAAACCAAGGCTGTTTGCACACCAAGCAGAACTGAACTGGACAGTTTTACAACTGGCACTCACTGATTCCTTTTGCTAAACTAATATATTAGTCCTTAAACGAATACACTGACCCCTATTGCTAAACCAGCCTATATCAGTAAAAAATTACTGGGCCTTATACTGCAGTCGTCAGAGTATGATGAAAAGAGCAGAGCTGAAGATGGAAAGCATCTTCTGTATTTCCATGTTTGCAGGTATTTTGTTGTGAGTATAAAGTGGACCCTGTGCCACTCTTTATGGAAAATGAAAAATACCAAGACAATTTTCACCTCTGGATCAGAGATATGAAAACTATTGTACGTAACGAACTTTCCTTCTAGAGCTGCCCAAAGATAGCCTTCCAATATCAGGGCAAGTTCACAGACCTCTAAGGACTCAGTAGTCCTGCAGGCCACAGCTCAGTACACCATTCATGTACATATCTGTTCCCCCAAACTCAACCCTGCTGATGTCCCCAGGTGCTGAGCCAAACTCATGCATGTTTCTGCACCTGCAGGGCTCTGTGGATGTGCTCAAGGGCAAAAGCAGGAGCTGTCCTGTTTGTGGACTTGGGCATGTGGGAGGCCAGGCCCAAAGAAAGAAGAACCAGGCTCATTCACTCTGTATGCTCAATTTTTGCACCTAAATAGCTAGAAGTAATCACATATCCTAGCCTGCAGGTGGAGGCCGCAATAGCCAGCACAGACTTTTATGATTAACTACCTCATTCAAAGCTGATTTCAACTACAGGAAGCCCTTACATGCACGCTGTCCTTCCTAAAGCAGAGCTTATTTCTAAGATTTAGAAAGGGTACTTGGTAAACTTTTCCAACTGAATCAGATCCGATGAATGTTATCATTTGCTGTTACCATACGTCACTTCAGAATATACATGAAATTAAACCAGCTTGCTGTAACCAATAAACATCCAGATAACTCTCTCAGGTACATATTACAGACCATACTGCTTTAAAATTCTCCTAAGGTCAAAGACATAGCAGGGATATTATCCAGTCATCTGCAAATGTTTTCTGTTTTCAATGTCATAATAAAAGCCACTGCCGCTGCATTCACGGTTCTTTTATTTTCCTTTATTTTTTTATTTTTTTACTGCCAACACATGTTTTGGCACCTGCCTCTGTTCCTCTTGTGCTCTGGGAGGATCTGAATGCTGCAGACAGATTTTGGGAGCCGCTCCACCTTGTTGTCAGGATGCAAACGGCTGGTTTGAACCCATTTAACTGATGAATGTATCATACAGAGAATAGCTGTGGCAGACATAACTTGATTCATTAGTAGTCAGGATGAGTAACCTTTTCATTCCAGTACACAGCACTTATTGTGGCTGCCAGGCACCTCCGTGCTGATTTACAATCGCTCGGCTTTGACGTGAGTGGGGGAGTTCTATTTCTCCCCGAGTGGGACCAAGAGCCTAAGTGTGGGCTTACAAAAATATTGATCCAAAATGCACACGCACACAAAGGCATGGGAGGAGGACAAAGTACCAATTCAAGTTACATCTCTTGCTAGGAAACAGTGTTTAAGGTATAAAAGAAAACAAACAAAACCCTACAGTCTTATCAAAGACCACAGAAAAAGAAAGCAACCTGCTTTCTGACACACACAGGGTTAGAGCCATGATGCAAACAACTGTGTTCCATTTTAAACATGGAAACTACTGCGGTAACTTGTGCCTCCAGGAGAAAAAAAGTTAGGTTTTATTTTCTGATGTTTATACAGAAAAAAAAAAAATAAAAAAAGATTGGTCAGCCCTGCTCTGCCCCTCTTTCCCTGCAAATAAGCAAACAAGGAACAGAAAACCCCCACATAACATAAGCTCAATCTTCTCGGTGCCAAATGACTGCTTTGGGGCTGCAGCAGCTTGGATCGAAAGGTCTAAAGAAACAACTGCAGAAAAGCACACTGAGCAACTTGGGAAGGAGGGAACCAATACAGGGAAACAATCCTGCATTTGGGAGAGCTCAGTCAGCTGAAGCTGACTGGAAAGAGAAAACTTCCCTGCAGGTTGATGGAACAGGAGCAGGCTGTTCTCAGTGCAGAGCTGCCACCAGAAATGGCATGCTTGCTCAGGTGCTGCTTTGCACAGGCAAAGGCAACACCAATTATGAATCCCCTCACCTTCAGTCAGAATCTCAGTCTGCTCCCAAGGCTGAGCCCCTCTGGTTACCCACATAGCACTATGTTTCTCAAGGTAAGACTCCTGCTTGTTGCTCTAGTTCACTGCAGATAACTGAGGATTTATTTCCACTGCCTGCACTGTTACATCCAAAAGCTGCACACAGTAACTTCAGAGAGATGCCAAATCTGGTAAAGGAAAATTAAAGTAGAAAGTAAAAGCCAAATAAAGCTGGACATAAAGAGCCAAATGACTGGGTACATTAATATATACGATTTTTTGTGGAAAAGCCAACACAGGTTTTTGTTATTACTTTCAAAGCCACTGCTGCTTCAGAGCTTCTTGCCAAGAGTTCTTTGAAGAAATCAACAAGCATGTGGATAAGGGAGTTTGAGCTGATACTGTCTATTTGTATTTCCAGAAGGTATGTGACAAGGTCCCTCATCAAAGACTTTGAAAGAAGCTGTGCTGTCATGGAACACAAGGGATTGTTCTCTCTCAGTAAGAGGTGGTTGAAAGATAGGGGACAAAAGCAGGGCAGCATTCACAGAGGCAGGACGGCACCAGGGGATCCCCACGGGCAGCTGAGCTAAACATGTCCCAGGCTGATCTAGCGACAAAGGGCGCAGACAGTCAGCTGACAAAGTTTTCTCAGGATAACAAGTTTTTCAAGATAAATAGGTAGTTTTTTTTTTTTTCTTTTTTCTTTTCCCCAGTAAAGTTTAAAGCCAACTGTGAAGAGATGCAAAGTACTCCTGTGATACTGAAAGGCAAATGAATTTCAGTACTATTAAACGTAAAGTAATTTATGTAGGAAAAACTTCTAAGTTTTACATATACATAAATAGATTCTAAACTGCTTATCAGTGAGAAAGAGATCTTTAAGTTATCAAAGCTTGTTTTATGAAAGTGGCAGCCGAGGGCTCAGCTGCATCTCAAAAAGAATACAAGAGAAATAGAAAATGGATGGGGAATGTGCCAAACGCTTTCAAAGGGACAACCTCTACACAAAGAACTGCTCAACAGACCGAGATTCAGATGAACCTGTAAAAGAAGTGAATGAAGATAATGACACAAGTCCATAAAATCGTAGGAAGCACAGAGGAGGTGCTAGCAGAGCAAGGCTGCAGCTGTCTCTATCCAGCACATGGGAGGGAGGCAACAGTAACTAAACCCAGGACCAGACTGCAAGGAGCAAAAGTCACCACAGAATAGGTATTTAAGCCACTGTGTGTACTGACATAGGAAACTGGGCTGCTGGTACTTTATACGAGTTCAAAAAAGCAATTACAGAAATTCATGGAAGAAAACCCAGAACAAATAACAAACCCCAAGGAAAACACTGAGCCACAAGTGACTGGAAGAGCATCCTAGGAAGGGTTTGCCTGCTTTCTACCTCATCCTAAGGGCTCAAGCTCCAGCTGCTACAAGCTGCCCAACTTTCAGCCTGTCCTCCTATGACCAATCCTGTGAGGCTTCAATGATGTATGCTTTACCAACAATGCTTATGCTGGAGAGGAATATAAAGCTTTCTGGCAGTGTTGTTGGTTGTATCCAGAATAAATTTGACTCCAAGAGTGGTAACAGCAAGATCTGACTCCATCTTCACCCTTCTACTCACACATCTGGACTTGTGAAAGGAGGCTGAAGTCAGTGCTCAGTGTTGCACTGAAAGAAAATATTTAGACAACTTGGCAGTTTTAGTAGCAGTGCCATGTACAAAACTGGGCAGCTCAGCTTCTTAACTTTTGGAATTGTGCTGAACTGTAATGCTGAGATTAGAACATAAAATGAACACTTAGCAGTTTAATTCACCATAAAGAAAGAACTTTATTCTCATGAAATGTTCTTATCGGAAATGTTTCTTCTTCATTTAGCAAAAATAACAATACCCCAAGGGGAATGTAGAGTTGTAAGAATATAAGCTTCAGACTTAAATAAATAATCCAAAACAAAAATAGATCTTCAGACTGATAGTTGGACTCTGCAGTGGAAAGATGTTAGTGCTAACACTAATTTTAAGACAAAATTTGGATGATAATTCAGAGGCTTTTAAGACACCACATAAAAACAGACAGCTGACATCCAGAGGGCGTCTGATTGGTCTCTACCCAGTTGTTCATTTTTCTTTCTGTGCAGTAATGTCTGTTGTCACTATTCAAAGGAATTCTGATCAAGACAAAACAGAAATACAAAATCTTCTTATAGATCACATTCATACTAATCTGTACTGTTATTTCTTGCTAAAGATTTGCCAACACATTAATTGGGCATGTAATAATACCCTAAGGTTCATCTTTGAGTCAGATCTGTCTCCTGTATGAGTACATGGATGCTAACAGAATCAGTAGAAACATGTGCATGTACTCAGAATCAAAATTTGATCTCAATATTGGTATGCTGAGATCTGGATCTCTGTGTTCAGTTCTAATAAAAAATATTTCTATAGTATTTTAAAGGGCTGCACCTGAAAATACAGAGTTGATGTTACTTGAAATAGTACACATTTTTTTCCCTCTAAAATTATCAGATGCCTAAAAATTCAGTGCTGTGCTATTTTTTTCTAATATATCACAGCATTGCATTTTTTTCTTATTGACCAACAAACAAGTTATTCTTCATATTAAAGTACTTCCTTTCACAAGGCAAAGGAAGATCTTGTCTGCTTCCATTATGAGCAAATTAAGAGTAATGGCAAATGCTTAACTTCATATGCTTATAGAAATTCATTGTTCTCCTCTTATAACGGAGCCTTTTATTTTATAATAAACAAGGGCAGTCATTGGTATTCCAGCACTGCACAGTTGCTTACCTTCTTAACTTCCACAGCATTCTTCTTAATTTATGTGAAGCCTTCTGATAATCCTTGAAGGCCAAAATTAATTGCTGTCTGTTGTTCCAAACTCTTTTAGGGTCCAGATTCATAGCACTGTGATAAAGACTCCTTGCCCTTCTTCTTGACTGAAATATATCTATATTAGTCTGCAGGTTGACACTTAAGTAAATCATTCATATGCAAGGCTGAATATGCTAATTGGAGAATAATTTTGAGTCTCTTTCTCCTCTGCAAGATATTTATTTCAGTGTTTTTGAATATATTTGAAAACAAATTTTCATTCCCACCCTCAAAATGTACTTTTAGAACAGCCTATTTTTGTCAGATCTTCCATGGGTAAGGATGTGGGGTTTTTAGCACAGGAGAAACACAATTCAAGACATTCCTTCCCATATAAATCCTGTAAGATGCTCCGGTGCAGAACTTCACTTTGGGTCTTCTTGATCTTTCTCTAAACCAAATACTGTTCTTTACCATCTAGCAGTTCTAAATGTCGTGTCCAAACAGCATAAATCACTTGACTGATGGATTTCTCCTCATGAAAGGAATCCTCTAAAACAGAGTAGCTCAGCAACAGCAAGTTAATTTAAAATATACCTCTTAAGAGTTTCCATTCTCTATAGTACAAATAATTCCATGGAAGTCATAGGCATTTGGAAGTGAAGTCTGTTGAGGCCAGCAATGCCGAGTCCCATAAGAGATGTAATGAACAACAGAACATGGGACTTGTTACCACATTTTTGTCATAGCGTGCTCAGTATGCAGGGTTTCTGGCATGGGAGAATGTCTAGAACATCAGCTTGTGTATTTATCTCCCTGAATAAACAAACAAACAACAACAACAAAAACCCACCCAAAACGTTCCCAGTAATATAAGCATTTAAGCTAAAGAAATACAAAGACCATTAGTTGAATACTTTCCTTCCCCAAACCTTCAGCACTGTAACAAATCATTTGAACACAAATTTTGGGGTCATGAGGAATTACAGTAACAACAAAAAAAAAGAGAACTAAAAATATTCTTTCTGGTTCTTGTCAGATGCCCTTTGCTGACACTGGTACTATGCTTGTTATTGTATGAGCATGGCCTTTCTAATTGGGTGCTGATTTCATTGGTGTTAACAGAAGCAAAGTATTTAGATCTCTACTTAAAAAAAAATCTGAGATGCCAACAAAAGCAAACAAGGTGGTTCTACTCCCATTAAAGTTCACAAAGTTCTCCCTTCCTGTGAGACTATAATTTCATTGCTCTGTTTCGCCTGAGCTTAAATTTTTCTGTTTTCCAGCAAGTGAAACACTTAGTCATCTGTCATGACTGCATTTCATTTTTATGTGTCCCCCTCCCCCGCAAATTTTGTTCTAAATGGTCACATCCTTCACTGGATTAAAATTAGTTTGTGATCAGGAGAAAATATGCTCCCAAGGAAATTCTAGGATGCAAAGTTAATGGAGTGTCCCAAAAGCCTCCAAGTGTCCTGTATGGTATCCATCAAGCAAACCCCAAAGGTTTTGTGGAGTTTTGCTTCCAACATAACAAACAACTCCCTTGCCTCACACAATTCTGCTTTACAGTTCTAAAACCTGTGCTGATTCTGGGTCCATTTTTCATCAGCTTCAGATTGTCTTTCCAAAGTTCTTCAATCATTACTTTTTCCTTCTGTGCTAGACAATATGAATATTCATCTTGCTACTCACAAAATGTCTTGGTATCTTTGAAGAATCAGTCCTTTCCAACTGACAGTGACAGTTAATAGAACATTAAACTGGAAACACGATCAGTTTGATCTTTGCCAACTTCGTTCTTTTCTTTGTAAGAAGTAGCTTGGATGTGTGTCTTTCCATTGTACTCAACATTATTTGTTCTTACTGCTACTACCGCTTGCTTTTTGTTGGTGTTGTCTCCCACTATCTCAGTTCTGTCAGTATGTGGTGACAGTCAGTTGATTAGGTTGGTTGTCACTCATTTAATTAACATCAGGTCTTGTATTTGTCTCAAAATTTCCTCTGAGTTATTTTTCTTTTTAAAAAGTCTTGTTACAAAGAGCAGCCACTTTCTGCAAACTGAGTTCTTTTGCTTTTCTCTTGTGTTTGCACTGCAGTAGCTCAGTTGCAAATTCATCAGTAGCTTAGTTCCAAGGTGCTATCACGTTAAATGAAAACAATGACAATAACTGTAAGGACAGCTGGAATCAGCTCCCCATACGTAGTGGTTTTATATTTGAGAGACACAGTGTATTACTTTGGTCCCATTTACTTAAATATTTTCTAGGACTTTAGAAGTTTGGAATTTTCAGCAACAATCAGTCTGGCTTAACCACATTCCCACCAAACATCCCCATCAAATCCAACAATGATTATACCAGTTATAAGACAGGAATTAACTGCTGAAAACATTATTCACTAGAAGTTATAGAGGACTGAATTTTCCCAGTACACAAAATGATCCCCCTTTCATTCTTTTCATGATGAGAACATGATGATCTATTCTTTGTTAACGAAAAAACCCCACAGCCTTATCAGCATATATCTTAGTCCTGTTTCTTCTACCAAGGTCTAAAAACACTGTAGAAATTGATGTCCTACTTTTCATTATTACAAAACCTTGTGATTTTTTTTTGCATTCTAGGAATGCACATAATACATGCCATACATAGGATGGCTTAATTTAGCCAATGTTACAACTGAAATTATACAGGACATAGAATGATGCTAAAATGTAGTTAACAACAATAAGCAGCATATATGGTCACAAACTAGAAGAGATGCTGACTGCCTAGCTGGCTTGTTTTTTAGTTCTGGGATGCTTGATGGTGCACTGTCCAAAGAGAATCTTAAAGCCACTATTCCTTATGATTGATTTCAGTTACATACGAATGAAAACGTATCTACATGGTAAGCATGCTTATTCCTTCCCTATATATTTTAAATTTTAGGCATCAAATAAACAGGCTCCTCCAACACCAGTTTAAATTGGACTATTCATTGCTTTGAAGTTCAGTGTAAGCTTAAGATGTTTATCAGGCCAAGAAAAGAAAATGCAGATTTGTGGAACTGAGTTGGTCACTGATTAGGACACAATTATCTTCAGCCTTTGCAAAGACTTCATCCTCTAGCTGCTTCCCAATGCCAGTCAGTTTTCAATAGCACAGTGATCAGTGCTGAGATGAAAAAGGCTCTTTTCCACAGAACTAAAGCAGTTTAATTGCAAAGTTCTGATTTTGCCTCATAGGTGCAGAGAGATTTGCCACTAGCAAAACTGAAGTGAAACCTTCCCAGAGTGCTCTTCCTGCTGCAGTGCTCTCTTGGAATTGGTCCTGGTCCATCTTACAGTTACTGAGAAGCATTTGAGTAACTGGAAAAAATGTCAACCGTTTCTTCCCAAAACTGAAAATGCTTCACCTGAAGCAGTTGTTTTTTTTTTTTTTAACTTTGTCCTGATTCAGGAAAAACTTTTTAAACAAGCTATGAAGTTTCCTTCATAAACCTAATCACCAACTTCAAATTTACCTCCACTAGAAGAAATTAAGTTCAGTGAGTGTTTTGTCCTTATAGTTAGCAAAGAAATGCTGACTGAAGGAATTTCCTCACATAATCTGACTGTGAGTTTCACTTAACTTAAAAAGCAACGAAAAATACCAAAACCTTGAAGAATTCATAAGAATTCTTTTGCTGTCATCACAAAGATTCCCCTCTTAGGATTAAAAAAAATATTACAAGCCATTATCTGAAGTACTGACTTGATTTTTCAAAGGTCTTATAAGATTAATAAAGTAAAGTCAATGCAGTAAAAGGATGATCAAATCAAAAAATGATTAATTTCCAAAGACATTAATATTCAGTGTGTATTCATAGGAAAGATAAATCCAAAAGTACGCTTACAGTGGGATGATATCTTAGAGTAGCTGTGTTGCTTTACAGGGTGAAGAACAGGCAGCAAGAGGGGCCAGAAGCTAACAGATATTATGGTTTGATGCACCTTACTTCACCTGAAGCAGTTGTTTAAAAGTGTGAACTGTAGCACTATTCTGGACTCAAGTCAAGGTGTCCATACATTGTCTCCAATGTCAACTGCCCATTAACCTTGAAGTCTAAATACAGAGCATATATCACTGAAATAAATTTTGCTCTCAAGAGAGTCAAGAAAAATACTTATTGTTAAATTTTAAACATGGTGCTTATCCAGGTTCAGAAGCTATGAGAGTATGCAGGCAGCGAGGTAGTCCTAAAACAACGAGCATGATATTTTTGCAGAAAAAGCGTTGCATAAATTTTCCCCTGATATTTCATGTCATTCTACTTATTGATCGCAAACCTACTCTCATGAGCAAGCACAAAATTTTAATCAACATACTGGACTCAATCCCGCCACCACAGACTTCAATGGAAATTGGATCAATCCCATTATCTACCATATGACTGCACAGGGCTTCCATGGGGAGAACCTCATTTCTAGCTCCTGCCCACGGGGCCCCTGAGGCTACATTTAAAGCAGTGAGCAATGTGAATACCAACAAGCCTAAAATAGCATTAAATGTGTTTAAATAGGCCAAGATAATTTGGACAGCTACAAAAGCATAATCTGCGCTGAAAGTCCACCAATATTTCGCACACATTTGTTACAGGAAATGAGCTATAAAACCCAAATGTGTTAAAAATATATTGCATATTCTGAAAGTGAAATGCTGGCCAAAAGGAAGTCAATGACAGAAAGAATCCTGACTTATTCAGGGTGAAATTCAGACCTCTCTCATCCCAGTGGTATAGACAGCAGAAGCTAAGGAATGTCATATTCAGGAAGGAGAGATTCTACCTGTCTTGTTTTATCATGAGGCCATGACTGGCATTGCTAATCAGAGCAATAAATGTACTGCTGTACATAGAAAATTAGGCCAGATCCCTAACTGGTGTAAACCAGCACAACGTTCCCTCTGGCTGATCTTTTGGGGGGATTTGGGATAATGAAAAGCTGCGGTGTTGAAAGGGGCTCAAGACAGCAACAGTGGGGCTGGATTCCACCCAAGGGTACTACTCCTAGCCTGGCTGGCCCATACCATACCTGCTTGGGATGGGAGCCAGGCAGGCTCTGTGCTGCAGCGAGCTGGCTTGAGTGGTAGGACTTGCACTGAGAGCACTGGAAGAGCTGTGGGAGGCCGAGCTGAGGCATGGGGGAGCAGCTGCCAGCAGGAGGCACCAGGGAAAGCTCCAGAACAGTCTCCCCAAACCCAAACGTCTGGGGAGCGAAGTGCAGCCTGGAAAAAGACTTGGAGCTAGAAACGAGAAAAACAATCCCTTGTCTGTTCGCTAACTATAAGAAAATACAAAAAATGCTTTTCCCTCAAGAAATGCAGAAAAAAAAAAGGCAGATCATGATTGTTAAGCATAAGATAAAGTAACTTCATTGATCATTAAATACCAACAGAAAAATATTATGCAAAAACCTATCCCTGGAAAGGGATACAGGCCTGATGCACCCGCCCTGGTGGCCCTGGAAGGAGAATGCTGGCCTCCCACGGCATCCCAAAGCCCACGGGACGGGAGGGAGGCTGCACACAGCAGCCACTGCTCACTACAGATAACGGCTGGAAGTAACTGAGGCATTTTTGTGATACCGCTTAGAAACCGCATCCCTGGAAATTAATGGTATGATCACGTGTTAAATCAGCCTGTCACTGGTCTGGATTTCTTTATGGCAACTAATTAGGAGGTTTTCTTGCAAGCAGGAAGCCAAAGGAGAACTTGCAGACCCCAGATGAAATGGACGTTGGTGCCCCAGTTCCCCTGCAGGGCCTGCTCAGGTCTCACAGCACCAATGTGAACAGATGGGATGTGACCACCATGGCCAAGGGAGCAGCTGGAACCATAACGTGCTCTGCTCAATTCACGCTCATGGTACACCCACACAGCACCTTCTTGGCCTCATGGCTGAGCTTAACTTACATCCTACACGTACGTGTCCGCACTTGGACACCTGTGCATATATATATTTACACAAACAATTTTCTTCACGTTTGCACAACATTCTATTAAAAGACTTAGTCAGAATAATTAAGATGAAAGTGATTTGTAACATCCATAGGAAGAGTTGTGCTTTTTCCATTTGCCATCTAGAAGGAGCACACAAGGAAGCAGAACGGTTTCAGCAGCCTTTAGCAACCAGTCCATGGCAGAGCTAAAATTGCAAGGATTTTCTTTTATTACTTGCATTCTTATTATTTATTATACACAGTGAAACTTGGGTTACCTTAATGCCTTATCTGAAAAAACACATTCGATTGAAATGAGGTCATGTCCCTTGACATATATTAAGTGATGTGAAAGGCCCACATCTATTCAAATGCCCATTTATCCACACTAATACCATTTGAATAAAAGAGGCTTCACAACACGTCAGCCTTTTTTTTTTTTTTGAACAAAACTCAAAGTTAATTAAACCAAGCCCTACAATATTTATGACTTTTTTTGTAGCTCAGTGTGGTTTAGAAAAGGTGATGTTAATATTGACATTAATTAACGTCAATCTTAATGTACTATTACATTAATAGGCTGGCATATCTTTCAGCCTAAGGCAGTGCACTGTGCTGCTAAGGCTATTTATAACAAAAGTATTTTAAACAGCTTTGCCCCCCACCAAAAAAAAAAAAAAAAAAATCAATTTATACTAAATGTTGTTGCAGAATCAGATTCATCACCCTAGGGATTAAGAAAAAACGAAAGACCAATTTAATGACGGGATTTAGTTCATTATTTATCTTCTAGCATGTAAATTATAGATTGTCATGAATTTTTCATCCTTTTGGTGCCCACTACCTAATTCATGCGAAAAACATAAGCCTGTGTTACAAAGAGCAAGATCCCTGGCTCTGTGTATGAGAAACATCTCCTCTGCCTTTTGACAGACGATAATCTGTCAAAATGAAAAATTAATGGAGGCTCCCTTAATTCATCATCTTCTGCCTCTCTTCTATTAATGGTTTTTTTTTTTTTTTTTTTTACTTCCATAACTCTGCTCGCACTGAACAGAGCTGGTGGGTGGGGGGGTGAAGATAAACAGGTCAGCTGACTGCTTGAGCTCATGCAGCACACTGTAATTCAGCTGATAGATGGATGACGTGTTATTTATTAAATGCATTCAGGAATCCTGTGGTTTCCAACATACTCTGTAAGCGTGCTGAGATAAAGCTCATGCCACATGTTTTACCACTCTCAGCCTGGCCACGGAGAAAATTACTTTTTGTAATTGTAATGTAATGAAGTTGCATGAAGTAAGTGTGTTGGGCTACATGCTATTCAAACCACCCATGCAGCAAACAACAGAAAGAATAAATACCATTCAGTTTGGTTATAAAATATACATGAAACCAAAACAAGCTCTCCCCCAAATTTGCCTCATTTAAAATATTTTGTATTGCTGAAAAAAAAAACAGAAGTCCTCAAGCACAAAAACTTCTTTAAGCTGTGCAGAAGTATGCCATTATAAACACACTTCATAATTTTCCTAAACACTAAAATCTGAAAATGAAAAGCTGTGCCAAAGGTTCTTTTCACAACTCATCCACTTTTACATGTCTGATGCTTTACTATGGTTGTGACAAGATAAAGCCCAGGAAAACCATGCTTCATCACAGCCCAGGGATTTTGACAGCTGCATGATGTGATTGTTAAGGACAGAGGTGCTTTATGGAAATGGATCAGCCTACGAGTCAAATGTGTATCTGCTAGAAATAGCAGAGGGGATTATAACATCGAAAAAGCATCTCCTTTAATAAAGTGTACGTGGTGCATCTATGGCAAAGCATCTACACACACTTTGAAAGAATCATCTTTTGCTTTGGAAATGCCTACTCAAACATCCATTTTTAGCACTACAGTAATATTGCAGGCTAACTCCAGAGTTATTTCGTAGAAAAAAATGTAGCCCAACTGTGTCAAGCTGAGTGGTACTTAGAATTAACTTCTGAATGAGTAACCTCCAAACTTTGGGAGGGAATAACAGCCTATTACATATTAATTTTAACCTGCAGCCAAACAGGACTATTTTCATTGAGAATTTGCTGTTCCTCACATGGCAGTATACATTTGGCAAACAAATTCATTTATCACACTGGCTAGAACATGATGATAATGGAAAGATACCCTCTGAACTCATGGCTAAGCCCTGACATTAATTCTACAATCAGCTCAAACAACAGCCTGCTTCATTTATGTAGAACTGGCCTGAAACACAGGGGTCTTGGGCTAGGGTGTCACAGGCCAAGCTGCTGGCCTGTTACTGAACCACGCTGGTGATAGTTGCCACCTGCATGCCTTAGGGGCAAAGCAACAGAAAACTTAATATCTCATCCCTCTGTGATGAGTAAAAATGATACTATCACTTTTTTGTATAAAATACTTTTCTTTATAAAATGACTTTGTTAAGCGTATTATTTTTTGTAGACCAGATGCATAAAACAATTAAAGGTAACACTTCCCCTCAAAAAAAATCATAAAATCTTGAAAAATATCACGACCATCCCTAATGGAGATTGGAGAAATTTATCATTACTGTACTTTTTTGCAATGATTTCACTGCCTCCGTATATTCAGTATATGTAGGGGTGACTGGTCAACAGATCTAGAGCAAGAAACCTCCAGGAGTGACCTGCCAACACCTGGAAGATGCTCTGTAGCCTCCATGCAGTGAGCTGCTCACCTCTCGTTTCTATCTGAATTTGTTCACATTACAGAAACCACCGTTCAGAAACCACCATTCCATTCTTTGCCGTCTCAAAAACCATCCAACAGCTACGAAACCTGAAATACTACAACATGCTAATAAGACCTCTCTTTCACCGTGGGGCAAGGAGATGAAATCTTTATTGCTGCTCTCCCTGCTGTGCTTGGCCTGAAAATCAAACACCCTTCTCCAAAACAGCTTACCTGATACTCATCTGTATTGGTTATTATTTCTTTCTAAAGCTTTACCGTGCAGACTGCATTCATACAGAATGGCTATTTGCCTTTAAAAGCTTGATGATGGAGAATAATCCAAGGGGGAGCAACAGAATCATACTCCTATCTGCCATGGGTCATAAAAGGAGCCCCCAACACCTTCTCTCTTGATCAAGTATTAAATCCTTCAGATACCTAAAAATTATTATGCTGATATGGCTGTTAAGGTCAAGGTTTAAAGCATAATGTGGATCTTAGAAGAAATTTTAGTGATTGATGTAATGTATCAGACACTTACCTTGAAGAAGGTATTATTCAGCTGCCTCCACTAGAAGATTAAAACTGGGGGAAAAAGAAGTTTCAGAACTGGTTAAATGACGGGTGGTGGTTCTCAGTGGTCAATGTTGCAATGAAATTACTGTAAAAAATAGCTACTGATATTGAAACTTGCCTGCAACATCTTCTGATCTCTCTAATACATGTCCTCCAGGCAGCCGTTCTCTCCTCACCTCAGTAACCTTGTTACACCAGCTGGTTTCAAATATTAGCAATTTTTAAAATCATGCCTGAAAGATGCTTTCTGTACACTCTGCATGTGAAGTTTCTGAAACTTTTCTGATAATAAAACAGGCTCTTTCAGCATTTCCTTAGAGCTCAAGATATTTTCACACAAATTGCTCATTTTTTTTTTTTTCTTTTTTGAAATTGTCTCATTATTGTTAATGGTTGCATGGGGTTTGTGACCACCGAGCTTTTAAACAGCATTAAGAGAACAATAACACTGAAGAGTGGGCAGAATTTGGAAGATGCGTAGCTATAGAAGCTTGGAATGAACCATGCTTCATCAAAACCTTAGCTCACTACTAGCAAATCTGACATATTTCCACAGCCAGGGTTTCATGATAGATACTGATTTATATCAAAGTTCCAGAGCTTTATGAAGAGCCTGTCTTTTATGTAACAATATTGTACACGTTATTTAAGCACCTTTGTCTTCAAACCCAATGCAGATGTTGTTAAGTAAACATAGCCTGAAAATGCAACAGTATTATAAAATTCTAGGGAGTTACACTTAGAACATGCAATGTTTAAACCACTGCAGGGCAGAAACAGGCGCTGAAGGAGAGGCTGCCGGGCCCTGGACATGGCACAGCCCTGCTGTGACCTGCTCCCATGATGACAGAGCAGCACCTGCTCTCTCCAGCAGCTGCCTCCTCGGTCCAGCCAATTTTACAGAAGCTGGGAGGACAGCAGAAATAAGTGCTTTCTGCCAAAACATCGATGCCTAGACTCAAATAACTGAAATGTAGAATTAAAAAATAAGTAGCAAAAAGTTTCTACTTTTGAAGAGTTCACATGCAGTTGCACAAAACAACTGAGGCACAAAGAAACTGAAAATCGGGTCCTGAACCATGTGCTTTTTGGTAGAAAATTCAGCTTTTTCAGATACTAGCTGAACTTTCTAGCAATGAACTTGCAAGTAAGAGGGAGCAGCTGGGGTAGAGCAGGAGCTCTGCTGGCTGCAGGAGGCCCGACTGAGGGCTGTGCCAGTTTGGGTCTAGCTGCTCTAACACTGTGATTAAGCTAGACAAGTTGTTTCATGGTCTAATTAGAGTCCTCCACCCCTCTTCTGCCACAGCCTAACATAAATGGAGCTCTTAGAGCCGCCTGAGCTTGGCTGCACCTGGGTTACATTTACCCGTGCCCTCATGTGTCTGCACCCAGACGTGCCTGAGCTGCAGCTGCGGGAGGGAGAGTGGGACCAGGCCTCCTGTGGGGACAGGGCCGGACCCCGCCGTGCCCACGGGGATGTGTTCAGGACTGAGATTAGCTTCATTAAAAGAAAAACTCACAGAACTAAAAATACGAGGCACCTGATTTTGAAATAAATTACCTTCATGAAATTATGGTCTTTTCTTCGCACTGCAATATTCACAGGAAATTAATGAGGTTGTCAGATGAATTCTATGAAGATTTATGTGCTGATTAGGTGACATGTCTTAAAACAAAATAAAATAATAAAGAACCTCTTCCATTAAAAAGGCAGCATACTTAATTTGAATTCAATCTTTTATCAGATTACTCTGTTTAGTGGCAAATAGTTCCTTTGTTTAAAAACCCTTCACAAAGGCAAAGCCTCGGGAAAACATTCTGTAGAAGTATTCTGAAAGTCAAAGTCATTTTGACAGAAATCAAACCAGAAATAATTTCTCCCTGAAGGAATCCTGCTTTATTTTAATGATGTCTGGATTGTTTCCATTTAAATAGTGTAATGGGAATTTCTTAAAAAATTTCGATACAAACTGTCCGTTTTAACAATGGTCTTTCTTGTAAGCTTAGGCAGTCATTTGTCATACGCATTTTATTCAAGTGGAGAAAACAAATATTAAAGGAAAACAATTTGACTAAAAACATCTTCCCTTCATTAAGGAGCTTTATGTTCTAATGTCTAAAAGTGAAAGTCTGCTTTAATGGCTGCTGGGAGCTGGGGATCTCTGTCAGACACTTACTGAGGCATTCTTTCAGGGTAATAGAGGCTATTTATGGGGCTTTTCATGACCTTTCTTCTTGGTACTACCAACAGAGGAATACTGGAGGCATCTCTTTTGCATCCACATATCTGCTCGCTCACGGATTATTGTCTCTATTGTTTTCTTCATTTTGAAGAAAAATGTTGCATGTAATTAAAACAAGATAACAGCACGGTACTGTGTGTTCTATCACACATCTAACCAGTCCCTACAGTCATCACACACACTAATGTACATTGCACTGTAGAGGCGAATACACAGAAATGAACTCCCCTGTTTTATCGTGCAGAGCATTATAAAGTCTGTTCCACATTCTCAAAGACACTCTTCAGTAAGAAAAATACCTTTAGTTTTTTAACAGTACAAGACAGACCTCCTATTAAAAGGAAAAAAAAAAACCCACACCCTGTAATTGTTAACCCAAATCCCACAGTCTTTCCAAGTTAAATTGAAAGCCTATTTACTTAAACTAACACACTTAATTTTGCATTGAAAACCTCATATACTCGCTCTGATTCGGAACTCAGTTCCGGAAAACCCCTCTGCACAAGCTCATGATTCTGAAAGCACCTCCCACCTTAAAAGAGAGCCACTTGTGGGCAGACAGAGGAATAAAAGACAAATTGCTCAGTTCCAGAGTTTCTAACTACGGGCAGCAGCAGACCTCTGAAGAGCCACATTCTTCAGCCATACAGACACGCTGCAGCAGCAGCTAGCAGGCTCCCAAAGACTCAAATCCCTGCATCTGCAGAACCAGCAGCACTCAGCATTCTCAACATTCCCAACGCTGCTTCCTTTCAAAAAACATTTGTACAATAATTTCCAAAATAGCTGCCTTCATTTTTACAAGTTTAAGAAAACGGATATAACATACCCCTCTGCAAATACACCATCATTTCTTAATTTTATACATTACTGTTCTGTCAAAACTACAGCTAATTCATGTGTTTTCCTCTAATGACAATAAATTCAGACCCAAATAATGAGTACATTAACTTGGCCCAGATGCCTACAGCTATGTAATTCCACGCCACAGAACTGCAAATGAGTCAGGAGCTCACTATGTGTCAGCAACGAGCAGTCTGATTTGGAACTGGTTTTAGCACAACAGCGTAACCAAAGGCTGATAAAATACTTCTGAAGCAACACTGGCCAGTACAAACTCCATGAAAGCAAAAAATGGTTAGCTAAGCCATCATATAGTTGAGCAGCACCAGGGATAATTGCAGCTACGTCCTACTGCCCAAGTTTCCCCTACGGTTCCAATTTGATACAAATGTTGAGAGCTATATTAGATTCTGAAAAATAAATAATTCAGCAGGTTATTAAGGTTGTACAATCCAGCACGCATAAGTTTGGAGATACTAGGCAACTGGTTCCTTTTCCAATCTGAGTGCAGCTGTTTGCATGTATATCCGTAATGAGAAAATAAGTCTTAAATTTCATGAAACAAATGATCATGAAATTCTATCAAGCAAGAAAGACTCCTTGAGCTGGAGTCTCAGGGACCTGGTACGTAGCACAGGCTTCTACCACCGTCTGGCAACAATAAGCAGACTGTTGTCATCACAGGGGATCAAGTGCTTGAAGCAGGGAGGGTTTCACTGTCTCCCTGTTCTCTGGTTCAGTGCTTAACACCATAATTGTCTCTGCATTCGCTTCCTCCAGCTGCCAGGGTAAGTCCTGCGCAGTCCCCACAGTGCAGTGCAGCAGCATGCTCAGCACAGACAACTTCTGGACTGAATCCAGAGAACTTTTGTTCCATTTGTAAGTGAACATTAGAGTAACCAGATGAGCACAGTTACGCTTGACACCATTGTGAGTACTTGCCTACCTTCCTGCCCTACCTCTCCAGACCCCTCTGCAGGTTCTTGCTAACAGACCTCACTGTGGCTGAAGCTGTCTCTGCCAACTGCTTGAAGAGTGATGGTCAGCTGGGTCAAAGCTGGAACAGCCGATATAAACTGGCTGGACATCTCTGAAGCTGGTTTAATTTTTTACAAGTGTTGATGTGTAAGGCAGGACTTGTCTCTCAGATGAACCTGTCAGTGCAGCAGGGAGCCTGGCCATTACACATCTCACCCCTGGGAACACCAAACCAGAATGAAGGAAGAGCAATTCCAGCCCTTGGGGCAGCTCTTAGATAAACAGAAAGCAGGCATGGAGCACAGGGATTTCCTCAGGTTGCTCCTGTAAATTCTGCAGGTTTGGTAGAAGGCCACAGCCCTGCACAGCCCTCTGAGGGCAGTGGCAGCCCCACTCCAACGCACAGCCATAGGGGGCTTTTCAGAAACCTGTCCTGGGTGATCAAATATCTGGAGGAGACAGACCTCTGATGTTACAGCAAATCTCTGCCAGCTTTTAAACAAAGAGCAAACAAACCTTTCTGATTAAATCATTTTAATATTCTGCTTCTTGTGAGGAAAAGTTAATCTTCTCCTTTCCTCTGTATTTTGGTATAGATTTCTGTAATCTTGAATGCAGCTGAACTATTTTCTTTTAAATACCCTAAAACATTTCATCTGAAAGCAAATATTTGCCTAAAAAGTTTTAGTTTGAATAACTAAAATATTGGCAAGTGAAAATGCCAGACACTGGACTACCTTAAGAAGAAGCAGTGATACCAACACCATCTGTAGCAGACACTTGCATAACATTTTATGAAACCCTTTAGGACAAAAAAAAAATTTGCACTTTCTCTGCTGACATACTAATAATTTTGTATATGAGAGTGCTACAAATCTTCTAAGTCAGACATTACTGATAAAAAGCAAACGAGGAACAGAAAAGATCATAGCACTGCTTCCCAAACATCATAATATACTTGATGCATAAAATCAGAACAAAATGCCTCTGAGAAAAGTGGAAGTGCAGTCTAGTTTCTAAAGAACAGTTTACAAAATCTAAGGGCTCTTTTTTTGCCTCTTAAAACAGTTTTTGAAAAAACAAGTTAGAATGGAATTACTTAAAGTGAAGTTGTTTTTAGTTGAGCACTTATTCTGTGTTCAGTAAAGATGTGAATTCTTTTCTAAAAGCACAATCAGATATTGTAAGAGATATCAGACTGCTACGCATGTAGGTCGCTCTGAAAGTAATGCCTCCTGTTTATTTCCATGGAACCTGGAACAGATACAAAGAACACAATAACTCTATTCAATATAGTAAAATCATGATTCAGTGACAAACCTTTTCTTCATCTGCACTTCCATGTCAGACACCATTCTGTCACACCGTCCCTTGGCTGACATCAGTCACTCAGCAGCATAATGTAACAGGATATTGGTGGGAAGGTTCAGCCTCTACTGCCATCCCACCAACATCTGCCTCTGACATTGTGGGCCAACATCATAAAATGGGAGGCATTACTTCTGAAGCAGCCCTCTTACATAGATAACTCTTTATACATAAATGGGAGTTATTATAGATTGTCTTACTAATTAATGGACTCTAAGCCACTCACTAATCTTTTCATTGAGGCATTCCATAATAACTTATTTATAGGTAATACGTAAATGTGTTTTTTCTGCTGTCTCCAACCAACCACTTGGTGGATGAAATGAGCCCAAACCCTCCCCACCCTCCAAGGAAAAAAAAAAAAAAAAAAGGATCTACCAGGGAAAGAAAAAGGGATAGGACTTGTAACCCAGCCTTCTCCCAGAATTATAGGATCTCTTTCAAGATAGGTTAGATAAATACTTTCACCAAAAGCTTAAATGTCTTGTTGATCCTGCCTTAGGACAGAGGGCAGATCAGTGAACCCCCTTGAGGTTGTCTTCCATCAGAACTGTCTACAGTGCTACGTTTGTGAAATGTTAGGGATTACCTTGGCAGACTGTCTCCTGTTAAAACAAAGCCTTAAAGAGATGAATTAACGACTATGACTAATTAGATAATACAGCAAAGAATGGGTCACGTTCTGTACTGAGGTCAATCCAGTTCTGGCCCTGTTTGGACTAAGCAAATTTTCTAGCACTGCACTGCAGCTAGCTCTTGACTATACAAACTGAAAAGTTGCAGCCAGTATGGTGTTTGGTAACTCGATCCTTCAAAGGTCATCATATAACACGATAAATGCCAGCAGTGAGGACAGGACTGAACTGCTCCTGGTGCGCAGAACACTGTTCGGAGATAAGCACGATGAATTCCTGCACTCGTGGGTTAGAAATATCAGCAAGCTGCTTGATGTACTGTGACAGTACGGGAGGTGACCTTTCCCCCAGCTCGCTCCTCTCATCATCTGCGTGTTGATACAGCAGCATCTGACTGCAGACTGAAAAGGAAACTGTGCCTATGCCACACGGTAGCAGCCATGCAGCCTGCGTGCTGAACGAGCTGTGTGAGCAGTACCCACGGCAGAGGCCATATCACCAACACTGGATCAGCTGCAGCCCGAGTCTGTCTCTGCTGCTGTGCCTCAGAACCGGTGTGTGTGTCCTCAGTGAAGCTCTGCAGGCCCGGCCCAGTCTGAAGGAGAGCAAAAACCAGACTGCAGAGCAGGATGGAGTGCAGGGGTGACGTGGTAGGGGCTGGTAGTAGGGGCTGTGGGGATCCCATGTCATACCAGAGCCAGCTCTGTCTGGAACTGCAGCATTCCACTCATCACCTCAAGGGCAGTTCCAGAGTGAAGCTCTCTGGTTGCAAAGATGCTCGTTAGCACTGGCAGATGTATCCTTATAGCACAGTTCTGGATGGCCACCAGGAGCTGATCGTGGCGCTCCTCTATCCCAAGGCAGGCTCTCCTGGTCTTAGGAATGCTTCAGTAAGGGCCCAAACAAAACAAACCTTGCTACTGTGGTATTGTTCCTTCTGTTTTCAGAAATCCAGGGTCTCAGTGGGCTTTTTATTTCCTGCCGCCACCTGACTGCACTTAGCCTTTTACTGCCTTACTGAACTAATTTTCAATCAACTTTAAAATGAATACCAAATGCAGGGCCCATAATTAAAAATAAATCGAGTTAATCCTTTGTGACAATCCGAGTCCAAAATTATGCTTTTAAATTATTTGGACGATCATTTAGAAGAAAAAAAATCTCTCTCCCAAGCCTGATTACATCAACGCTTTAAAGAAACATTTCTTCCTTGGGTCTCTGATTTCCCTGGTGGCAGTGATATAAACCCTGAACTTCTTAAATGTCACTTAATTTATATGATTTTTCTGTTTACCCTTTTAAAATGACAAGTTGTTCTGTAGTATTTATGTCTGTTTGAAAATTAGATAGCATGGGCAATCCAGTGCTGCAGCTGCATTTGTTAGCTTTCGCTTAGTAAGCACTTACCAGAAAAAGAGAAAATAAAAATACATCTACTCTTACTTTTCCAGTCTTTTCTTTTCTTACAATATCCACCAATTAAAGAAATAAATAAATTACTCATTTAACTTCCTACATGTTCATTCTTAGCAGTATAAGAAGCTTAAATTGATTTTGCTCTGTCTTTGGTGGGCAAATGCAGAAGTTACCAGCCTGTTTAGCTCTACATCGCTGACACGGGTTAATTAATTTCACTACTGCATGTGGTCCTCAGTGAACTCTCCTCATGTGGCATCACCTTGTGGCGGGCAGTGGCTTGCAAACACTATAAGCTGTTCAGAGGGCCTGGTGACAGTAATGAAATTAAATTGACCCGTGTTACATCTGGTCTCTGAATTAAGATGGCAAGATTTGTAGCCGTCCATTTTGGCTGGAGAAGCACAGCCCAGCTCCTCAGATCCTGTGGAATTTTAAACAATCTCTTTTTCACATAACAATTTTACAGGCTTTCCTAAAGGCCATCCCCATTAACAAGGGAAAGGCAAGACAAGTTTATCATACTAAACAGACACATACGAGCTACCCCTATGTTTATAAGCTCTGCTTATTTTATATCAGTGAAAAACAGTGACTCGTAATCTCAAAATTAACCTGTTTGGCAAAATATTTTTAAGAAATTATAGGGAACACCCATATTCTACCTGAGCATGGCAGTTCCATCCTTAGGTCAGGAAGAGAATTTATCACAGTAAAATCTAGAAATATCTCGTTAATCTTCCCTGAGGAGATGGGGCTTGTGCCGTCATACTGTCTGTACGCTTCTAATAGCTTTGGAGTCTAATAGAAATAACTTCAGTATTATGACTAAATTTATGGGATGATGGAGACTGCAGAGATGGGCATTCCCAAAGGTTTGGGAAAGAAGGAATTGAAAAGACTCAGAGAAAACATGTCTTTGTAGGGAAAGGCTGCCTCTGAGCTCCAGCACAGTACAAGATGCTGACAGATCCATGCAGGCAAACACCACAGAACCCATGTATTTCATAAGGGAGGCTTTTGACAAACCATATTTTTTAGTGCACCCACACTAATGAATTAATGCAGTTTTTTTAGCTGGATGATCAGGCTCAGCTTTCACACCACTGACTTTGACAGGCTGCACTTTCTAAAAATGAACCAGAACCAGACCTTGAAAAATGATAGAAAAAAACATGAGGTGCAAGCTTAGGATCACAAAGATCACGTGTGAGCTCCATTCTTAGGTCAGTGATTGCTGCCACGGAATCTTATGGTGAAGGCAAGCTGGCTCTTCCCTGCCTCCTCCTGCAATGTGAGACTAAAACTAACATAAATTCCCTCCAGTGCCAACCTCTTAATTCTACTTGATTACCTGCTATATTAATAAGATGATTTGCTCATTTGAACCCATTGATCTGTTGATTCAGTTTTAATTGCAACCTTGATTTGATCACTGTATTGCTCCTTTCTTAATTACCTCTGAGATACTATCTAAGATTGGCTCAGTTATATTCTGGCTTAATTTAATAGCTCCTTGCTTATCCTATGTTTTTAATCCTAAAGTAGGAGAGCAAACTGCAATGCAGCTCAGAAATGCAAAGAAAATGGTATCTGCAAGTCACTGGAGATACTTTCAAATGAGTACCCAACTCATACTAATTCTGGAAAACATCAGAAGCTGCTTTTAGCTCACTTTTAAATAGATGACTTAAAGGACATGCTTGAACCTTAGTATCTTTGGGAAGTATTTGCAAATTAGACCTCCACTTTGGGATTCAGAGAGGTGATCCCAATTTTATTCAAAGATTACTAAATTCCTTGAAAAGGAATCCCAAGATTATTTCCTAAAAAAGCAAAGAAAAAAGCTTTTCATTTGATCTCAGTTTTATTCATACGGAATTCTTACACCTCCCTTACTTAACAGAAAATTAAGGCTTCTGCTGAAAGAAAATGAATAAAAAGAGGGGGCATCTGTTGAAAAAGCACCTTCAAGGTCACTTTTTTTTCCCCTGTATATGTGTATGAAGAGCCTAACCCCCTGAAAGACCTAACAGGAGTCATAATTAACTTTCATTGTCTCAAACCCCAGGGCAGAAAGAAATTGAACCAAGGGTAAGAAAGGAAAGGTCAGAGATAAAGCTTTGCATAAATGTCACAGCTATGCAGGAATGGCATGCCTACCTATTTCCCAACTTTCTCAAAAGGCATAACTGCTCATTTTCCACCTGTTGAACATAAGAGAAAAGAGAAGAACAGCGAAGAACGCATCAGTGAGAATAAAGGGCCTCCAAGAAATCGAGATGACATAGTATGCCTTTTCACCTGATATCTTAAAAACAATTGTAAGTACTAATGTGAAGTCTTCGAAGTCTGAGACCTACCAGCCTTCCAAAAGCACTAAGTTATTTTGGGTAGCCCTGGGAAGAAACTTGTCAGAATTTTGAGGCAAGAGCTACAGTCCGATCCCTTATTCTTGCAGCTGCGGGAGGTCCGGGCAGCCCACACCTCCCTGCACACTTGCCTTCTCTGAATAACTCAGTGCCCTAGTTTACTGGAAAACCAGAGAAGCTGTACTATCTGAAGCTGTATGCTAGCATGAATGCTTTCCTATGCTAAAAAATGGTGTAAAACCTCATTTATTTGTTTGTTTAAGTAAAATTAACTCCATGGCTTTGTCTTGGCAGTATTTCTTGGCTTTTGGGGCATGAGGCCAGTATTTAATTTCAAGAGGTGAGGTAAGATCAGAAGTGCAGCCGGCTCATGATGAAGGCTTAACAAGAGATTTTTAAGCCTCACTCTATCCCAGCTGCTTTTGTCCATTCCAAGATGTGCAGTACTGCAGCAGGCAGACCTCAGCTCCACTTGAGCCTGGCAGTACTATGCAGCTTCGTGTTGTAATCCCTCATTAGTACAATATGACTCGCTAAGAGAGCTCATGCTACCACTGGTTCAACAGAAGCACCCACCTGCAGCAGCACTGAGTCTGCTGTCCCTGCACTGGGATGTTTGAGCTCATCAGTGAACACAAAAGACTGTCTGCACATTTTCTGTGCCAGCTCTGCCTCCTTGTTTGTACCCTGGCTGGCACAATGGAGTCTCTAGACACTGCATTACTAATAATAACTTCAAAGCACTTTTTCAAAGTTCAGGAGTTGAACTTGAAAACATCTCTTAAACATGACGCCTTTTAAGAACGGCTGCGAGTGGACTATGGAATACTGACAATCACAGTACTCGGATAAATAAACAAGTCTCTGTGGATTTGATAGCCCAATAAATATCCATTATTGCTTGTTGCCAAGCTGCGTGCCTGAAAATGAAAATGAGGAAAGAACAGATCTTAATGGCTGATAGCAAAAATAATCGAGTCTTATCTAAATCAAACTTTATTGGCCTGGATGAATTATTTTTGGCCTCCTGTAATCAAAGCTGAAATTTCACCTGTCAGGCACAGTATGGTAAAACTCATTAGAACCACACCATGTGCTGTTATGAAATTGCTCCATATGGCAGCACATGATTGTTTATTTACTAGATTCAAATGTAGGCAGGTTTCAGAAAAAAAAGATAATATTATTTTCAAATTCCTGTAAGGCAAAAGTGTATGTGCGGAAGCTAACACACTTCTGTAATTGTAATATTTCGCTTGTACAACGAATTTTGCCTTGTGCAGCAGCAAAGCTATTGATCAGGCAATTGACAATCCTCAAGTGTGAGCACTCATTAAAGCAAAGGTATATGAATCATTTTTTAATGACATCTCTTTGCTTTCAGCAGCTTAGCATGTGTCCTGGTTTCAATGGATGCACTGTAATTTAGGCAAGCTGTCTACAGACTTCAGCCATTACTCTTACCATATGTTTTCTTCAAAAATTACCATGCACTGGGGCCTGCTGGCTGCATTCATATAGCGAGGTGCAGTCTCTCTGCTGTATCAGCGTGTTAGCATTACTTGAAAAAGCAAGAGTAATGTGCTTATTATAAAGAGAAATTCCCAATTAGCAAGTTTAGTGCATGTGTGTTAACTTGGATTAAATACATTCCAATTATGGGCAGCTCATTATTAAAACTACAGCCAGCTGTTTGCCAGAAATGTGAGATCTGGTAAACAAGCCTCTCCTCTGTTCCCTTGCAAAGGGTGCCAGATTGTTTCTTCTTCCCATTGGTTCCCAAATAGCAGGTATGAATACTGCAGTAAATTACTCTGCCACCTGATCTGTATGTTTCAAACCTGAATAAGTGCCGGAGAAAGGGTGATGGGTTGGTGAAAACACAAGGAAAATCAAAATGTGGTAACCAAAAGAGCGTACAGGTTCAAATACACTGTGGCAGACAGATTGCTGACAACTAGACCAGAAAAAGTTATTCTATTGACACAGGAAGGATTTCATCCTATTATTTCTGTGCATTTTCATAATTTCAAGTAAAGCGTCTCTGATGCGCACACCTCAGCTTATAAAGACAAGTGAGGAAACTGCCTCAAGTTGTGCCAAGGAGGTCTAGGTTGGATATAAGGAGGAATTTCTACACTGAGAGGGTGGTTAAGCACTAAGAACAGGTTGCCCAGGGCAGTGCAGAAGTCCCCATCTCTGGAAGTATGGAAGAGGATGTGGCATAATGGGACATGGTTCAGTGGTAACCTTGGCAGTGTTACGCTGATAGTTGGATTTGATGATCTTAAGGGTCTTTTCCAACCTAAATAATTTTATGATTCTATCATAATCTGTTATACTATTCAGCTGTCCTGGTTACTGGGGGCCTTCCAGAGTGGCCCAAACTAAGGTTTCTTAAACCCCAAATGCTTTAGTATGTGGAAACAAAATCCAGGAGTTAGATGGAAGCAAATGATGCTGTCATGGATTTACATGGGTTTACATGGCTGCTGCATGTCAAGCCAATTTGAGCTGCCTCCAAAAGCAATTCCAAAATTCCAGAATGTATTCCCAACTGCTGATACAACTCAATCAGAAAACCAAAAAATCCTACCACTCTGTATAGAAACGAGGGAGGATGGCAACTGCACAGCTACAAATATACACATGCATGCAGAAGGCCAAGTACCAGCTGAGGGTTTCAAAGAAACAAATATTGTAAACAGCAACAGACAACATGCTCATTTCAACGTCGACACTCATCTGAAGCTCACCTGAATCCAAACTTCATTTTCTAGAAAGAAAACTTCTTTTTCAGACCTAGGCCTTGGCAAGTACAGCCCAGATGGTGCTGTGCAAGGCAATGCAGTACCAAGAAGCTGCTGCTGTTCCAATACTGACTTTTCAACTGATGGATAGGTTGAATAGCAGGTTTGTATGATGTGGATACCTAGTCTGTCTCAAATTACAGCAACACCAGCTCCTTGTATATTTGAACAAAATCACCACAGTCAACTAACAGTTTTCTTACCAGCCCAACACAAAAATCAACAATCTGAGTTAGTGATAACTGGAACAGAATATATCTCTGAAAGATATATCCATGTCTTGTATCAATATCTTTAAGTTGTTAAGCAAAAACATTTAGCAAAGCCAAAAGAAAGAGGATAATTAAAGAGCGTAAGGAAATACCACTCAGAAAATCATAGTACTTGTAAGGCTTGGAAAAAAAGGAAAAAAAAAAAGTTGAATCAAATCAAAGACAGAGTACTGGGGGGTTAGAGAAGAGGTAATCCCACTGTAGGCAGCCACGTACATTCACAGTATCATTAGGAAATTCTGTTTAGTAGACAAAGAGTTTACTGGCTCAAGGGATATTGCTATAAAGGTTTTCAGCATTGTTTGTGCATAATCTACGTATAACATTCAACTTGGGAATGAGATATGATGTAGAAAATTGCCTTTGCAGTCCTTGAAGCCAATAATTTAGCTCTGCAACCTTAATTTATAAAGGAAAAGGGATGGTAGCTGGAACATGAATTTGGATCACTGTCAGATTTAGGAATGAAAGTAATTAATGCTTCTGTGAAACTCCCTTGATAGTTATTTTTGGATTCAAAAATCTTTAAAGAAAAGTTTTAATTTAGGGGCAGAAGCTCATTATACTCTCAAAAGAATCCTGCTGTACTAAATCATTCAGCTTTCAATTCATGGCCCCACATCCCCTCTATGCATACAGCTCCTTCACTGATAAAGCCACAAATTATTTCCCACTTCAACTACTGAAACTTATGATTTGCTCTCGCTTTGGTTACTCCATGTTCAGGCTGCTGGTTCTCATATTCAAAGCCCTTACTCCTATCAAGCAATCACGGTGACCGAGGACTTCATTTTCAAATCACTCATTTTTCTGCCAGCTTCCACACCTTCAAATTTCCTTACAAGTTCTCCAAAGCAACTAATTCCTAATGGAGCTGCCCAACAGCACTCCTTGACTGGACAAACCCTTATCAACCATTGTCTCCTACTGTAGTACCTCTTAGATATCACAGAGATGCTAAAAAAATTACCGAGGTGATGAGATTATCTGAAATATCTAAATATGTAAAATAATGGAAAATGGACATCCTGGGGGAGGTGGGTGGGATAGGACAGAAACTTCAGTGATTTTCAAGCAGAGATTTTTTTTATTATTATTTATTTTATTTTAAACTGCTCTGTAGCATACTTTGTGAGTAAGCTCCAGATGGTACCAACCAGGCAGAAATGAATTTTTAATGCTACTTCAGATTCCTGAATCTTACAGCTTTGAGAGTTCTGTAAGATTTTTCTTTTACAGCTGTAGTTCCAGGAATCAGCACAATGTCTGATAAAGCCAATGGATAGGTTCCTGTTGGCTACAGTGGATAATGAAACAGGTACATAGGCAACAAAATAAAGCAGTGAGTTTTTAAATATTTAATCTATTTACTTATTTACTGTCATAGAAAAATCATCTCTCACCTTCAGTTATTTATGCTCTCCAGCATAAGTACTTATGATGTAGGGCTAAAACAAAACCCACAGGTTTTGGAGGTGAACATCAAGCAGCTGTGCTCTGTCACTTCTAGTGGCATGGAGAGGTATTTTCACACTCTCAGTCAAACCTGCAGTTCACATAGGGTTAACTAAATCTTTGAAAGCTTCCAAAAATCCACCAGAAATCCTGCAGCCTTAACCATGGTTTTAAACTGAAAGGACTACTCAAGTGAGCAGAGCAGTGATCAAGCCTCCACAGGGTTGTACACTTAAGTTGTAATGATTATGCTGATGTTTGTGATTAATTGTTCTTCATTTTTTTTTTTTATTTTTGCTGCTTTATTAAGAATGATGAAAGGAAAATCATATACCTCAGCATTAGCTTAGTTTCTCATCAGCTGCCACTGATCTCTTCTGAATTAGAAATGATGGTCAGTATTTGCTAAAAAGAAAGGCTGCACCATTCTCTTGGTTAGCCCCTGAAGAACATATTATTTGAAAGAAATCTTGAGATTGGGATTTTGATACATTGCCCTCTTAAAGAAACACCACTAAGCATTTCATTCTTACTTTTTTTTCTTTTTCTTTTCTTGGGGGGGAGGGGGGATGTGGAGAAGTAAGATTTTGTTCTCCTTTTTTAATAGACTGTTATAGCCTTTAACATGCCATGAAATTAAATGCTTCCATTGGGGATCCATAACTTACCATAACAATAGTATTTCTAGCACTTGTTGGAACTGAGGAAAGTTAGTATAATAATGAGTGTAATATTTTAAAAGTCTACAGAATTGTCACTATGCATTACTGAGTTCCCATAGTTAACCCATGAATTAAAAGCATATGAAAGTGATAAAAGCCAAATTTCTAAAGAAATGATTGGCACTTGGCAAAATTATCACTTTGCTGGAATTAACCTCTGATCTGCTGGGAAGTATAAAAAGAAAGTACTTGGAAGCACATTAGTCCCATAACTGACGCTGCTTTAAGCAGGAGTTTGGGCTAGGTGACTTCCTGAGATCTCTTCCAACCTGAATTATCCTATGGTTCTAAACACTGCCACTAATTTTTGCTAGGTACCTCTAATGATAGTTGCATTAAAGATGGAGACTGAACAGATCAGTTTCTTCCTGTCTGCATAATGTTACAAAACAGTCAGTGAAAAATAAGAATCTGAAGGCCAGATTTTGTCAGACGGTGACAGGGTTCTTGTGACAGTGACTGAAATGTATCCTTGGCTTGAGGAGGTGCACATGGTGTGATTTACAGAGGAGTTAAGCATTTACAGTTCTCACTGAAATTTCTTTACTTTCAAAGGAAGAGGGCAGTTCTTCAATCAAGCAGTCAGCATCGTCCACAATTGAGATCATGATTCAGGGAAGCAGTTTTTTTAGAGTACTTGAGCAGACAGAGCTGTGTCTCCCCAAGATCCAAAGCCTTGCTCAGTGTTCAATCTTCCAACTCTTCGATGAAGAAATACTTAACATGAGCCTCTTCTAATATTTTCTCAAGCTGATTTACTCTGAATACCACTGACTCCTCGAGTTCTGATCGCTTCTGTATTTTTCCTTAGTTTGCCAATTCTTAAAGGACAATCTGTTACTTCCTATCTTTCTACAGCTTTCTAGCTGCTAGTACTGCAGCCATTTCAAACTGCTCGCTTTTACCACACAAGAGAAAGTTAGAAAGATGCCTACTTCTTCGAAGAACAGTGCTGACACATTACAAAAACAACCTCAGACAACACAAAAAGAAACAAACAAAACATGCTGAGATTCTCAGTGATGAGAATTTCAACAGACTCAATATTGCCATCTTGAAAATTTCAGTTAAATCACATGCAGGAGTGAGATTACTTAGAAAAAGTAAAATCATGGTCAGTGATTATTTATTTAGGTAGATTCTGGCAGGGAATACAACCATCACATACTGTACTTCCATCAACCCTTAAGTATCCTGCAGGGAAGAGGATTTATTTTGAGACAGATCTCAGAATACAAAAGGATAATTGAGGGTAGCTGCAAGAGAAGCCAAAATTTTCCTAAAAAGTCTTAGAGAAAATCTATTGTTACCACAGGGAAAAGTGAATGCTCATTAATTAGCATTGCTGAAGAGCTATCAACGCTACTATTGGTTTTCTTGATGTAAAATACACAGCTAGGTTCAAAGGAGTTTTTCTGTAGTGGTGGAAACCAGAAATCAGTATTCATGACTGAATCTGAGCCTAGTCATTCTGCCCATCTGGATTAATGGTACCCAGTATTACCCAGTCAGGGTCCCCTGTTTGACTATTACTGGTGTCCCCAGTCTGCAGCAAGGTCTTTTGGCTGCTCCAGGAGAGCACATCTGGTTTTCACAGGTAATGCTTGTGCCATGTGATCCAAATGAACATGGGTATCTGCTTATGGAGCTAGCAGAGTCTTTTTTGTGAATTCAAATTCAGATTTAAATTTAAATTAAAACAAAACAAAAACAAACAAACAGCAACAAAAACAACAACAACAAAAACAAACAGAGAAGGTTGATGATCTGGAGAGAAAGTGGGAACCCTGAATGTACAGACAACTTGAGAATGTACTTCAAAGCGACAGTAGTTTAGGGTATCACTACACCTTCCACTGATGACTGAAAAAGTGAAAACTTGAAATCACATCTAAAATATTTGCACAATGTGCTGTGACTGAAATCTTGTTTGGCATCATGTTAAGGTAATGAGAAGAATCATCACTTCAACTACACATAGATACCCCCTCCAATGTGACACCTGAAGTTTTCAGGCCATCTAAGTAACAAACTGACCAAGAGCAAGCACAACAAAGTATGGCAAAATAAAATGAGAGGCAGCACTTGCCAGTACAAGAAATAAGTAATGTAGAATAGCAAGATGCAAGGAATAGCAACACACACACACTGAAATTAAATGACAATATCATTTTCTTGTAATCTTTCTCTAACTCTTCTGGAAGAGCACAGTGTTGACATGATAATTTTATAAAATTCCTTGACAGTTCATGTTAAACTACCCACCATTACCTTAGATTGGTAATAAGCACTTACAAAAAAATGAAATGTCTGAGAGACTCATTAAAAATGTCAAATATCTGAGAAAACTCAGTGCAATGGTTGTTACCTAAATCACTGGGTAAGCAGCTAAAGGGCTGTTTCCTTTTGAAATTTCAAAAAAGAGTAATGATCTCATATTATATTTTTAATGCAAAGGAAATGAAGAGGTTACTGTGAGGCAACTTCAAGTCTTCCTTCCATCAGCTGACACTGTCAGCATTTTCAATTAAGTCAGTAAAGTTTACAGTATTTGGCTTTAGCTCTGTTTTTCTCATCTTTTCTCCTTCCTCCAGAAAACAGAAAATGGAGAGAAAAATCTTATTTCTGCAGATATCCCCTTAATAATTTATGGAAAGAGAATCTCATAAAAAAGTCTTATTTGGAAGTGTTCGAGTGATCTATTTTGACTGTAGCAGTTGTTTCCACATCTACAGTCTAAGTACATAGACCATACAGAAAAGAACAAAATTGCCCCCTCCAACAAACTACAGAAACCCTTTTCTTTAATGCACTTTGGCATTTGCATTCCCAGTGGCTGCTATATCTAGACATTTGAAGCTGCTTGAAAAAGGAAGAACATCCTTTAATTAGTTAGTTACTAAATATCTGACAGAAGGAAGTTCCTGAGGAAAGGCCAACCATCTTGACTCAAAGCCAGCCATGCTCATGAAAAGTAAAAAAGCTAACAACAAATAACATCTCCTTTTTCAAAATGACTCTTGCTTGAGCTTTCACTGCTGAAAGGAGACTGAAGAATAGTAAAAAAAAAATATTCATTTTATAAAGAATAATTTCCCAAAACCAGCTACCATGGACAGAAGGAATGGAGACAATTTAGCTTTAAATGTGCTAATTTCATTTAGTTCCCACTGACTGCCTGAGCACAGAAACATCTGGGACCAGATCATTCCCGGATATGAACTGGCCTCCTCTGAGGATGATCAGACAACTCTTTTCTATATCCACTGATATAGAAACTTCAGATGAAGGAGCCCATTCCGTAAGAAAGCCCTCTGTTGCAGTAGCACAGAAAAATACTGGACACAAAATGGACAAGGTACAAGACAAAACTGTCAAATCTCTGACATACTTGATCACATTACAATCCTTTACTGTAATAAGAAGCAGTGGTTCAATCACAGACATTAAAACTAGCAAAAACTCTATCTGCCTTAGTGTACAAATGAAATGACAGAACCTGATCTCGGCTCAACTCCTACATCCATGAATTTCTCAGTTTCTCTCGCCTCAGATGATAAAAAGAATTTAATAAATTAATTATCTTACCTACAAAGGAACTTCTTATGAATCTTGCTCGCTTTCATTGATTGAAGTTGAAGTTTATCAAATAATTCAGTGAAGAATCAGAGATCTTCTGCTGTCACACCCTCCACATTTCACAAGCTTCGTATTGTGGACTAAAGTTGTTAGATCTTTGGCATAGCTGAGTTTAAAATGGCAGTCTGTCCTCTGAAAGCACAAAAGAAAAGCAAATATTCATTTCTTAACATAATTATTTGGTAAAACTGCTTAACTGGCCTAATGAAGCAGAAGAGTACATTAAATCTGCTACCAAGATACAAGATGAATATTTTGACTGATTTACACATATGTATGTATTTGAGATTATATGAATAGTCTTTTGAAAATATAGGTGAAAGGAAATTAAGTTGGTTTGAAATCTATGACAAAGTTATTTCTGTCATGATTTACAGTTAATTTTCCCTCAAGTTTCTCATTGGTAAAGGGGATGGGGGATCAGAAAAAAAAGGACTTCATGGAACGCTGGCCCAGCTTCCACTGATTTTCTCATTAAAATATTTACTAGCTCTGTTCTTAAGGTTCATGATCCAGTAATCACACATATTCACTGTTTTCTGTAGAGTACTTATGTCTTTTAGAGTTCTGTGAAAATCCTGAAATGTAACATCTGCAGACAACACCGAGTACCCTCGTGCCTAGCTCTCGTGCATCCTTTTCTCCACCAGACTGGAAAGGTCTCCCAGGAAAAAGGTAATATGAAAGGGGCAGCTCCACAGAAGGTTGGCCAGAAGCAGTGTAAGCTTTTCATTTTAAGGTGTTCTAGGTCTGAGCAAAACTACAGAGTATGTCAGCTCCATATTTCAGCCTTGACCTTATTGAACAGCTTTAGCTCTATGAATAATCCCATTTCAATATTACAAGGTTGCGTTTCTGAAGGTTAGTTATAAATTATACCTATAAATAATTTCTCAGGATACTGTTTACAAATTCCTTGTGTTAAGGTGGCTGTCCTTAGGCTACCTCAACTCCAACCCCTTATCTTTGCTATTAAACAACAAAATCAAAACATTTAATAATGGCTGTTTGAGTTTGCATCCTTTCTGTGCATTTACCATCGGAATTCCTTATACGTTTAATGACAGCACAGAGGTCAAGTGAACCATTAAGCTATTGTTCTGGATATCATATTTTTACTGTTTCTTTTGTTAGAGTGCAGTCTTCAAGGCATCAGTGACTCAAAAAAAGGAAAAACAAAAATGGGAGTAGGTAAAAAATCTGTTATTTTCTTCATTGTCACGTTGTAAAAAGAAGGAAAATGTAACAAGTTGCTTACTTAGAGACTTAATTAAAGCTTATGCTTTCTGAAAAAGAATTGCAATTGATGCTCATGGTTTCTGGTTCTCAGGACCAAGTTACTGGATTCTATTGCTGATGAACATCTCCGGAACGTATTACATCGTAACATTATAGACATCAATGAGTTTTAAATAAGAGAGCTTACTGACTTGAGAGGGCAGAGAAAAGGGTTCAATTTTCCTTCCTCCTAGGTGCTGACAGCTTACTGCAATCACCCAAGTTTAAACAGGGAAACTGAAACAAAATGCTGCATGCTATCAAGGATGCAAAGAGTTTTTTTTTTTTTTTTTCCTTTTTTCACCCTGGTAATAAAGATGCATCTTTTTTTCCTTGCTCCAGCCTGAAACAAAATAGCTGATTCTCAGGTGGAAAAATAATTAGAAACATAGGAGGCTGAGGGAATTTTGAGATATTGAGGAAAATGTAGTTTGAACTGTCAGGTTTACCCGCTTACCCAGAGGAACTACAAAGCAGCAAGGAAATAAAATCTTCTTAGAACTTACAACTTTCATCAGCCTATTCCCTCTGGCTGATTTTTTCCCCAAATCTCTCTTTTCCCAGTGTCTCCTATTAGAAACACAAATAGTTTGCCTCCCTGCTTAGTGACAAGTGTCATGTTACTTTAGGGTTATTTATTTTTTTTTAATACTATTAAATTATTATACTTCTTTTAATATGAGGATAGAAAGACTCTGCAACATGTTCAGTCAAATACACTTCATTTTACAAAGGATTTTCAAAGGAAACCAAAAGCATTGGAAGTTCAACTTCAGCCTGTTAGGTCAAAGAGCGCTGCCCTCTCTTTGACACCTGACCTGCACAGCTGCAGTAGCTGTCAACAGGACCAGTACCATCTCTCTATATACGTTTAGAACAGCTACAAATTAGTATAGAGAATGCTTAAAATCTTTCTTGAAACTGCTGTGACCAGATCATGAAAAATAAATGGTTAGAAATTGATTCCCTACCTTGCAATTAAAAAGACAAGGACGATCAGCATCCAGTGCCTCAGCAGGCCCCGAATCTTTCATTGGTGATTACATTTTCCTTTCCCTCAGAAAACACTTTTTCTCTCATCACTTAACTGCTTTTTGGGCAGTAAAATTTATGCAGAATAAATCTCGTTCATACTCTTGCTACAGAAATTGTTCCATTTGCCCAATCATCTCATGCTGCCACCCCACTCCTACAGAAACCAAACTGTCATCACTGGGAGCTCCAGGTCTTCTAGATGAGTCCTGTGTTAACCTTTAGGCACCCCGGACAGACTCCTTCTGTTTCAGGCTATGGAGGGGTGGGGTACCACACCTCTCCAATTGATGTGCCCGCTCCTTTGTTCAGCTGCCTACACCCAACAGTCTCTGTGCTCACCAAAATGTGTCTGATTGTCAGTTTTGCTACTCTCACCCCAGCACTTACTGCACAAGGCTTCTCACCCCTGTCTCTGTTTCCCCGCTCCAGGGCATGCACACACACCCCTCGTGTCCCTAGGCCTCAGCACCGTGAGCAAGAGAAGCAGGTTCCAGTGCTCTCTCCTCATGGGCTGCCTTTCCATTGCTTTCCATCTCTCCTCCTCAGCCAACGCAACAAAGGAATCAACNTTCCATCTCTCCTCCTCAGCCAACTCTCCCCCAGGGCTCAGTGTGCTTCTCACTGCAAATCCCAGATTGCTGGAAGCACGTGGGGCCCAGTGCTGCACCCAATCACTGCCACAGTATGCACAGAGAAATGAAAGCAAAAAGAGGTAAGCACAGCGTTGTCATGCAAGTTGGATTTTTCAGATATCAACTATATTATGAATTGATATTTTAAGAATATTCTGCTGTTTGTGTGAATGATTTAGCAACCTAATTCACAGATAATGCTTTCCATTAAGCACTACGATCACTGGTCTTCAAGAAAAAGAAAGTGAATTCAAATTGCGTGCAAAAGGAAGAAAAGAGCGGGGTGATTTCACAAATCTCATCAATTTCAGCTGTAAAAGCTAGAAGTGAGTAAAAAAATTGTGATGGCCGTGGTCTTCCATGGAAAGCCACAGTTCTGAAGTCTGCATGGAAAAACAAGCTGGAACTGCAGAGAGACTGATCACTAAGGAGGGTGCTTGGCAACAAAATCATCCAAACTTAACAGAGAAACAAGCACCCCACAGAAAAATCAAATGGGCATGGAAAGGCATCTACACTGCTTCATTTCTGTGGAGTAAAGGAATCCAAAGTGAGAGGCTTCAGCAAGCTAAAATCTGCTGGGAGAATGAGGAGAAAATGTGTCATGGAGTGATTGCAGGTAGTCTTCCTACCAGAACAACTTGGGAAAGTAATTACAGAGAGATTCATGATCTGGCAGATAGCAGAATGGTTTTAACAGGGAAGTCACAAGTGGACTTCCACTTCCAAGTGGACACAGTGATAAGCATCAGTTCTTTGCACAGCACCAGAAGCATAAGTGTAAATGACTTTCCCTAACTATTTACTGCTACATTTAAAAAAAGATTAGAAGGAGCAGAGGACATGGGAAGCATCAGGGCAAACCAGTAAGCTACTCAGAACACAAACTCCACACTACATGGAGGAGAACTAGGGGAAACACGTTTAAGAACAAACTTATTCAGAAGCTATTTAAACAGCCAATCACTGTTAAATTGTGCAGAGGAGGCAATATGCTCTAGAGGGAGTGCAAACCAGAAGAGATTGACTTCTTCAAATTCACAGCCGTGGTGAAGCAATCAAATACTCCAATGCCAACGCTCTCCTTGGAGACAAGACAACCTGGGGCCATATGACCTCAACCTCTGATATGCACAGGGAAAATCTAATGAGAGATTTGCTATAGGAACTGATGTCTTGAAGTGACAAATTACAAGCTTCACTGACCTCTCATGAAGGGGAAGTTTCAAACTTTCATCAACACAATTGAGCAACTGAGACAGGCACGTGCAAGGAAAGGAAAATTGACTCTAAGCAGAGGCATTCACAGTTGCTGATAAAACCAACTTGAATTTCATATTCTTGTTAGTCAGAAATGAAATGGCAGTGAAGGAACAAATGCAGAAATACTGAAACACAAGAAGGTGAAATCCTTGTCTGGGTAATTGATTTACTGCCCCCCAAATCAGCACTGCTTGAGAAGAGATGCTCTGAGGATTTAGTCATTGCTAGGCTCAGTCAGAACCAGAAAGTTCCCAAGCGTTCACAATCAAAATAAATTAAATTAGATTAAACTCTTCCAAGCTTCTGGAACTACCAAAAAGGCTTACTTCGGATTTTGACTACAGGGTAAATCATGGGTACAGTGCAAAACAGAAAGCTTATCTTTCAAAGCTTGTATCTCTATAATTGCCAGAATGTTAACTGTGGGAGATTGCAGTACTGCAAACACGTTAGTTAATATTTCCAAGTGGCAAAGATTTCACCCCAGATTTCCAGCTCCATATCTTACACAGTTAATAGGTTTCATGCTGATTATTAAGCTGAACAATACAGAATATCATGCTGTTGGCAAAAAAACATTATCATTAATAAGATTATATATTTGCCTCTAAGAAGGAAGAAACCACTCTGGGCAATTGATCTATGCCTTCAGAAGACTAATAATGTGAAAAGTGAAGTGATTTGTCCCATAAGCCTGCTATTCTAGCAGCAAAAAAAAAAAAAAAAAAAGGATTTTTACGTACTAAAAACTGCACAAAACTTTCAGAAGCACTTTTCCTACATCAGAGCCTGATAGCCAAGCCAGTCACTTACAGCTCTCTTCTTCAAACTCAGTGATTTGTGGAGTTCTACTTGAGATCCTTCCTACTCGAGGTCCAGCTTTTCTAAACAAGCTGACTGTGCATATGCCAAGAATCAAGCCTCTCTGGAATGCCAAGTTGGGAACCTGAAGGCACAGACACCTGCAGTCACTAGCAAAGCTTAAAAAGTATAAGCATAATTCCCAACACTCACACATTCTCTCTCTCAACAAAGCTTGCAAATGAGAATAAATCACACCTCACAGAAAGCCTTAAATGACAGGATTTGGCTCCGCTGCATACAATTCTTCACTGAAATGTTACTTCATGTCACTTTTTATTGCCCTGCATGCATGCCAATGTGTACAAGATTAGTGCTGCTGCCGCAGATGAGGAGATGAACTACCACTGTTCCTAGGCTTGCATCCTTTTAAAAACATCATTGGTGGTATGAAATCCAATTAAGAGCAATACCTTTTCTTTTCTTTTTTTTTTTTTCTTCAGAAAAAGAAGCAGCAGCAGAACTCAGAAAATGATGCCAAAGGTAAAAAAGACCTGGAAAAAGAAGCACTTTACTGTGCAACATAATAATAATCAAGGCTTCAGAAAAGGAAAACACCTTGGTGATAGGATGATTTAAAAGATCTCACACTAAAATTCAGAAACAAAAAGTGGAGGTAAAGCAGACACAGGTGTTCTCAATCTACTCCCAAACAGACCAACAGCATTAACAATCAATACTCTTTAGGTGTGTTAAAGTCTCACCTTCTAGCTAAGAGAAATCCAATGGTTGTTCCTATATTTATAAGCGGAATTTTGACAGCAGAGCAGATACATCTTCATCAGTGCTTTGTGTCTGCCTGCCCCCTCACTTCAGTTCTTATTGTCATTTTGCAATATATTAATGATCCAAATCATCGAGTGATTCCTGTTAGGCTGCAAGAACTTCTGTGAAGTAGGCAGCACTCCTCGTAATGACAGACTGGAGGAATAATGGCCTCTTTACTGAAAGCGAAACATCAGCAAACAGGCTTAGAAATGTCAAAAGAGGAGGGTCTGAAGATCACAGTGCCTTATTAGGAAAGACAGAAACAAGTATTCAAGAGGGCAGTGTTATTTTGAATTCACTTCTGCAAGGCTACCTGTATGTTAGACAACATTCATCTCAGCATCGGATGATGCTAGGATGGTGATTTCTCCATGATGATGTGGATATGACCAACCTCATGTCTTTGTGGTGCTGAGGCTGTAACAGAATGAGTACTTTCATCTGGAAGGTGCTGACCTCAAGCTCATAGCAGCTGGGGAAGGGCTGGAGAAGCCCTACACTGTCACAAGTGCACAGACAGAAATACTCTGGTGGTATTTTTATATGCTGGACTTTCCCAGATGATGCCACTGTTATTCCACAGTTTAACCAGTGAAGGTGCTACAGTGGTGGGCTGTGGTGTCTTGGAGCCAAACACATGACTGGAGCTGGCAAACACAGAGCTCGTGCTCCTGACTCACAGTCTGCACACACACATCACTGAAAGAAGGAAAGAAATTGCAAAATACACTTTAGTGTGGCAGTGCCTGACTCTGTTCTTACCCAAACTCTCAAGTAAGCTAATGAAGGTGGTTGTTCACATATTTGACATAGTTCCATGGGTTCAGAACAGTCAGTGTTCCTCCTAGGTTTGGCACATCGAGGCCAGACTGAACCTCACAGAGTTAAATACAAATAGCTTCATGCACAGGCCAATTAAAGCAAGCACCGCTTCTCTCCATTCCTCTCCCATTCTCCTTCCATTTTATCTCTTTGGTCTGACTGCAGAACTGACTGAATCTCATCCCTTTCAACTGCCCTGTGAAACTCTCTAATCAGCTTTCTGCTCCTCTGATTAGTAAATGCAATACAGGGGCTATGATTATATTTCCAGGTGCTCTACAAATTTTCTGACAATGAACTAGACAGACAAAATCCATGAATACACAGACAACCTGTAAAGTCTAATGCTTCCATGAATTAGTCTATCTGAAGAAGAAAAATGCCATTAATGCGGATAAGCCCCTTCAACTTTCCCCATTAATGGCTGGTCTTAATTCACAGGTGCCTTTTTAATCTCTGCTGAATTCCTCCAGAATCTAATGAACGCATGTAATAATAATAGCAACTAAGAATTTAATCCTGGTTCTCAACTTTCTTAAATTAGACCTTTGTCATTAAGAGATTACAGGATAGTGAATGATAGTTAATCAATGTTTTTAATTTGCCCCCATTATTTATTTGATACAGTTTCTCACATAGTGGCTATAAATCTTTCTCCTAACCAAGCTTGGCCACTAGAAGCAATGATGAAATACTGAGCGAAAAAATACTAGATTTGATGATCCTATTAAGTGCGGGTTAAAGTAAAATTAATCTCTCTGCATGTGAACAAACCTTTCAAACCAATACATATATGCACATATGTAATTCATACATCACCAGACACTTCATGTAAGATTTATTGTGCTTCATTTTTTGTCTCTGTTAACTCTTAGCACTATCAGTCAAGATTTCCCAGCACTTACCACAGCATTAGCCCTAAGCATCGGGAAATCACATTTCTTGGTGCCAAGGCTTTAAAAAGATTCTAATTCAGCTATTAAACTGGAGGCAGCATGTGCCAGCCCCACAGCACATTCACCCATTAATTCTGTCCCCTGGAAAAATGACTGCCTCTTGCACCAGGCTGATAAAATGAGGGAACGTGCCGATTATGTCTGTGGCAGCTATCCTTGACCCAACCAACAGTGACAGTCATCAAGCCGCAGTACCTAGAGCGCTGCAAGCTGTGTGAGCTAACCCAAGACATCATTAATTCTAAACAGCAGAGCTTTCGTCCAGATACTGGAGTTCAGAGAAGCTTAAAAACAAATCCCTTTGGTGGGATGAAATTCTGTATGCTGTTCATATTAACTTTACAGACAGTATTTGGAACTTATTTCTCCAGCTGGACCGGTCAAATAAGAGAATCAGAGTGCCAGTGTCCTTCCCTGGATTGCTCACAACTGGGCCTCAGGATCAGTTAATAATGCTGCACGGACAGAAGTCAAATTGACAGAGAATCAGGCTGGTTTTTATTTTAATACAACAGGGTGGAGGGGACAAAGGAACTGTAAGTGCCATAGTCCGAGTGATTTCTCCAGCCAGGATCTGAAAGCACACACATGTTTGTTAGAGGAAAATTTCATAAAAACAACATTTCATAGGGAAAAAACTAACGTGGTCTGAAAAGTGCCTTTACAACCTAATCCTATCAAGTCTTTAGGGAGACATCCATAATTCACAAAGGGCCTGGGTTCTGGAATTTTGGAGCAGTCACACAATTGGCACTATTTCCACTGTCACACGACAGACCCCAAATATCCAGAAATGGGGAATCTTTGTATGACCATCATGGAAGTGATAAGCACTTTAAAAATGAACTTTGTTACTTCGTGATGTACTACCCTGAAAATACTTATCTGTGCCTTTCTGCTCGACACACACACACAAGAGACAGAAATATACATTTTAAACTTGAGGTCGACAAATGGTATCTAATAGAAGGAATACCACAGGAGTGCACTATACCCTTTTCTCCCAGTTTTTGCATCAGAAGGTAGCTGGCAAATATGCTAAAGCTCAAACAGGATGGACCTCCAAACGTTCACTAATAATTGTACCTCCTCGGCCTCCTTTTAGGCATAAAGAAAGTAACCGTGTCTCCAGTAGATCTCAGTGCTTTTGGTTTGGCAGACTTCTCCTGAAATATGGGCAAATGCTGGGGACTAAACGGTAATAAAGTCCTAGGGTGAAATTGCAGACCACTCGGGGCCAACTGGGTACACCACTAATTTCACATTTGACTTTTTATTTCAAAAAATACATCCCGAATGATAAAATCTCTGGCCAGTTGGGCTGGGAATAGGTCCAAGGAGTTAATACAGAAACATCACAGCCTAAGTCAGACAAATCCTTTGAAAAATTGCAGCCAATGATTTATTTGTGCAGTGTTGCTTTCCAGTAATAACAATTTTAGTTTTGGATAGTCTTGAAATGCTATTCACATTTATGCCCATTTTTCGAAGTAGAAGAACTCATGTTGCCTTAGCACTATAATTTAATGTTGTGTTATTACAATACTTTCTGCATTCATATTTATTTGTCCACAGCAGCAGACCTAAGCAATTTTTGCAAGCTCACTCTCCTTTTAAGAAATTTTACTAGTTAATAAATAAAGCTTAGCCTGGTTGCAGAGGTCCATACCCCAATAGTTACTATTCTCTTTCTGACTCACAGACCAGCTGCAATGAAAACAATGCCCTCTCGTTCTTCCCAGCACTTAAAAAGGTTTATAGATCTCCAGCCTCCTACAACTCAGCACAAAACTGCTCGCACTTGACAGTCTTCAGAAATCAGCATTGTTTCCATCCTCACTAAAACTGTCAGCCACACAAGGTCAGGAAATGAGGAGAGCTGATGCCACCTGAATCATTACCACCTCTGCGAGACCTCTCTCCACAATCCTGTCTTCCAGAGAAAGCTGGTATACCCAAGAGTGTAAGTCTTTGAAGTTTTTTAAAACTGTCATAAAATAGTTTCTGGAAAACTGTTTGGAGAACTACAAAGAACTCAAACCTTTCGAATTGTAAACTCATGAATACTTCCTTACCACAGTTGTCAAACTGCAACAGTGTTTTGCAGGGGTTCATGAATATGAGCACCTCTGCTGTAGCCTCTATCCTAATAGGTTATTTCTTTTAGATATGATCCTGCAAGGACAGCAATAATGAATCCTTTCAAAATATCTAGACTGCATCTACTCTCATGCCACTTAAAGTCACCATGTAAATCTGTAAGACAGCTCAGAAGAAACAGTTTGCTTTGGAATATCATGATATGTGCTCATAAAAACAATGTCCAAAAGATAAGAGGAGGATAAATTCCATCATATGCCTTTGAGTCGTCGTTTGTCTGTTTTATTCCGTTTAAGAATCATAAAAGCTGTCCATGACAGAATACAAGCAGAATGTTTTTAGTGAGCAGAGGTGACTTTTCTGAAGTCTGTATGTAGCTGAGAAGACCTCATGGATAGCAATGCTAGTTCCATGACAACAAGGCAGTTGTAATTATACTGGTACTTGCTTAATGCATACCTTCACACGTAAGAATTTGTACACTGGAAAATTCAGTTAGGGGTCATATTCATAACATCTTGCACATATAAATATGATGTGTGTATGTATTACACTTGTCCCCATCCTACCAAAGGCATCGTTATTCAGTCTTATCCACACCATCATCAGGTTATATATCTAAGATGGAAATGTTGCTTTCCATTTCACGGTCAGACCTGGTATTGCTGTCGGAGTGTCCACACCTTCCAGTTAACGTGGTAACAGTGAATATAAAGCTGTGGCTGGTGTAAATCAGTGTGCCCACACTGGGCTCAGTGTGATCTGAGCAGTGAGCTGCAGGCAGAGGTGAGTTCATTGTGTGGGATGGAAGCTTGGCCGGCTGGCATTTCTGAACAGGGAGCAAATTCAGGTGCTAACTTTCAGTTTATGCAGATGAAGTTTTCAGCAGTAAGACCTATTGGGCTGGATTTAGTGTCACGACAAGCACTCTAACACACAGAACTCGTCCCAAACATCTGGTCTGATCTGGCCTCCCTGAAATCTGCAGATCTTTCCTGTCAGCCACTCTTGCTAAATCAAACCCATATAAAGAGCAATTCTATCTTAAGCCAACAACAGTTCCAAAGGCATTTTTTGGTCAGCTGTGCCACTCCCCCCCCTGCTCTGAGCAGACCACTTTGCAATACGGCACTCGCCCTTTGGTTAATGATAGCGTTAAAAAAATCAATGGCTCAATTAACAATCAGGAATGGAGCTTCCAGGCAACAAGCACCATGATCAATAACTTATGTTCAGTGAAATTAAAGGCACTTGTTAAGTCAAGTGTTAAAAGCTGCACACACTTAATATGGGAGTATCAGTCAAGAACAGTTTGGCAGTTTAACTTGAGAAAATCGGTAAGTACAAAGTTCCCATACTATGTTCCACACCAGTGGGTAACTAATGAAGCATAAATATTTGCACAAACTCATTTCTGTAACAAATTCTCAAAATCCCCAATCTACAGCAGTAGTGCTGAGTTGACACAAGCTTTCACTTTTGTTAGGAGTTAGTCTTGTAAAATATGAATCCAAAACACAGTTGGCAAAACCAGATTCAAAGCTTGCATAAAGGTGATTTTAAGCCACTTCAGGGCACGATGGCCTTGCTGCTAGGAATGGCAAAGCCTTCCTGCCAGTATAAAAGAGACATTTTATGATTTCTTCCAGCAAATTTCTCTGAGGTCAACAAAGCACTGTGAACTGAATTAGAATCCATGTATTTTATGGGATGGAAGAAAGCAAGGGTGCAAATGGCATAGGATGAGTGATGTGAAAATGTTTTGAGTTTTTGGAAGATTTATGGACATGCACTGTAATATCAAAATCAAGAACCCTGTGCAGACATAATGCCATACTATCATATTCCCACCACATTTTACAAGATGGTGGTTTGAGGGAAGGTTTTTCAAAGACATAAAGGACAGCGAGCTGCTTAACGCACAGTGGAAGCTCGACTGAGTCAGATATCTCACTCTCATTTATGCAATCTAAAATCTCCTGCTTAACTTTTATACATCAGCTCTCAATAGAGCTTTTCTTGAGAAGAGAACACTGTGTCAAAACTGACTCCTACATCAAGCTTGTGACAAAATTTGTCTCATGGTCAGTAGCCTTGTTTTTAGAGCTCCACTGATAACAGATGATTTAGCAGCATACTCCTGTTCTGGGAATAGCCAAACTGAAGGCTGCTCTTCCAATTAATCCAAACTGCTTCTACAGAAAGTAGGGAATATTCACAGGATTATTTATGCTTGTTCAAAACTTTTACAAATAGAATAAATGGAAAGAAATGTTTGCATGCCTCATTTTGCATATTAAGGACTCTCTCTCATAGCAGCCTGGGAAATATATATTGTACCTATTTCTGAATAGCAGAGAAGTTTCGTGAGGCCTAAATTGCTTAAGCAGTAATAGAAAATGTGGGGGTGGGAGGGTGGTGGGATGGCAGGCTGATTCTCTTCAGATAATGAGCTGCCCCTTTCTTCACTGTGTTATGATCATACCCAGAGCATTGCTGACTGCACTTTGATGGGTACCTAATCAACAAAAATCAATCATCTGAAATTGCACAGACAGTATTTCATCTCCATCAAAAATTGTCTTCCTACAGAGCTCCATTAATCTCTTCATCATTGTTTAACACAAAAAGAAACTTCTGTTGTAGAAGATATCTGACTTTGGTTTAAATTATAATTAAAACTGTGCCGTATTCACTTTAAGGAAGCAACTAAGACTACATCAAGCATTTGCTTATCAGGACAATTTTGCTATGCAGAATTAAGCAGTGCACCTTGGCTACACATGGCAGGATGACCAAATGATAAATGCAAATGTGAATAACCATGTTAGCTAACACTGAAAGACTTCTTTCATCTCACTCACAAGTGACTATGTACTCAGTCCTCACAGCTAACCTGCTTGCCTTGGGCAATCCAGAAATCCCTACCTGCTCTCAAGGCAAGGTGTAGGGAGGTGGGCACAGGCAGAGCAGAAGTCTTCCTCACCTCCATCTGCAGACAACAGCTGTCTTCAGAGCAGAGCAGGCTGCCAGCCTGTTCAATGCTTTCCTCTCCACAGGTCCTTCTAGGCTGGTCTGAATCCACCACAAACTTCTAATGTGGGAACACTACGAGCACCCCCATACCCACTTTACCCATTGCCTCTCACCCCCTCCCCTTCTTCCACCACCCCAATCAGAATCGGGCATGCTGCAGAGGACATTTCTTAGTGTAGTGCACTGAGCTATGAAAAGAGCAAATGGGGGCAGCTTGGCAGTTAGAAATACATTCATACTGCCTTGGTACCTGCCCCGGAGGGGAGGGTAGGTCTGCTCTTTCCTTGAGGACAGCCCAGCACATTTAGGGGCAGGAAGCTTCTGGAATGCAGGATCTAAAGAGAAGGCAGAAGAAGACCCAGAAAACAGCACGGCAATGGCAGCAGTGGAGGCTGGGAGAGAGCAGGAAGCATGCTGGTAGCAGAGAACCAAACCTCAGCTCATGACTGTAATCCAGTATAAATCCATGCTGCTGTCCAACACTGGGCAGGCTGCACTTAGGCCTCTCATTGCAACCAGACTCTCTTTTAATTGCACCTACAGTGTCTTACATGCCATAAGAAATCAGCCAGGAGAAGCTGTTGGGATCCTTAGCTGATAGAGGTGTACTCCGTTCCTGTGCCCCAAGAATCCCACAGAAATGCTGCCCAACATGAACATTTATATATGGCTATATGATAGCCCACTCGTGTGTGGGCTATCACCTAGAGGACTTGCTCTAACTGTAGCTACTCTGGAAAGGCAGCCCATCACAGAGGAAGAAGTCAACACTGAGATACAGCTTCTTGCACTGGGAACTGTGTTGCTACTTCATCACGTGCCACTGTGCTAACAAAAAGGGACTGCAGCTCTGTGTGCCCTCCTTATTTGCAGAAGCACATTACAACATGTGAATTGCATGACTTAATGTTTAAAACAAAGAGAAACCACTGAACAAATATAAACACAAATACTACAAAAGCAGTGAAGCCTAATTCACACAAATTTAAATGGACCCTCTTTCCTTAACTCCTTCACAGCATTCACTTCTGAGCCCACATCCAGTAAGGGGATGTTGGGTAAGAGTCAGTCCAATGGTGAATTGCAAAGGCAGAAAAAACTGGTTTCAGTTGTGGGAAATGGAGAACTGACTTATGTAAACCCTGGTTTTGACTTTCAGACTCAATCCAACCACACTACTGGAACTGAGACTGATAAGAATTCATCCAGGTTCTACACCAGGGTTATGCAGGTCAGATCAGGATCTCTACAACACTCTTTTCTAAGCCCAGAACACTGTTTATTAACACCTGGGAGCAAATAACAAACAGATTATCCAAATCAAGTCAAGCTGGGAAAGTTTTGAGGCATCGAGGTAACAGCAGAATCTGTGTTTCAGAGCAATGGCATGCTTGCTAACTTCCACTGATTATGGCATTCAGTATCAGTAGTTAACATTCACTCATTGGTCCTTTCACCAAAATTGTTTTTACTTTTCCAAGTCTAATAAAATTCCAGGGAGCAAATCTCTCAAACGGGTGTTTCTATGGAGGGAAGTAAAAGGTTGTTTCACACTCAGGTTATTTCAAAATTGTACTTCTGAAAGATTTCTCACAATAATTACTGCTTAACTTGCAGATTCTTCAGATACTGTGGATCTCTCCTCTTGCTATCTGTACAGCCCTACAGAGCAGAAACATCATAACAAAGTTTTATCTATTAATAACCACGTTTCTCCCAGGAAATCTAAGGGAAAGCTAGCAGATGGACCTTGGGCAGCATCACACCTTTCTGGGGACTTTTGTGCTGCCTGCCTTTCACATAGCCAGCAGTAGATGTATTTTCACTTTTCAAAATCACAACTGCTTTTTGGGCTTGTCAACACAAGATGGCATATACTTTACACACATCTGACAAGCATGATGGATATTAGAAAGCAAGCCAGACTTTTGCTATTACTTCTAGTTTAATGCTGCCCCCTTACAGTGCAGTGTTACTGGCAATGTATTATTATCAGTGCTGTGCTAGGAACTGGAAAACCAGATCAACAAAGTGCATTTAATACTCAGGGAAGCTCCAGACCCAGACAGGTCTTTTGGTAGGACCTTTTCTCATGCCTTTGCAGGACAGTTGCGGGCTGTTAGCATAACACCCTCCTTCATGTACCTTGAGAGTGAACAAATACCAAGCCTGGCAAGCTTCTAATGTCACAGAAACAAATCAGAATGTCAGTGCAGGAAATTGGGACCCAAGTACAGGAGCCATAAATCCGTCCCATCCTGATTGAATGAGTTGTGCCCTGAAGGATTGTGGAGTGCTGAATGGCTTTTCCTCCTCCAGAATCTACTGCAGTCTGAGGAGGGGACAGAGTTATGGAGAGGGGGGAGAGGTGAGCCCTGCTGAGGACCCTGCAGGAACAGAGATGAAAACACCAAGTCTGAACCAGCGCTGAGGAGAGACATCAAGGAGTGAGACAGACAATCGTGGACTGGTATATTATGCAATTTGATATACTTCAAGGGTTTTTTTTTTATTTTTATTTTTTTCCAGATATAACTGAAGATGCAAACGTACAATGGAAAGTCTACAGAAGGAAAGGAGAGCAACTTCCTTTTACAGAGTGAGGCAGAAATGACTAAATTGAAGCCTTCTGAAAGATGGTGTGGCAATGCAGCTACAGTGAGTTAAAACAACAGCTACATTCTTTACCACAGAAGAAGAGTTATTGTTTATTTTAAGCTGCTGTTTGATAACTGATGGTTCACAGAATGACAAAACTGCTTAATAACAAAGAGCTTCTAGGATATCTCCTGAAATATTTAGTGGGGAACGCATGTAGAGTGCAGATATCTGTTCTGGCATGGGTAGTCAGAGCTGATCATTTATTTATCGAGAGAGAAGAGATGGAAAAGCAATTTGGATCTTTAGTAGAAAATGAGACTTAGGCTTGAAAACCCTTGAATCACTTTCAAGAATACAGCTTACGTATCTATGTCACATAAGGCAAAGACAGGCATACTTGTGCAGCCCTGGTATTTCTAAAGCTGCTGCCAACTGTCTGCATGAGCACTCCCAGCCTCTTTCAGGGCAAAGTCAGGCTCCTTATTTTAAACTTTTTTCTCCAGGAGCTCAAATTAATCCAGGCTGTAAATCTGTTACAGTGGCATAGCTAGTAGGGATTGCAACACACAGCAGGGGGTTATGATGTCTTAACCAAATGCAGCTGATCCCTAATAGAGGGACAGTATTGGTGTGTGATATCATTAGGCCACTGAATTGACCCTACATTCTTTGTGTGAACTACAATTCTTAGGGTTAATGCCTCGTGCCTTGTGCACTGTGCTTGAGTGACACCGGACTATTTAATTTATCTTCTTCCACAAAAATATGGAAGAGCCCAGGAGACATCCTTTTACAAACTTAAAGAAGATACCTCTTTCTCTCAAATCTTAAGATTTAATCTAAAATCTTAATCTAAAAATCTATAAGATTACTTGTAACCACTGGAGTCTATGTGCAATCTTCACTTTTCCACAGGAGGGTAAAACAAATGCATTAGCAACTTGGAATATAGACAGACAGAAAGATTCTTGAGCAAATTGTCCCTAATCAGAATCAAAGGTGCTTTTTCTGGGCTCAAGAAACACCAAAGGCTCAGTGTGCTCAAGGCCAGCAGTCCCTGGCACCACATGCACGGCACTCTACAGTGGCTCTGGCCTCACAGCAGTGGGGCTGACCCCTTCCCTGCCCCAGGGCATCCCACTGCACGGTGCTCCAGTGCAAACCGACCCCTGGCAGCTTCTGCTCTGCTGCTGGTTCAGCTGCACAGGGAGTGCACAGCCCGGGCAGTGCAACACAGCATGATGAAGGAAGAGGAAGGCAGGGATGTCAGGTGCCATTTGGGGCATTAATTAGAACATGGTAAGTTAGTGGTGTTTAAGGTGATATTTAAAGGAAATACCTATAGAAGCTCCAAAGGCTCAACTTTGTTTTCCTTGCAGGCAACAGGATTTCTGCCTTCTACTTAACTGAGAAAATGAAGGAGATCTTAGCAAAGCAAAATAAATAGCATTTGCCCAGGTACACAGGTACTCCTGTGTAATACTTTGTGTGTATTTAATAGGGATTATAAGTGGCTGCAAAAATACTTGTGAAAGATTAAACAGTTAAATCACTATTTAGTGATTCTCCAAAAGTGAGACAGTTCGTGTGAGCAGGTGAGCCTCCAGCAGTCCCACTCAAGCTCAAGAAAGTTTTTTCCTGCCAGAAAATACTTTGGAGCTGAGCACCTGAGGCTCCTGGGAATGGAATTTCTCAGTTTCTAGAGAGCCAGGCACTCTTGCCATTAGCTGTCTTTGTGATACAGTTGAACAAGTAGTCAATCAGTTAGCCAGGCAATATGAAAACCCAAAGAAAGCAGTGTCTTAGAGGTCTGTAGCTGGCGCTCCCAAGAATTTCTGGTCTCCCAGACTGCCTGGTAGACAATGAAGTTTCTTGGGCTCTTAGGCTTTCTGGGTAGTACAGTAAAGTGGAACAGCATAGAAACCTGGAACTTTGCTCTCTCAGAAGATCTGAGATTGTCCTAAATGTTAATTCCATGGTACTTCCATGTCAAGTTCAAGAGGCTTATACTTCAGGATGAATTGAATGAACAATAGTTAACTCTCTCACAACACTTTGAACACATTCTCTAGACACAATGTTCTTGTTCACCTCCATTTACCAAGAGTAGTTCATTTCTGAGCCTGAATGCATACTGAACACACACATTGCACTGCTAAGTTCCAGTGGAAGCCAACCCATAGATCTGCCACTACTGTGTGTATTAGCATTTGCATGGACAGGGTGCATGATGATGCTTTGCTGCCAGCATTCCCCAAAGGCCTGTTTGGCCCCACAAATTCCTTCCCTAGGTTAAAAATGTTATTGCCATGGATCATTCACATTAGCAGGATCAATTTACTCGAGACAAGCCAATTACTATCCATAATATCAACATTTCTTCAGTCAACCCAATACTTCACTTACTGCTCTTATTTTGGTAACTCATCTCATACATACTCAATGGCTACTGTGATGAAATACACATTTAGAAAGGAAAAAAATCTTTGTTTTGAAAGGAAAATCTGCAGAACTATGTCACACAGCCTCTTCCTTGCTTATGAAAAACAAGGTCTTGTGAAACACCTGCCAAAGCTGGAGCACTGTGCTGGTGGGGCTGGGATGGAACTGCAATGGAGCTGAGCACTGAAGCATTTGAAAGAAAAAGATGACATCTCCTGCTTTGATTGCTTTTGTGCATTTACAACTCCATGCTCTCCTTCTTCAAACAAGTGTGTGGAAATTCATTTCAGTTATGCATTTCTAGTTGCTTTATTATCAAAAAGACATGAAATATTGTGAATTGTTGCTTACTCTTGTACATTTTTTACATGACATATATGCAATTTTCTTGTTTCTAACAGTGGAACAGAAGAAGTCTAAAAGGATGAATGTGCATGCAAAGGAAAAAGAGAGCAGGCAGGCAAAAGGATTCATCAAGGCCAAGGACTCTTTCACTGAGCAAAGAGATATTATCTTTGAAAAGGAGGGCTTGCACCAAGATATTTTAATGTCACTTTGGCAGCATACAGGGTTCTCAACGTAAAGAATTGGACTCCTGAGAACAAATCCTACAAAAAAAGGAGCTGGTAATTGATGTAACCATGTCAGAAATTCTCCTCCAGCTCTGCACCTGGTATGGGAGCTGGATTAAATGAAGACTGAATGTAATGAGCTATTGCTCTTCTTCTTAGCCTGGTTGTCACATGATAGCGAAGGGACAAAACCACATGACAACACTGGCACAGCAAGGTAGAAAAAAACCCGTGCATTCTTCCATGTCCCAGTTCAAATCACAACACATTTTGCTTTGCCAGTTGTTGCTCTTTGGTGCTACAAGCCCCACTGTGTCTCCAGCTCTTGCCCTTCAATCCCAAAGACACCTGAAGTCTGCACTGCCCTGGCTGCAGAGACTTCTGTGCTTTCTACAGCATGAAGAAATAGTCTCTTTAGTTCCTAAGAGATTTCTCGGAGTGCAGATTCCTTGTAGAACAGTCATCAAAGCATAAGAGACATGAAGAGAACCTGCACTACCACTAAAATGCTTAATATTTAGGTTAGGATACTTTGAGAATTATTTTCTTTATAGCTACATCCAGGAAAAACAACTGAGGAATTTAGCAACTTTTAGAAAATTGCATTTCCTCAGCATTGCTTTTGCTTTTTTTTTTTTTGTTTAATATAAAACAACATGTTCAACAAGGTCTTTTTCTCTTCCATTCTAATTCACTAGTAGCTCAGAATAAATCTCTTCCCTCCAATTAGTTCCAGGACTGAACACACTGATACAGCAGTTTGTTTTGCATGCATTAAGAAAAAATGTTGGATTAAAGGATTCTGCCATGACTTTTAGAAGAAAACACCTAATTCGCAGCAAGTACCCAGCAAATCCAAACTGCTTTTCTGCCTCAACTAACCTCAATTAGTTACTGCTTGGTTGTGATATAAATATATGATGAAGAGAGGAACTGGATGGCTAAAGCACACTCAGTCCAACCAGCACTCAGACACAAATCTGAACAAAATAAAGATTTACCTCAGTATGGAAAGCTACAGCTGAAACCAACAAAACTGTGAATGTCGCCTGAACTAAGGCTGTGATTCTGGTCTTAGTTACCCTGATTCATACCTACAGTATGACAATTTGTTTAAAACAAAGACCCAAGGCAGATCTCATAGCTCTTCTCTGAATCGTGGCATTTTTTTGTATGCAAGATGTATAAGTTAAATGCCGATGGCATAAACCGGGGCAAAGCACCAACTGCTCTTATACTGCAGCTTTAAAAGAGATACCAAGACCCTCAATGGGGAACATACATTCTCATCTTCGTGTGGAGCTGAGCCTGAGCCAAGCAGTCCTGAAAGGAAGTGGGAAAAAGGAGCATGAGTCACTCTGTATGAAAACACTACTCTCACTTGGAATTCCTGTCCCTGTCACAGAGCTCCTGTGAGATGAAACACAGGTTTTGAAGTCAGTTTGCTCTGGTGGTCTCCGGTGATGTTTTCCTTACAGGGGAACTGAGGTCAGTGGGGCAGTGCTCTGAATATGAGCACATTGCAGCACAGTCCCTGAAAACTCAGGCCCTGCACATCTGGCACTGGGCGCACCAAGTGTTGTCAGTTCAGTATGGGTCCACGTTCAAGGCACCTTTGAAAGGGAGAAGGTATTGGAGGGCAGCCACCATGACTACAGCCTTAATATTCCCACCCTGTCACAGGAACGTCCCAAAGGTTTGCGGAGTGCACAGCTACGGCAGCACTTGGGCAGGATGAGGCAAAACACGATGGTAGTTTCAGTCATCAGACTGAAAGATTTTTCATCATTTGAAAGAGGCTGTATGGAACAGGCAGAAGAAGCACAGTGCAAAGGGCGTGCACTGTAACCATGTATGTCAGAACAGTAATTTCCATTTCCCTTCTCACTAGCCACAGTCTTTTCTATGTGCATATTTCTTTTCTCCTAGAAAAATCTGTGTGTATATGTGTGTGCATGCTAGTGGGGTGAGAGGGGGTAGTAACAACACGGATGCTTGGTGTCAAGGATTTTTTTAAGACTCTGAAGTAGAGCTTTGGGATTTTAAAATAATCTTTTTCTTTTTTGTTAACTTTTTTGAAATGCGAAGGAAATATTTCAATCACTTCACCTTTCCCTCCCTAAAATGTCTCCAGGTTATTTCTTCTACATGAGAGTTACATCAAAACTTTCCCTGAACCTCTCCAGAGTACTTTACTCAGAAGAGCAACTATCAGATCAAAAAGCACTTCTGTTTATTAGTTCAATCTCCTTCATTAGATTCCCTCTATCATGTGTTTTCCCACACAAACAGCGATAAAAAAATCTGCTAAAATCCACTGACAGCTGCGGCTGTGATAGACTTTTCCTTAATCCGATTAGCTGCCGCCTCCCTGGTCGCACCAGTTTCTGTAAGCAGTTACCACATTACACTACAATCTGCTGATTTCATCTGCACTGGCATCAGGCAGCATTCAAAGAAAGTCTGGCCTCATAATAACAGCCTTTGAGAGCCGGGAATCTCCTCTACACACATACGCACAAGCTGCTGTCTCTCTAATTGTGAAAACTGCCATGATTTCGGAATTCAGCTCTAAATGAATAGGGCATTTCCACAAACAGCCACCTAAAACTCACGCTGCCTGAACTATTCTCTGCTCCAGCTTGTCTTTTGTCAGCTTTTGCATTGTGATGCTTAAATCTGCTGAGATGCTGAAAGAAAACTCATCTTTGCTCAAGCTACCGGCTCATGCAAAAAAGTAAAAAGGTCTCTTCAGAGGGAAGAAAAATAAAGCAGCTTACATTTGAGCAGAAAGCTTACTCTGTCTGCTCAGCCTCTTGCCTGTGAGAGCCTGCACATGCACTTGCTGCTGCCCGCAGCCAGAACGGCCGTGCTGCCTTCTCCTCTCTGCAGCTGCGAACCAGAGGGACAGTGCAGCTCTGAGATGCTCCATCACTGCCTGCACGTCATGGCTTCGCTGGGGTGGGGGTGGCAGAGGTCTTACAGAGACTGAAGAGAGGGCTGGAGCAGTCTCGCATTAAAGGAGACTGGATGAAATGTCAAGAAGTTGGTCTAATTTTAGAAAGAAAGTACAGGTTTAAGGCGGCGCTTAGAAGAAATTCTGATCTTCTGATGACTTTTAACAATTCTTTCCTTATGGCCTTCATAAGAGTCACACAGGTGGTCCCCCAAAAAGCAAAAGCATTCAAGTTCTTTTCATTTCCTACCAGAACTGGAAGCAATGTCGCAGCTTCTGTTTGCTCAAAGGAGGGAAAGAAAATGGCAGAGCACAAATTCACAGAGGAATTTTTGGAAGAGAGATGGAAATTAGGAGAAACTGCTGAAGCGACGATTCGAGTCTTAGAATTTTTTCCAAAACTGTCAAATGAAAAGCTCCCTTTGTTTAATTATCATGCGAGTAATCTTGTTACGTATCTCACTGTCATCACAGAGTCTGGGAAACACCCTGCCTTTTTTATTTGAAGACCCAAGCAGCCCAGGAGTTAGGTTCAGCTGCATAATGAATTAACTCACTGGTTAAAATTTCGGCTGTGGGAGGAGTGTTAGAGCAGAAAGGCACAACTGTGCTCAGAACATGTAGCTTTAACAGTCTCCACTTCCTTCTACTTCTTCTGAAGCAGACTGCAGCTCTAGAGGGATTACAACCTCAAAATTCAGGTCCTAGCATTATATTCTATCAAGACAGGGCAGTTAAACACTGTCAGCATTTCCCTTGTCCTACTTTTTTTGCAGATGCAAAATTTCAGCACAATTGATAACTTCATAGTCATTTTCCTTCTGACAAAAAGGCAAACTCCAGCAGGAGATGGCTCTACCAAAGCATTCCCAGCTCAATCCCAGCTCTCAGTTGAAGAGCCTTACGATAAGAAGTCTCCAGGCAAAAGTCTATTGCTTTACACACAGTAGGAGGTAAGGAAATGTAAATAATGTACTCATACTGGCTGAAAGTCCTCTGACTAATAAAGAACAGAAACAGGGTTTAGGTTCGAGACTGAGAATTCAGAACAGAATAAGAAAAACAATTTGAAAAATTTGGTCATGTGATCTATTGTTCTTAGCATAACACAGCATCCTGCCTTATGGTCCTGATTTTAGCTCAGGACCTGAACAGAGTGAACACCAAATCTCTGCTGAGTTCCTGTGAAGGCAGAAAGTAGGAAACTGGGTAGTGATTCCCCATGGCAGCACTGAAAGCCCCTTGGGAAAGAAACCCAGAAATAAAAACGTGTGATAATGAAAAAATAGGCACTAGAACCAACTGCTGCTCTGACAACTAAATGCTTCAAAAATCCTGTTTTTGTTTTAATTCCATAAAACAAATTTCTATTTGAGAACCGAGATTCTCTGAATAATCCAAACAACTCTTTTACTGTAGCAATGATTATTATCCTATTTAAATAAAAGACCTGTGTTTCTGTAGTAATTATCATACCATATCCCTAATTAATTATTACTCAAAATATCTGTTGAAATTCTTGCCAGCCATTTAGAAACAGGCACAAATTATTCCCTTTGATCAGACTTGCATTGCTAAAGGCACATTAAAAATACAGAGAGAGTCTGGAAAAGCCTTGCAAAATTGTCCATGAAGCCAGAATTATGTTAACCACTGCAGCAGCCCTTACTCTGCATATTCAGAATTTGATTGGATACAAAAGGGAATTTCTCTCTTCGGACAAGAGGTCAATCCACACCCCCAAGATTAAGTTGTATGCAGTTTAAAAGAAGACAACTGCCAGCTAATTAGAACACATAATGGAGGAAAATAAAGATTTAAAAAAAAAAAAAAGCATGACGTCTATGGGTTTCAAATCAGTTTATAGCTGCATCGGCACAAACAACTGCACAGATTCTGAAAGGCTGCGTACGACCCCTGGATGTTTAGCACACTGCCAAGTAGTTAATGAAGAGAAAAAGCCAGCCAGAGACAGTGACGCTAAGCTCCCAGTCATACAAAAAAACTCCATGGATCTTTAATTTCCATGAACAGAATCTCATTTTTTTTAACGATTCCCGTGAAAGACCCATGACAGTTAAAATACATGCTTTCCACTATTCAAATTTGTGATGCTCCCAACTTCAAATCTCTGATGTTTCTCTCAATAAACCTTCCCTGGAGTTGCAGTTTCTATTTCAGTGTCCTCATTTCTAAGAAAAATCTGAGGATACTCACTGTACATGTTTTGATCAGAGCTTTGAAACCGGTTCTAAATGTACAAAAAGCTGATGCAATAGGTTCTGTGTAAGAACTCAGTGCCATCAACTAAGTCCCACCTGAGATCTTTACACAGTTGTTTTGGCCAATTCCTGACAGTCACAGATAAGTTAGTGAATAATTTTCAGTGTACTTCCAAGGGAGCATGAGTGGACCGTTCCAACACGAGGTACAATGGGATGTAATTGTACCTAGCTGGGTGAAACTCATTTCTGTTCAGAACTTAGAGGAGAGGCTGAGCACTGGAGATGCTTTCCTGCTTCTGAGTGATGCTGCTCATGGAAAGTAGGAAAGCATACTTTAAGCCATGTGCCATTCTGTGTTCTTTTCTAGATGCTTCTTTGCCTGACGTGTACCCTTACGTCTCCCACAGAACCACAGGTCAGATAACGCTGACAGAACCAAACCCACACAACTAGAACCACAACTTCACCACTCATTCATCCTTTATATCTTCTTTTTACATAATGCATGGAAAAATCCAGCGAGATTCATTGTGAACAAGGAACTACCACTTACCTACAGTTTATTAGGCCAACTACTGAACTCAGCAGAAGAAAACCTCTGTTCTGTGTCCACTTCAACAAAGGAAAGGCAGAACACCTCTGAGGTTGTCAGAAGGAGCTGCTCAGTGATGGAGATGTTCTGGACCCCACAGCCTGCTCTGTACATGGCTCTGCACAGTGTGTCTGTGATGGTCAGATCCCTGTTTTAAACTCAGAAGGGGGAGCAAGATGCTAATGCAAGAAATATCCCAATAATTCTCTGCTCAAGAAGTGGCTGAGGGCTGAACAGCGAAGCTAACTATGTACAAATTTTAAGAGGACTACCATCCTCTGGTAAATATTCCATTGTGACAATGTAGTCATGAGGTTTCTTTCAATACTCTATCGGTCTCAAGCACACAGGACTGCTCTAGAACACCAAAACAGAACAGAAAAGAAGTACAAGCAAAAAAACCCACAGAACTCCACCCCAGACCCAACACAAATTAAGGAACTTCTCTCCCTCCTCGCTTCCCTGTGATATGTACATGTGATGTTAATGGGAGTTTTGTGCACTTCAAAAAAAGCATAAAAAGCAATTCCCATATGTTGCATTTGCCACAGGGAATTTGTTACGTTCACTGATGTTAAATTAGGCCATTGTGTATACACTTTAGAAAGAGAGTCAGGCCATAAAAACTCCTACATGTTATTACTTGAACATTTCTTCCTCAGATTGTCTCTTTGCTGATATTAAAGTCTGAATGTTGTTCATCAGAGAGTGACTGATAATAAAGAAGTGATTGACAAACTTATTACTTGGCTTTAAAGAGAAGTTCTCCCAATTCAAAAGATTCTTCTATAGTCCAGAGAGACGCAGCTTGTTCTTTGCACAAGGAGGCTGTAATTGGCAGAGTATATACATGGAGGAAAAAAAACAGACCTGGATTGTATTTAAACTGGTAAATAACTCAACATGTAGTTCTGAAAGAATGCAATATGGCTCAGAGAGGGCAAGGTGTGCGGTGGGGATGCCACAGCAGCTGCTTTCCTTTCTTTGCCAACAGCCTACCTAGCCTGAGCCAGCAGAGTCACCCCACGGCACTCCTGGGAGCTGCTGCCATGTCACAGCCATGTACCAGTACATGTACAGAGGTACCCAGGCAATTGCTGGGGGCCAGAACCCCATGCACCTTCATGAGCCTTACAGCCCACGGCAAGGATGTACTTACTCGTCCAGTTAATCCCCCCAAGAATACAAGCTGTGACAAAGGGAACCTTTCACTCCTGCAGCCCTCTGCCTTCTCTGTCCCCTTTCCTGTATGCAGCCAGGGAGCTGTATGGGTTGCCCTGTGCTGCTCAGGGTGGTACTGGGTCCCTGCAGGGCTGGAGAGCAGGGCCAGCACAGCACGTGATGGTACAGTCTGGTAGCACCACGAGTGGGTGCCACGCCGACACAGCTGTCACCATGCTGCTGGGGGCCCTCACATTGGAACTGGCCTGGCCAAGCAGCCAGGCCCCTCTGAAAGGGGCACGCCTGCTGCATTGTCTTCTCTTCCTCATGTGTTTTCTTCTTCAGATGAGGCCCTGCTGGAAGAAAACTATTCCCCACCTCTATACTTATACTCTGCTGCCTGTTTAGCTCCTGAACCTGCTTGCTGTGAGGTCAGACAGCAAGTGCTGTCACCAAGGAAGCAGCAGGAGAGGAGAGCAGCTGTAGTGCCAGCCATGGCTCACTGGTGGGAGCAGTCCCACAGCTCCAGCTGCAGTGTGTAAATAATCCTTTAGTGCCACAGGCCTAATTGAAGACTGTTTTTTGATTCATCGGGCTCTAAATTAAGGTCAGACTTGCTCATTTTTCACTTCCAGTGAACTTTCTGCATTAGGCACCGTGCAGCAAACACATTTGATTTCAAGCAGACACCAAACTTCAGCAGTTCCCTCCTTAGCACCAGCCTCCATCACAGCAAGGTCACTGAGATTTAAATAGAGGATGAAGAGCCCTGTCTGCCACGATCTGCAGCCTGAAAGCTAAGCAAGTGCAGAGGTGCTCTCAGGAGCACAGGAAAACAAGGGCTCCAAGTCTCCTGAGCTTGGGATAATTTGCAGAAATTTGCCTCTCAATAATTCTAGACACTTGAAAGAAAACCAGACGAAAATGAAACTTGTTATTGGGAGCTGAGCTATGGGATAATGCCAGCTGGTTTCCTGAGCTTGACTCCATGTTTCAAGTTTTCCTTCAAAATAACTGAACAAGTAATCTTCCTCATGTCTCTTCGCTACGTCCTGTTTTCTTTTAATCCTGGGCCAAGTCACAATCCCCTGTGAGCCTCGTGCTGCTAACCTCCCATTGCTGTCAGTGCAGTTTGCCATTGGGCTGAAATCCTCCACCACGAACTTACACACCATTACCTGAAGCAGCTACCTTTTCCCCAGCTGCCCCTTTACACTACTAAATGTCAAGTTTTTAGCCAGTCACCTTTCCTCTTCTTCCCATATTACCTGTGAAAACAGTATGCCCACCCTCTTGGACTCATCTGTCTTTAAGCAAACCAGAACCAAACTCGCTGTTTAAGACATCCACCACCTTTCCATGTCCACCTCTCTACTTACTGAGCTGCATCTTACATTCCTTCTGGGTGCTAATTCACATCCTGCCACCTGGATGCTTAGCAAGAGCTGAATCCATCTTTCTTTCTGCGCTGTATTCTGAGGGAGTGTTGCCAGTGGCTTTTGAACAATATTTAGCTGCATACATACAAAAATTAAAAAGGACCTTATATTTCCTCAGAGTGCATAATACAAGTGCTATCTCTGGGAAATTGAGAGGCTATGACAACGCAATGCTGTTTAGGACTACAAAATTATAGCTACATCTCAGCTTGCAGCATACTTCAGATTTTATTCATGTTAAGAGAAGTCAAGCTATGCAATCTTACAAAATAGATTTTGTACTACAGGTCTTGGTGGGAACTATATTTCTGACAATCTGATTACCGCTGAATTTCATAGTGTGGCTTAGGTTGGAAGAGACCTTAAAGATCATCCTGTTCCAGCACCCTGCTGTGAACTGGCTGCCTCCCACATCCAGAGATGGGGCAACCACAACTTCTTGGGGCAGCAGTGCCAGGGCCTTACCACCCTCTGAATAAAGAATTTTTGCCTAACATCTCCCCTCTTCTACCTTAAAGCCATTCCCCTAATACACAGTGCAAAAAGTCTGTCTCCCCTCCGTTTATAAGCTCCTCTCAATTACTGGAAGGCTGCAGTGAGGTCACCCTGGGGCCTTCTCTTCTCCAAGCTAAGCAAGCTCAGCTCTTTCAGCCTCTCTTCGTAGGAGAAGTGCTTCAGCAAAGCAGAGGAGGACAATCACCTCTCTCTCCCTGCTGGCCACCACTCTGTTGACGCAGCTCTAAATAGTCAGCCTTCTTGGCTGCAAGCACACACTATGGGCTCACATCCAGCTTTTCATTCACCAGAATCCCCAAGTCCTTCTCCACAGGCCTGTCTGCAATGAGTTCTTCTCCTACACATATCTAGAATTGGCTCGGTCCAAGTGCAACACTTTAGATGCTGCCTTGTTGAACATCATTGGGTTCACGTGGGCTCGCTTTTCAAGCCTGTGTTCCCTCTGAATTGATGTCCCTTCCTTCTGTTGTGTCAACTGCACCACTCAGCTTGGTGTCCTCAGCAAACTTGCTGTGTGTGCTCTCAGTCCCCTTGAATGTACCCAGGAGAATATTTTATCTTTGGCATAGAAACCAGTACAGATGGGTAGTTTCCTTCAACACTGGCTAAATAATAAATGACATGTTTTTGAAAGAAGTAAAGCCTGTTCCCTCAATTCAGAAAGGGACAACAACAATCAATGTTTTTCCTGAATCCTTGCCCAACTGACTTGTCTTTAGAAGGTTACTTGTGGTAAGAAAAAAATCTGCCAGGGTCTTGAAATTCAGGTGTGCAATTGAGAGATTTCCAGAGAGTTCCATGACATTCAAAATAAGTGGAAAAATACGCATATTGATTTTCTGTTTTGGCAGCATTAAGATTTATTTACTCTTGATGTTCTAGTGACCTCTAGTTTGTCTCGGTCAATACGTACCTCCCGGCTTGATAAACCTTAATATTCACCTCCATGAGAGTCAATATCCACTTTATAACATAAAAGCTATCCCACGAGACAAATATTAACATTACCGAATAGCTCCAGCCACTCACTCTTTTTTTTTTTTTTAACCTCCTAATGTGAAAGAGGACTGAGCCTGAATGGTTGGCAACAGTGGGAAAAAAAAAGGCAATGAATTCTAACAATCTAAAGAGTGTGCAAAATGTGCCATTGACCTTTAGCAAAAAGGACACTGGATGAAAGAATCATTTAGATTTGTGTATTAGAGAAGAGATAGACTTCTTTTTTTCTTTTACAATATAACCTCAAATTTGTCCTTGTGAAGATCATCTGCAACTAAAAACTCCAGGTACAACCTGTCTGTTTCCACACTTCTTGTGCCACTTTTCCCAGAAGATATCAATAACTGGAAAGGGATGTTGCTTTTCTGATACTAATGTTAACTTCTTCCTGGACACAAAGCTCTCGATACCTGTTTCTGGCTATAATGAACGATAATTGCCAGTGAGCTTCCTGCAGAGACGACTGCAGCCCACAATAAAATCTGGGAATTCTGTCACCGTGCTTCTGTCTCAGCCATTCAGGTTGGCTGCTGTATCACTGGGGAAAATTTAGCCACTCCAGGCAGTGCTCATTTCTGTGAGGGAACTTAACTGAGGAACAAAATAAGTTCCCTCAAAATTCGTGAGAAGATTGTAGTACTACACAGACTAATTTTGAATGACTGCTTCTGCCATTAAAATGTCAGGGTTTTTTTTTCCCCTCAATGTTTACTATAGAAACATTTGGGGATTTGGCAGCCCCTTATACTTCTCCTACTCAGGTAGCTACTACTGTGGGATGATTTGTTTTTTTTTACAGCAAGTGCTGTCTGTCTCAGTGTGCAATGAACTGGCACTAGGCCAGGTTCCCCAGTGTGAAAAAAAAAAAAATCCTTGAAGTTGAGGAGAGCTGTCAGTGTAAGGAAACTTTCTGATGAGCAGCTCCTCTGTTCTGTGAATCCTCTGGTGGGAAAAAGCCCCTTGCAATTGCAGCAGCTGCTCTGGCCAAACAAAGACCCACTGCAGGAACGGGGACAAGGGGAAAATGTGTTCTGGGGTGCAATACATCCTCAGAAACCTGAAGGTATTAAGAAATTGTTTACATTACAGTGGTTGTAACTTATATTGGGAACTGGATCAGTGCCCAAGATTGGGCTAAGTGTTGCACCTATCCTCCTGCACATCTCCCTGTATAAATGCAAACTGCAGCATTTTTACTAAAATACCCTGTGCAGCACCAGATCCAGTTCTGCCCCATCAGTCAGTGTCTTCTCAGCCTGCTCTGACCTGTGATAGGTACAACGCACGGCACTGTTTCATTAAATTTTCCTGAAAATTATTTGAGTTGCTTCCAGATCTATCTTTACAGTGCATGCTAAATCAGATCATTTATTTTCCAGTTAAATTAGAGTACTAATGAAGTTTCAGAGGAGTCTATTTTAGTTGCAATCTTACTTTCCATTTACATTAATAATATAGTGCAACAAATTCTTCAGTTCATCTTTATGCTGATACAGCATTTTGTATTCAATAGGCACTTCTTGGTCAGCAGTAACAAAGACACAACAGAAGGTATTTTTAGGTATGCATTCTTTACATGCAATTAAAGCCACACTGATCTCTTTCAGAAGGGGCATTACCTGCAACATTGCAAACACCCCACTCTAAGTCATAATAGCTGTAAATCAGATAGTGAAGTAATCGCATTTTAAAACTACTTGAGTCTATGTGAAGTTATTCACTAAACTTTAATATTGACTCTTCAGTGCAAGAAAAATAATCAGATCTGAACTGCAGTTTGATAATAAGTCCCACTGTGCTGGGCTGAAGCCTTGCTCTTTACAATTGCCAAGCCACCATGGAAGATCATTTGGTTGCCAAAAGATGGGGGATTTGCCCCTCACCAAACCAGCTCCTGACAGAAAACTCTTCCAAAATTATCCCTGAGATTAGGATCTCTGTTAATCTCTAGTCTAAAATTGCTGGCAGGCTGTCCAGATACATATAACACCACCACTGTTTTGTGTAAATTCTTCCCTGGAATGGAATCCATGCTGTATTTTTATAGTGCTACATTTCCCTCACTGTCTTCATTCCACTACACTGTGTCATGTAAGCTTTCCTAGACTCCCACAGAAGCAGCAGCTTTCTGTGCTCTTTTTCCTCACAGCAATGCTTTCTGCACCTGCTCTTGTTTCTATCACTTACTTGAGGGCACGGATGACCAGAATCTCAGGGAGCATTCCTGCTGAGCTGGAAACTGCACCCTGAGTACCAATGCTAACCCCTTCCTAAAGGAGCAGCACACAGCCTGATGTACCCACAGGTCTCACTGCTGTCCCACAGCTGCCTTGTACCAGCAGCCTCACGCTGGATTCTTCTTCTTGCACTTTTTCTATGATGTTCTCAAAAGCACAGGTTATTTTTTTTTTTCCCTGTGCCACTGATGATACCTGGGGACAGTGGCATACCTAGGGATATCAAAACTCACAAAATAAACTCACCAACTGTCCTATTTCCCTGCTAACAAAAGCCATTCAGCAGTCTGCCATTGCTATTGTGCACATGTGGCAGCCACGCAGCGTTGCTGGTACTGCTGCTGTTTTTCAACTGAAAAACAGAAGCTCTCAGCTGTTTCAGTTCTTTGCCATTGGGCTAGCCTTGTTATGTATTATACTTGAATTTCACAGAAGTGAAAGAACTCTTCACAGAAAGTTACATAACCTCAACAAATTATACAGTATAACAAAGCCTGAGAAGCAAAACTATTCCCATTTTTCAACAGAGAAACAAGCATACATGTGCCCCCGAAGATAGATTTTTTTTTTGGTTACTTTGGGAATCATCAGGTGATGATATAGCACTAGTAGGCTTGTCTCTGAAATCCCTGCACCTCCAGAAGTGACATTTGGTGACACAGGCTCTTTTTTGAGACATAGAAAACAAAAGTTAAAGGTTATATACTAACGCAGAGTGGGAATATTAGTAAATCATGACAGTTTTCGTGGGATAAAATATCATTCCTTGCTTGGATGCAGATGCACTTACATATTCTCTTTTTGGCACAAAAATATAGGAGCCAGAAGAAACACTTGTACAGTTGTTTTTCCTGATGTGTATTTCTGAGCACAAGCTGTGACGTTAATCTAATGCATGTCTTTCTGCATTAACTTAACAGCAAATTCTTCTTGAAATATTGCTTTCCCATGTCTGAGTATTGGAGGTGAGGAAGTACCTACAATTCCTGCGTATAGTTTGTGTTTGCTCTTATGCTTGGGAGGGTAGAAGTCCAAATACATGAAAGATCCCCAAGTTTTATAGGCAAGGCTTTTTTCTAGAAAGTTATACTCAACAAAATCTCTATGACTGTAGACTTTTTTTTTTAATGTATATATTTTTTGCTGAATGTGCATAGTGGTGGTGGAAACACAAAACAAAGCATAATTAGAGAAACTGCTTTCTCTGTTGTTTTAACAGTGTGCTCAGAGGAGCTCAGAAATCCAGCAGCCCCAGAATCTACTGTGTAACTGCTTCTCTGACAGATCTGCTGCAGTCTGCTTTTTCTCTCCTCTCAAACCAATCTTTAAGGATCCAATAAATCCAACCACTACTGAGAACAGCCTCAAGCTTCATACTGAAGTCAGAGCTATTCCAAGGAGGAGCAGGTAAACAGGGCAGACAAAGGCTGCATAAAACCTTTACAACCCCCATACGGCATCTCTGTCAGAACGTAAAAATCAGGCATCTGGACCAAAATCCACCCCACCAAAAGCACATGATTTTACTCACAGTTATCATTACACTAGAACAATTGAAATAAATAATAATAAATAATCAAGACATGTTAGAGAATTCCCCCAAGTACTCCTGCAGTGTTTAGCTTTCCAAAGACAGAAGCCATGGGGGAAGCACCTGGGTGCCCAGTGATATGCACAACCCTATAGCTGAGCAAGCCCCTCTTCAGATACCAGGAGCTCTTACTTGCCTCTTCCAGCAGTTTCACAACAGCTAGCAAAGGCCATTGGGGTATGAAACTGAAGGCAATCCTCATCTCAGTCAACCTTATAAATTCATTCAGATTTCTGAAATGCCCAAGAGCATACACCTGTTGAAATAGTTCAGATAGAAAATCTCCATGTAGGGACACTTTGGAAATAACATGCCTGGGGAAGAGGTTGAGAAGTGCCACTGTAGTAAAAGAACCTCACCAGGAGTAACCATCAATCATTAGAGGAAAGTCAGAAGGAAGAGCGGTAAGTGACATGAGTAGGATGGATGGGACAACGTAAAGAAATATTTTTCTTGCCGCTTAGAAAGCTGGAATCTAATTTTTAGATCATTGATGTTAAAAGAAACTCAGAGGAATCTGCAAAGAGAATTCTTTGTTCCCAAGCTACAAGAAGTGGCTCTGTCTAATAAATACGTTGGCACAGAACCATATCAAGAAGAAGAAAATCCACTTAGAAGTTAATCACAAGTTACTGGTTATTTAATGTGTTCATAAAAGTAGCCTATTGAGCCACAGATGAAGAACTCCACATATAACAAGGTTTAATGTGGTACCAACCTCTGTTCTCTAGGGCTGAGAGCAGAGGGCAAGCAAAGGGTAAAACTCTACAATGTGCAGTGGAGTGAAGGTAGACATGTTGTGGCTTTTCCTTCAGTAAAGCAGTTCCAGAGGTTATTGCAACAGTGCTTCCACCTGCCCAAGAGCTGCTGTGCACAGCCCCTTCACAGCTGCAGCATCCAGCTGGGTGTTATGTGACACATCCCTTCCCTGCTGAAGGGCAGAGCACAACAAAGCACTGCCCAGGGAAAATTCCAGGGTGCCAGTAATTCAGGGAAAGAAATGTAGTACCACCTAAAGTACAGCACTGCAGTAAGCTCCATCTGCAGCACAGCCCATAGGCAGGGCAAGAACTGGCTTTGTTAAGGGAGCATAGTCAAAAGTCCCCTTTTATACCAGGGAGATAAACCTTTGATACTACAAGGTACAAACATAACTTCAAGACACAAAATCTTCTTTGATTTATCTCCTAATTCAGACCCCTACATTCTCTTCAGAGGATTCTTCTAGTAGTAAAATAGTAAATAGTAAAAGAAAGCAGTTTTTATTAGCTCCCAAATATACTTAAAAACAAATCTGAAAAAAATATTGAAGATTCATTTAGAGCTGTGCCCAGCACAGCATGCTCACATTGTGCTGGCATCGTCTCTGCTGCTGAATTATAAACCTCTCAGAAACCAAGGCTATAATTACTGCTTGGTGACACTTGAACTTTCCATGGCCAAACATTTTACAGGACATAATTTCAGCATGAGACTTCATGGCACGTTGTAAAGCTTTGAAATTCTTCCATTAGTTTAAATTTTGTGATCCTCTTTTGCCAAGACTTAAATGAATAATTATTGGTAAGTAATGATAAAAATGAATTACTTTCATTTTTGACGGTGGAATCAGTAAGATAGTTCACTCTAGGTACTGAAGCAAGGGAGAAAGAAAAGTGGCCAGCGGTGTTATCTGTGGTGTTTTGTAACAGTGAATGATAGCTGCTGGCTTAGAGGAGAGGGCATTTCCCATCTTCTTTTGCTTTCAATCACATCTTTTCATTAGTGATGACTGAACCACAGAACCAGCTGGAGATGGTACAGATGTGCACTTATAAGCTTGTGATGGTTATCTAGAGATTATCTGAACAACTTTTAACAGCAAAATTGCTATGGGAATTGCACAGGAACAGTTTCTCCAGTTCCTCCTTTTCCTGATTAGGTTCTGCAAGAGCCTGCCTGCTGCTGCATTCGTGACCCAGTCTGTTGTGTTTCTCCAGACAGGATGTGAACCAAATCAGATTATTTCACCTCATTTCAAAAGTGCCTTTGCGGATATGAAATTAGCAAGATGGTACAGTGGTCTAAAAAACAAATAAAGCTTAGTTTCTGGACAAAAAATCAGACAAAGGAAAGAAAGGAAAGCCCATAAGCTATTTTTAGTTGTTTCTGACCTTTTTTCCCCCCTTCTCTTCTTCCCCATTTATACAACAATATTGAGAAAAGACAAATTCAGATCAGGTACAGAAAACAGCTGCTAAGATTTAGAGCAACTGGACTGAAAAATTGGAGAAAATGAAAGCCTGATTATTTGGGTCAGTTAAAATTGGTCAAAGCAAATCACTGGAAAACAGAATAGAAAGGACAATTTTGAACTGCCTGGAGGGCAAGTAAGATGACCTAATGCAAGCATCCATTTCCAGCACTGAGGATTCCCTTGCACATTGAACAGCTTTCACTAGCATGGATATGGACAACAGAAAAATCAGATATCCAGAAAAACCCTGTTTCCTTTCTCCTGGCCCTGCCCACTGAAAGCAACTCTGCCCATCAGCAGATGCCACAGCTGGCATCTCAGGGTTGCTCAGGGGGAGGAAGAAGCAGAAGGGCTGCAGCTCCCCCTGTGCTGCTGACACTCATCTCAGATGACTCATTTTGTCCCACTTGTAAAATCAACATAAACTGGATTTGCCTCTAAAAAAAGACAGCCATAAAATGATTCTAGCAGGTTCAGTTCACCTAATATACGTCAAAAGTAAGCACCTTACATTCTTTATTTTTGCTCGTTTTATTTTACTTTTAATTTTGTTCTTTTTTCTTTCTTTTTTTTTTTTTAAAGGAACCACATCAATTAATAGATATTGCTAAAGGCAGAATTTTTGCTTAGTGGCTGTTCTTTCACTATAAAGAGAGCAGCAGAATACATTACAGACAGAAAAAGCAACCCTCACTACACAATGGAGTTAGATAACGGAGACCAGAAAGTTGCAAGAGTTACCAGGCCTGATGCTCATTTTGTAAAAGTTCTTTTCCCCTTACATTGATTTTTCTACTCTGAAATGTAGTTCAAAATATCCCATGTGGCATGTCAACTTCATTTACCCACCGCATTTCTAATACGTTTTCTCCATACTTCTCTACCCCATCACAGCAATTGCTGTATGCCACAGCATGCTATCATGTTTTATGCAGAATTTCACAGTGAATTCAATGGTGACTAATGCCTAAAAAGAGCCGCCACAACATGGCCCTACCTTTTATTATTAAAGCATATACCCAGGGTTTTTGATCTAGTCTTAAAGAGGAATACTCCTCTAATTTTTATCATTTGTTTACATGCACAAGAGGGGGGTCCACATCAAAATATCTGCTCCAAGTACCCATCAAACATTCACATCAAGATCTGAATGCAGATCCAGGATTTATAGCAGCTTACATTTAAGTTGTTTGAAACAGACAGACTGCATTCAGTCATTCAGACTGAAGTGCAGGATTTGGACATACGGTGCAGCAACAGTTTGCCTAGCATTGCTCAGAAGCTCATTTATGAAAGTTGACATTATGAAACAATGTGGAGGACTAATTTTACTTAAGTGTGAAAAGTTATATCACTATGTAAAAGCAGAAGCTGACAGTCTGTTGCTCACCAGTTATCCGCTAGTTTTATCTACATTCAAGTAAAAATTGAGCAATCTCAAACTCCACTGACACTACCAGTGTACTATCCAATATAAGATTGTACAAACAATATAATCCCAGTTTATACAAACATTAAAGCTATTAAGAAAAACATTTTCTCAATTTGTTAATTGCATCCACAAGATTCTCAGTAGAGTTTTGCAAGGTAATAAATATTCAGGAGTTGGGCAGTGGCCACATTACCAGCTTTGCAAACACTCCATACTTCAGAAAAGTCTTTTAGAATGGGATGGAAGAGGCAGTGCCTATTTCTTCACTGATTTTAGAGGGAGCACAAACAAGCTTAGAGGAGCATGAATCATCTTCAATGCTGCCAAACAGGATTCTGCCGAATTATACACAATGTTGAATGTGTTTTTTGGTGCAAGAATATACAGTTTTAATCATACAACCATTTTTATTTCTTACTGCACAAAATTATTCCTCCAGACAATGAATGCCAACTCCTGTTGTATTCCCTAGTTTTTGGGAATTGTTTTGTACATCACATTATTAGCAAAGATGCTTAACAAAAGGGAAAGTGACTATTTTGACTCTTCATTTCACATGCACAAGTACTCAAATAATGGATGAAAGATCAGTGCTGGATGAACAGTCTCAACAGATTCACAAGTAGTCATTCGCTCCTCACAGTTCTGCAAACACTGGGTATGCACCTTTGTACACTGAATTCAAGTCTAAGGGTCAGGTGCAGTTACTTCCTTGTCCAATTTCTCTTTTCCCTTTCAACATTGTTTCTGTTTCGTCAAATCAGAAAGTTGATATCAGATGATTTTTCTCAATTTTTGCTTAGGATGTTGAGGGCAGAGGGAGGAACAAACTTTATGGCCAACTCAGATATTTTCATCACTTCCAGACTTGAGAAGCAGATGCTCTACATAGTAAATAACAGCTCTCTAAACCATCCACTTTGTTGGCAGGTAAATTGCATGGGTTGTTTGAATGTTGTCTTCGAGTGATGAATGTGCAAGGTCTCGAAAGGGCTGGTCTTCTGGATATCAGAGAGGGAAGGTGGTGACCATCACAAATAACTGTTTGCAGTTTAAAAAGGATGGCCTGTCTATATTCCAAAAAGTGGTCATAGATTACAGGGTAGAGAGCTGCCACTGGGATCTGATGGTGATGCAAAAGGAAGACATCAGGAAGGAGCAATTGTTAAAGAATAAATTAGAATACTACGGGAAGAAGAGACAATCTTGTCAAAGAGATTGAAGACTGAAAAAGACAGAACTGAACAGGAAGATAAGCACCATGAAGATGGGATCCACTTCTAACAGGCTGTACCTGGCCTGCAGGCTTCATTCAACAAAAAACAAATTTACCAACGTTTTCTTAAGTGTTTGGATCAGAAGCCTAGAATTCTTTAACTGCTTTTCAGGACAAGTCAAAACAACCTTCTGATCTTGAAAACTACATAATACATAACACATGCATTCACTTGGACAACATACATCACACCTGGTTCATCTCACTGCATTTGGACCAGTTGTCTCCCCATGTGAAATCAATGCCCCAGTCAACTCCCACGAGGTGTGACTGAGCAAGATCAGTTCTATCTGTTGCATCAGTAACTTCTACATGCATTAAAAATTGACCATCTATTTTGAAGGTCTGAAGCTTTACTGGGTTAAAAGCAACACTTGCAGCTAGAAACACAGTTTATATTTTGCTAAATCAACTGCTTCCCATTGCCACTAAAATGAGATCTCTCCCATCTGCAATGTTATCATCTACCAAGTCCCTGATCCAGTGGTATGCTCTCAGAATTTGAAGTTTAGACTAATGCTTTGCTTGAGATAATACAAAGCTTTCCATTCCCATCAGTAGAAATTCGTGCCCTGTCAACACAAAATTGACTGTTAATGTACTCAAATAATTTAGTTGGGAGAAAAGACAACTAATGCAATTATCCCTGAACGGTTTAGATATTAATGTCTCTAGAGCATACTAAGTGCCCAAGAAGCCAATTGTAACTTCTTAGAAATGAACCTTTAATCCCTTCCACTCCTCTAAAACAAAGAAAATAAACCTGGAGGTTTACACAGAGAGAAAAAGCCAATTTTTCATCTAAATTAATAGACCATTATTATTTCCTTGCTTCTGAACTTCAGCAATGCATTCAGAGGTTAAAAAAAAAACCAACAACTATGCTGATTTTTCTCTACAAAACAATTTACAGCTTTATGATCATTCCACTCACAAAACTATCTTTCAGGTTTCTACTCAATATTCCAGAACCCAAATCAATATAATCATGACCTGGAATGGCTTGTTTTAATTTCTCTTGAAATTTTTTACTTCACTGTATTAAAAATAGAGGTTCAGGATCAGGTAAGAGCTTGCAGTGAAAAGGACAGAAACTACTTCCTCATATATGCTGCTATAATCTACCCTTAATCCTACATTTTGCATACACACACCTATACATATAAATGCTTCATATGTAAGCTTCCAGAGAAAGCTTCTTCATTCTGCTTCTTAAATTGCAGTAGAAGAAATAAAGTGCAACCAGGCTACGTGCAGGTGGTTTGATTGAATCAGCTGCTAAAACTCACAGCCAGTTCCCAAACTGCCTACTTAGCACTGCCTCCAACAAGCCCTGCTGTCCCCCGGTGCCCTGCCATCTGTGTGTGTGCACTGTGCAGCTTTTCCTCCTCCTCTTTCACATGTTTAGGTTGTACCCCCAAGCCCCTACTGCCTGGCCCTCCTCCCAGGGTCCTCTTAAAATGGCAGCAGCACACAAGGATGGGGTAAAGGGATGGCACCCTCCTAACTGCAACACATGCATTTCTTCAGGCAATCCCCACCCGCACGTACCCCTCTAGATTTTAGGATTAGTGTTCTAAATTGCAGCACGCTCTTATTTAAAAATTATTATAATAATCAAGAATCAGACAAAATTGTTGGCAGTTTAAACAACAAAGGTCTGTTCTCAAGACAGTTAACTTAATCTGGAAAAGTCTTGGTTTAGTCCTTCAGTTCATGTAAAGGGGCAGAGAAAGCAGTCTGTTACATTCTTGCTTGCAAGACAGGGATAATGAGGTTCATATGCTTCTTGTTTTCCATCTCTCTTGTCTAAGTAGACTGTAAGCTTCCAAGATAAGACTCGCTCCTCTTTTTTGCTGGTACAATGAACCAGATAAAGATCCAGCTGTCAGAATAAACATGCTTTAAATGCTTTAAGTGGAGGATGCATTTTTTAAAAACACAGCTGTACTGAAGTGAATTTCCCAGGTTTCAAAGTTGTGCTGGGCACTTCCTGAGAACAGCTTTATCTACAAGATAAGGCATTTCTACTTCTGGTCTTGAACAAAATCTAGACATTCCAGGTTTATAATCTCTATAGGTTTCAATGTGGTATTTATAACATCTGGAGAAGATCAAGTAGCATTAAAAAGTTAGAACAATTTTCACAAACTCAATTTCCACACTGTCAAATTTCAAAACCTACCCAAATCTTTTCTGTCTATATTTTTCTCATTAGAGGAGAAAAAAAAGTATTGACAGTCCAATGACTTCGATATGGACAAACTTAGATAAAAGTGGTAGGAGGTTAAAAGGAATATCATCTATGAAAGACAAAAATAAGACACTGACCAAAGTTCTAATCATACAGTCACGATAAGTAAAACAGATTATCCAGTTGAGTTGATGACAGACAGTAATGCCAAATGGACAAAAAGTGAAACGTTAAGGCTGAGTTCAATTCAGCAGAGGAACTCACAGATCTGAAACTTATCTTTGACACAAATGTAAAGAAAGGTAGAAAAAAATAAGCCATGTATAGCAAAAAATCAATGCACTTCACAGCAGGATATCCTGGCTTGGCAGTACACCAAAAATACAAGCAATACTCATTCTGTGCACTTCCTTAACATAATCTGTGCTACGGTTAGCTTTATTTTACTTAGATAACTACTAAGAGAATGCATTAAAGTCTGATGGTATTTCCATGTAACTTCATGCACGCTTGACTTGAACAATATGGTAGTTAAGCTACTCTTCTGTAATGCTATTTGCAGCATTTTAGGCCAAAAGATTATTCTTCGGAACTGCTCAGCTGAAGCCACAAAGGCTACAGTCTAAGACTCCTGCTGCATTAAGGACAGCAGCCATCCCTGCCCAGGGAGGTCAGGGTTTGTTTTTATTTCTGAGTTCCATTAAAAATCTGGTCTATGAAGAATGAGGTATTGAAAGCAGATTTGAAATCTAATTGAGCATAAAAGGCTTGCCAATTTTCAAGACTGAGCTGAATCATATGAAATTCAACACCCACTAAATATTTCTCTCAACAGGCTGCAGGAGAGAGTTTTAATGATTTTAATTCTTACACTGAGTCAGTAGATAACCAGATATAATCAGTATAGTTACTATTTCTAGTTTCACAGATTGGAAATTACTTCAAATATTAAAACATGTTTCACATTACCAGCCAGAGGAGACAAGGCATAGCAAGGTTAAAAACAAGATCTGCTTTGTGATCATGAGTCCTGATCCTTTGCTACTTTACACCTGGTTCCAGGGTACTGGGGAAGAGAAAAAAAACTTTAAAATCTTCTTCTTTAATGTTCCAAATATGTCAGGTTTGTATACGGAAGTCAAAGAAGGTAAAAAAAAATACTTGCAGAGTTCAGAGTATTTTCCCTCAACGAACTATGGAAAAAGCAACAAAAGTCTCCTGAAAAAAATCAAGGGATATCAACTCCACGCATATTTCATCTGAGACTTGAAAGGTGCCTGCCAACATCTCACCATTCACTTGAAGGCCCCAGAATGCTGCTGAGGAACTCCATGGCTCTCAGAGATGCTCGAGCCTTGTCAGCTCCACTGAGGGCAGGTCTTAGTTACCTCCAGAAAAGAGTCCACAGGTTTTCAAATTCATTGTTGCTGTCTGGTGAGCAGAAGGAAAGACAGTAAGAACTCTGCAAACCTCTGTCTATGGATACTAAGGAATTAAAAATGCCCAGTTCCATGGTAGCCAGCATTCTGGCTTGCTGAAGATGGCCCTGGGCAGCATGAGATGCCTGTCAGTTCTGAGTCTCTTCCGGGAGCCAGCAGCCCAGAGTGGCTGCAATGCCTTGAAACACAGCATCAAATCCACCAGGAAATTGTGGTAGCATTACTTTTTGTACATAGGCAGATTCCAGTTAACTGAGAAGCCTGAGACTCAATGTGTTCTGATTTTTGACTCACTTCTGCTTGTAACAATGCATCAGTTTGATCGTATTAATGTTTAATCAGAAGTATGCTTATTGTACTGAGTAGAAAGAAAATGTGTAGCATTCTGAATTTCTCATGCCTATTACACATGAAAAAGATATTAAAACTCATCTTTTCACTTACGGCATAAGAATTGTGTACTCTTCTCAGCACTCAGTATTTCACTTAGCAAAGGACAGCACTTTATAACTATTAAATGCACTGCCTTAGGGATGTGGTAACCCATTGACTTGACAAGTCTTTTAAAAAATGCTATAGTCAAACAGCGAGGCAGGATACATAGGATTTATCTGATAAGCTGAAAAGTCCCTAATGACCCCAAACACTTCAGGCAACACTAAGTATAAAAGTCATTTTGATGAACCTGCAAATCACATATAAATCAGGGGAGGATTTCTGTGTCCAAATGTTTTTAAAGGCATATATTTCCATTGTGTCGTCTTCTTTTTCACCCTTTACAATTCCCTTGACATGAAAATATAAGAAATCATTGTGTTAACTGAATTCAACCTTTTTTCTCATTGCCTCCCTACCTCCTTTTTCATGGCTTCAATGTGAAAATGGCAGCCTTCACTCCCTTCCCTTTCCTATGCTTTACAACATGAAAAGTTAAAGTTTAATTTATAAAGGGGTAGACAAAAATGATGTTTTCCCACATGACCACGCCAATGCTGTGCTTTTTCTGAAGATAATTTTAGCTATATCCTACATGCAGAAGTAACAGAAGTAACCTATAGGCTCTGTTCAGGGTGCTGGTGTCTGCCAGTCTGCTATTCCAACAATATTCTGTAATTAATGTTGAGTGAGCAATAAAGAAAAACCCAAGAGAAGGCAAATCTGCTTGTTTTCTTTTCATTATGGATGACTATGCAAGAGGAAACCAGGAATATTCTGACAGTGCAGCTAAGATCTGGAAACTGTACATCTGTTTTGATCATTTGGATCCCAGCATTCATAAAGATGAGCAGTTTATTATGCTCAGTGCCATTTGTCAATACATCTTTCCCTATTTGTCCCTGCTGAGATTATGGCTGCTACAAAGTTAACAGCTGGCACTAGCACTGACTGCCCAGGGCCAATTTATGGAACTCAGCTGGTAAAATACTGACCACTTCTGACACACAAGGATGTCACTCTCCAAGCCATCCAGCTCTCTGCCCTTCTGCTGCCTTCTTTCCTCCTTTTGGCAAGAGCTCCTGCAGTGTATGCTGTTTGCCTGAGCTCTGAATTCCAGCAAACCAGTAGCACTCCCACCTCTCTATTAGCTTTGAGGCTTTCTGCCACTACCCCCCTAATTTTGCTTCTGGCAGATGGTCTGCTCATCTCAGCTGAATTTTGTGCCCTGCCTACACTATGCTAGCACTGAAAATGAGGTACAGGAGCCAGTTTGATTGTTGAGAGGGGGGCTGCGAATAGTTCTGTTTTCTTTTCTTTAAGAACTGCATACTAAGCCCTACTTTTTTTTTTTTTCCCTAAAGAACGTGTTTTACAACTGAAAGAGGAAGAATACACTTAAAATATATATATTTTTGGCTAGTAAGCTTAAAAAAGTGGGTAGGCTTCTTTTTTCCCCCCACCATCCTCATAAGTGGAATCTCACCAAGTACATCCGAGACATTATATTACAGGTGAGATAAATCCTCCTTTCCATATCTCTGGCCAAACAAGCAGATCTAGAGACATCTTGTTGGCCAAGCTGACTGACTGCGGGGCACTGCTGCACAGGCACACTGCCATACGCCTCACAATTAGCACCATCGAGTCTGCATGCAATTGAGTTGTCACTGAGAGAACAACTTGCTACAGAAAGCTCTGCAGGTCTCCGTATTGTTGACATTTTTGGGTGACAGATATCTGCTAAACCCACGGTTATGTCTGTCCTGCCAACTGTGTAACAATTGCAGCAGGCAGGCACATTCCATGCTCCACCTTCCACGTTCTGATTTTGTACATCAGCATCTTGCACTCTAACACATCATCTGTTGGCACTAAAAAGTGAACAAGCTGAACCAACTGCCCTGACTGGCAGTTTATACCATCACTGTAGTTCCAGCCAGCAGGTGGCTCAGCACCACACAGTCATTCGCTCACTCCCCCCACTCCCAAGGGGATGCAGGAGAGAATCAGGATAAAAAAATAAAGTAGAACTCATGGGTTGAAATAAAACTATTTACTAAGATAGAGAAAAGGAAAAGCATAATGTCAGTGTATATATATATATATGAATGTATATAACAAGTTATAACAAGTTTTGTATTAAAAAAAATTGCTCACCACCCCTGGACCAATGCCCAGCTAGCCACTGAGCAGCAGAAGAATGAGAGGTGAACTCTCTTTGCTTAGCATGGCCTTGGCTCTGTACAACACTGCTTAGCAGCAATTATCAACACGGGTGTGTTATCAACATCGTTTTTGTCCTAGAACCAAAAATAGCATCTTACCAGGCACACTAAAGGAAACAATTTCATCCCAGCTGAAACTTGGGCAACTATTCTTTCTGTCACCTGCATTTCAGTTGAACCTATGCAAATTAATCTGTTCTCAGGATTGGTCAAAATCTGCCCAGATTATCTCAGAGCACTATTATGAGGTGAAATTCCAATTGAAATGAAGTCTAACAGAACAATCAAAATTAACTGCAATAGAGCCAGGATATCACCAATGCTATTTTGACAGGGATAAGAGCATCAAAAAGTATTTCTGGACCTCTTGTCCTGCATGATGCTACTCCACATCTCTTTGGGAAGGAGTGCTACTTGTTCTTATCACTGTCAAGACAAAGAAAGGACAAAATGAAGTACAAAAATAGTTTCTGTTTAACAGGTCAACAGTTTCTCCTGAAAATGGACAGACCTAGCCAGTTAGTATTTGAGAATAAGGAATATCCAGCTGTCACTAACACATCCAAAATCAAACAGAAGTGTAGAAACACCTGTCTAGCTATAACCAACATGTGCTGCTTTCTCTGCTTGATGGGCATGTCCATCAGGTACCATACATATGAATTCACAAGTCAAGCTCTCAGGCCATTTTCTCCAGTGCTTTCTCCTCTGTACACAATATACTCCTCAATAGACAGGGCACAAATAGATGCAATCCCCTCTCCATCACAAAAATGCTTTATACTCACACTTCACAAAGGTACATAACAAATCTTTTGTAAGGCAATGGAAAATTGCCTTGTTTCTGTGTAGCACGTTTCTGTTAGTCATCATACTCAAGGGGAAGGAAAGTGCTCTTACAAGGCTGGTGGGACCTGAATGCCCTGCCTGCTCCTAAAGGACTGTTTGTGTGAAGAAATTTCAGTGGAATCATACTTATGACAGCTTTGCATTGCAGCTTTTGGGATGGTTTCACAAGCTTGCCTGTTCAATAAATAATCCTTTTGGAGCCTTTCTAAACGCAACAGTGCTCAGAAAAGCGTTACAAGTTGGCAACCAGCATGCAGTGTAGCCATCATGAATAGACTTCAGGAGCTGCAGATCTTGCCTGAACAGACAAAATGCCATTTACCAGGAAACATTCGTGTAAATCGTAGGCATGAGATGCAGATTTCTTTTGTTCAGTGATATTTTTTAACGTGGTTAAGTCTATCAAATGCTTCATGGGGTAAGATGTGCAAGAGAGGCCTTCTGTGAAACACAAATACAAATCAACAAACAACATTTTGCAGAACTGCATTGCAGTCAGCCTTTGGGCACATGGCTTACGTGGATCGTTTCGCTTTTGTTGTTACCTGATGGTTACTGCACCATCAAAGAAGGATTTATTTTGCTCTGGTGAGGTGCATAACAAACAAGGAGATCTCACTATTCTCACAGGGAAGAAAACAGAGGTGAAATTAGGCTCATTTGTCCCACCAGTAGTCTGCATTTTCACCTGATGCCTTTGCAGAAGCTGAAAGCACTCTGTAGGCACCTTGAGAGACAGCAGAAAGGTGGCAGGGACATGAACAGTCCAATGCAACTTAACTCCTATGGAAGACAATGCACAAGCACAGGGAGCAGTAAGCCATGCAGGCGCTGTGTGTTGATATATTACTTAAGGTATACAATCTGTGCCAGTAGCAGTGGCATTGGGCAGCCATCTCCAGAAAGGAAAACCATCAGCACCAGACGAATAGTCATTGATCCTGACTCAAAGCTTCAAACAATGCCCAATACAAGTCTGTGACTCACTGCCTAGGGCTACATATAAATTCTCCCCTAGCTTACTTCATGCAGATGATGTTGCTGCAAATGAAATCTATGAAAATCCTGAAGCATCAAGCTTGTTTAAGCCTTAAAACAGACTTCCAAAACTGAGCAGTCCTACTGCAAAGTAAATGTGTATGCAAACTTCAGACTAAATATGACTGCCCTGCTTTGCAGGTTTCACAGAAAGACCAGTCCGTTCATGATGATTAGTTTAAGTTAATTCCACTAGCACTTAATTTTAAGAAAAAGCAAAGTATTAAATCAAAGATCAAACCAGTGTGCATTATCAGTGACCTAGTCTTTCTAAATGCCTCCTAAAGATGAGGACAAACAGGAGATACCTTCATTAATGCTCATTTCAGTAGTCAGAGCATGATACTACTACTGTACAAGAAGTGACGAACAAACCTTCTGATACAACAGGACAAGATTCTGTCTCTGAAAAAAAACTTAAACCTCAAGTCCAACAAGCTGGAGCTACCATTTTTACTCCTTTCAGAGTATTTGAGTACAAGTACATGTTTACTTGTACTCATGTTTGACAGATAATTTTTATTCCACTGTTTTAAAAACTACTACAATCTTCTTGAAATTTCACCATTCACATCATTGCTGCTTTTCTTTGCCCCTCATTTGGCTTATGAGCTACCAGCAGAAGGCTCTGCAATGAGAATGTTGAGTGGCATGTGGATGCACCACAGGCAGCTGAAAAAACAGGTAGTGTGCTTTTCACAGCTACATTTCCGAAAATATTGCAATAAAAATATAGCAACGTGGAATTCTGGCCCTGACTCTGAACAGTGTTCTCTCCCATTGAAATCAGTATTCTCATGAGCAGTCCTAGAGACAGAGAGGATATCTCCCCAGTAGGCAGCACTGTGGCTGAAGCAGGTGCCTGTGAAAGCAGTGGCAAAGCTCCCACTGCCTGACATGAAATTAGTGGGTGCTGACCAACAGGTCGCTAAACACAGCCCTTGATTTTGCCTACCAGTGCTAAACAATCCACTTCAATTCTGCCTTTTTTAGCAAATACTTAGCAGATATGTACATTTGAAGCATGACACTGTACATACAATTTCCCCGTTGGGAAGAGAAAACAAAGCCTTTGTGACAGATGGTAGTCCTGCTGCTTAATGTGATACTGGAAGACACTTAGTTACACACACTTAAGATACACACTGACGGAAACAGCATATGGACCAAAATAGAAGAGAAGTACTAAGCTTAAAACTTTGAAGCTCCTCCTTTGAAACAGTCTTGTTTTACCAGAGACATTTACTAAAGGCAGAAACATTGTTTGCACTGAACCCTATAAAAAGATTTGGTAATTCAGAAAAAAAAGTTTTCTGACACATACTTGCAAGAGAAAGTGTACTGCCAGCCTTCAGATTTCTCACGCTGTTCTGTACTCCTGATACATTTTAAAAAATAGCTCAGTAGATGTATGTACATCTTAAGGTCTAAGATCTAACATGAATAATAACTGAAATGATACATAATTAAACATTTTGCACATCAATGTGTGATATTGATGGTTTAAATATTTAATGACTAATATGTTCAGTTAGGTTTAAGCCAAGCTACTGAGTTATTTCTCCATCACCTCCACTGCCCTACATCTCCGAGTATTGATACAGCTTTCAGTACAAGTTGAAAAGATGACTTCAAATCTACTTCCTGGAAGGGTGGTTAAATAATTACCGTCATGCTACAATAAGTAAGGATCAGTAAGAAAATATAGCATAAAGAAAAGATATCTCTTTCTGCAAGCATATAATACACAGTGCTCTTTGCCATGCCCAGTTTTCAGTGTTGTGGTGGAGGTGCTGATGGTGCTCTTTATTTTCAGGTCTTAGTAGAGGTACGGAGGAGGTAAAAGCCCCTATGGTCCCCAAAACCATACCTTCTAAGTCATAAAACATACTGCCTGCTATAGTACCAGCATTTAGCTGAGCCTATTTCCTGCACTCAGTTTAGTCATGTCAAGTTCATGGTTTCTCTGCTGAATAGATTAGTAGCTCAGTGTTCCCTCTGCATTGCAATGCTGCCTGCTACTGACTTCCCAGAGCATTGGTTCTCAGGCTCAGTGAGCAAGATCATGATGTTGGGTTTTCAGGATGAGAGATCTGTCCCTGCTGATGACTCCTGTTCTTAAATTTGCACCAAGGAAGAGGATGCACTGCTTGTGAAGCGTAGGTGCAAAGTCCAGCGACCCTTCTTTAGGTCATTTGACTGTTGCAGTTTTAATCAAATGATTTTTTTTTTTTCAATTATTCAGTTCTTTTTATTCCTATAATTAATTTTTAATGACATTTAAACTCATCGTGTATTTTCAGGTACACCTTTTGAACTAAATACCTAAAGTGCCTTTTGAACTGTTGTGTTTATTGCACTTCAGTGTACCCAGAAGACCTTTCCTTAGTTCACAGATACACATAATTCCTGTTTTCCTCTTTTTCATTTCCCACTCCCCCCCGAAAATGTGCCAGCCCCTGAAATATACACAAGTTTCTCTTATTATCCTTTGAAGTGCAGTAAGATGTACATCTCTTTTCTATAGTAGAGAAAATAACCACAAACCACATCACATGGACCTCTATAATGTTCTTCAGAAGCATTAGCACAAGGCAGACCACTGCAAGGGTAAAGTTACACCTTGAGAAAACTAATAAAGCAATGAACTCATGAAGAATGCTAATATCATGGTTCTGTAAATGTTTATATTCAAGACTTGTACTCACTCAAACGACCAACCCCAGGATTTTCACACAAGTTTGAAGGAGGTAGGTTCCAAATTGCCTTTGACAATCGGATTTGGGAACCTAGTCACTTGCTTGATAGTTTCACTTAAGATGTGACCAGAAAACACCCACAGGTACAGACCAATAAACAAGGTAAACAGCATCAGACAGGCATTCTTAGCACTAGTTAGGGCGATATGTATATTCTAAAAGGATTAACTGCTCTGTGATCCATTGCCAAGGCTGTATCATACACACTGCTTACTGTGCTGAGTATGCTGTCAATTGGTGACCATAAATATCTGTTGTAATAAGGGAGATACAGTCACTTATACAGCTGGGATAGCGATAGAAGGGCACATTCACTGAAAAAAATCAATTTTAATTAGGAAGACAATTATATTTTCTCCCAAAGGTTGCCAAGGTCTCAAGATTTATCTTTAAGGTGATGGAGAAGTAATCTTTTGCCATCCTATATCTACTGAGTAGCGCTGAACTGTGAAAATATTTCAGGGCCAAGGAAAGACCATAAGGTCCCTCAAGGTCTTATAACCCAAGGCAATAAAAATCACTTGCACATCATTAGCCTGTCCCCTGCAACAGGGGTTTATGATTATATCCTTTGATTTCTCTGAATAAAGGTTTGTTCAGTTCATTCTCAAATTACGTAGTGGCGATTTGGCCTGCACTGCTGGTTTCATTTCTATTTACAGTTGAGCTCTATGCAAGGAGATAAGCCTGGCTTAGCTACTACCTCCCCTTACATTTGAGACAAGCAATGACATCTCCCAAACACAAATCAACTGCCTAGCCACCTCAAATTGCTTCTTTTAGGGCATTTCTTAAAGGAAGTCTGTTCTACTAGCTGAGAAGTAAAGCTCTCCACATATTTCATAAGCAGTAACTTGTTGCTGCCAAGCCATTTCCCGTTTATGGGGAAGGCTACAGCAGAAATGGACCACAGGTACTTGCTTTTGGTAGGATTTTTCCAAGCAGAGAAAAATTATCCACAACACATCACAGTTTCGCTTCCTAATTTCTCTTCAATGAGTGTATTGTTAACTGCAATACCAAAACACTACAATGCTTCTTGATTTCTAAAGGTGTCAACTCTACAGCAAAAGGCATATTCTCAAGTGAGAATTCTGCTCCTCTTAAGGAACGTGTTTGATGGATGTGTTAAAGTAGAGTAGAAACCAGTGTCTCTGGATTCATAACACATTGTGGGGTGTAACTATTATTATGCAATAGTCAGTTAATAGAAGGGTATTTTCTTGGGTCCTATTGGCACTTGTGGGTGACCTGTCAGTTTACCCAAGCAGAAAAATCATTAAGTATTATTTGTATCTTTTCTGAGACACCATATGTGCAAACAGCTTGTTTCAATCAGTCAAGACAAACCCTATAGCCCCTTCGCATTCAGTTCTCTCTCTTAAACTCTTCTGCCCATGTCTTGATTTTCTTGTGGCCCAATCACCCAGACAATGGTTGGGAAAGCTGAGGGCAAGGTGACTATCTAAAAAAATTGCATGCTTTGGAACAAACAGCTTAAGAGAATAGGATAGGGAGAAGAAAATAGCAGCCTCTTCCATTAAGGACAAATGGAATCTTCTACTTTAAACCTCTCTCCCCATCTCTTGCTCCCTCTTACTGCCTACTGATGATCACACTGATTGTGTTCTGAATCACAATCATGGAATGGCTTGTGTTGATTAATGATCCCTTGGTTGGCAGGAACCCTCAAAGAACAACTTGTCCAATATCTTGATACAGGAGAACATCCTTCACTACGTCAAGTTGCCTAAAGCACATCCTGACTTCGAACACTTCCAGGGATAGGACATTCATAACTTTTCTGGGAAAACCTGTTCCAGTGCCTCACCACTGCCACCAGGAAAAATTTCTTCCTGTAAAGGCGAAGGGACCAGCACAAACAAGGAGATATTACAAAAGGAAGAAAAAACGAATGCTCACCCATCTCTGAAGATCTAGGCTCACAGGAAAAGAACTCCAAAGGAGGGATCTTCAACAAGAAACCCTTCCTCAGTGGCAGTCAGACCTTAAATGAGGTCTAAGGCTCCCCCCCCTTCTGATCACATGGATGAATTGCCCTCCCCTGTGCTCCCAGAGCTGATGGGGTCTCTCCTTCAGGTGCTCAATCAGTGGTTCTGGCCATGACTCAGCAGTTCCCATACACTTCCTTACAACTAAACCAAGTATCCTCTCTTTCAGCTTGAAACCACTGGCCCTTATCCTATCACTGCAGACCCTGGTACAAAGTCTTCATTCATCTTTCTTATTGCCTTTATATACTGAAAGGCTACAATAAAGTCTCCCCGGAGCCCTCTTTTTACTATGTTGAACAACTCCAGCTGCTGTAGCCTGTGGCCGTAGCGGAAGTGCATCAGCTCTCAGACCAGCTTTATGCCCTTCTCTACATCCCTTCTAATAGCCCCATGTCTCTCTTGTTCTAGGAGCCCCAGAACTGAATGCAGTATCCCAGGTGGGGTCCCACGAGAGCAGAGCAGGAGAATCCCATCCCTCACTTGACTGGCCTTGCTTCTTTTGATGTAGCCCAGAATAAGATTGGCTTTCTGGACTGCAAATGCACATTGCTGGCTTATACCCAATCTTAATGCACCAGTACTTCCAAATCCTTCTTTGCAGGACTACACTCAACCAATTCTTCACGGAGCCTGTATTGAAAATGGGGGCTATGGGGAATGACCAAACCCAAGTGTAGGATCTTGTACTTGGCCTTGCTGAAGTTCATGAGAAAAAAACAAGATAAGGACAAACAAGGAAATTCCCAAATAATTTCCAGATCTAACTTGAGAAAATGAAAAAATCTTTTAGATACTTTTAGAACGTGGGAAGCTCCCAACAGGAGAAATGTTGGACAGAACGCCTATGTGCTGACCAGCAATGCACGCAAATTGCCTCGTATGTAACTAATAAGGCAGTACCAATACATTCAGGATCACCTGGTACATTCTCACCCTCAGTTCTCTGGTGTTGTCTTTATACCACAAGCTTGTTAGGACAGATCTACTTCTTTACTTTTTGTGTCTGTATAGTACACTGTACTCCTGGTGCAAATCACTTTTCAGTTGTGGTGCCCACTTTGCCTGTTGAGGAAATAGGTACTAATTCCAGCCAAGCTACTGAAGAAATCATAACTGCCCAGAGATTCATCAGTCTGCTTTTGATGAACACCATCATTTGTAATAAAATGCAAGCACTGGAACTTCCGAATCACTACAGGAAAAAGATCCGTCAAACCACTGCCAACATTATCATCTTCCTCTTCTCTCTGTGATGGATTTCTATTACAGACTCGGAATACATTCTGCTCTGAAAACACCTCATTGATGTCAAGATCTCTTCAGCATATTAAACAAGTGCAAGGCACAGAAGAGAGAAGCACAGCATGGTTCTGTACTTTTGCATATTCTTGCGGCAGTATTTTACTTTTTTAAGATGCTGCAATTGCTGACAAGTGGCCTCAAACTTCCAGGGTGATCAATCTGCAATTTTTACATCTTATTTTCCTCTCTGCAATATATCTTATTATACATTACCATGGTGACATTGGTGTGGTCTTGTTTTGAACTGCAGTGAAATCCAATAAGAATGTTTCTGAACAATATTTCTGTGAGTTCTAAAACTACAGCAATTTTAAGCTGTGCAATGCCAATTATTCTACATACATATCTCCCAAAACTGTTCACGCCTTCTTATTCAGCTGTGGTAGATTTGATCTTGAATTGTGCCAACAATTAACACTGAGTGTACCCTGAGAACACCTTACTTCCACCAGCACAATTACAGTGGCTCAGCACCAGTATCCACGCTCTGCTTTTATCCATTTTAAAGGACTAACCCAGAACTGCATTACTGTGCTCTTCGCCACCATGGAACTTATTGGTCTTAAAACAAACATACTTCACCCACTGACACAAATGCAGAACACACTAACAATGATGAAACGCATAAAAGGAACTAGATCAACCCGAAGTTCAATAAAGCTATAAAAATAATGCTCAGAAGTAAAGCTGAAAATTCCTGAGTTTTGATTCTGTCTTCTTAGTTGATCTTGGAGAGGCCAAAGTGGTGTGGAAGTGATGGAGGTAAACCCATGGATGGAACTCAGACTTCAGATGGACTTTATGAAATGATTTTCAATTGTAAGTAACAATAAAAATCCTTATTCCTTTCTGTAAAATGCTGGAATGAGCCTTTTTAAACAGTGCTTTGTCATCACAAATGCTGGAAAGCATTACAAATGACTGCATTCAGGGATGTTTTCAGTATGCGATTTCAACAAACAAACAAGAGAGCAAAATTCCATGTAATTTCAAGAAGCAATGAGAGAGGGTAAATTTAATAGGAACATATTGTTCCAGGCATGCTCTATGCCAGCCTGCAGACCTTGAGCAAAGCCAGCCATCTGAGAGCAGCAGGGGAGGGAATGAGAGAGGCAGAGGGAGGTAAAGAATGAGCAGGAGGGGGAGGAGAGCACAGAGAAAGAGACAGATAAGAGGAAAGTTCCTGTCAGATTTTGCTGTGATGAGAGAGAGGAGTTGAGCACTGTGGGAGAAAGAGATATGAGGGAGACTCTGAGCTGGCTGTGTATAAAATAAAAAACAACACATTTAAGTTAGGCTACAGCAGAAGTCCAAGACACAATCGAACTTTCACAAAGTCAATGGAAAGACTCCTCTAATTTCCGCGGTGGCATTGCCTCAAGCTGTCAGTAAATACAAACCAGTCCCCCCTTTTCTCCTGGGCTTGAGATGTGAGGGGGCTGCTGAATGCAGAATGATTCAGTCAGATCCCTACTAACCAGAGTCATCGGATAACAGTAAGAGTGGTTCCTCTGAGATTAAGCAGGGGCAGCTTCTAACTACACGGGTGCTCCCTGCGCCAAGCTGGCACACCCCATGAATGCTGGAAGGGAAGGCAGGAGGACAGAACCAATAAATCTTCCTAGAACAGATTGTAAGATTTCAAGGCATTAGAACAGAGCCATTTCTCTCAAGAGCTTTAACAGATATTTTTCAGTAAATTCTAGTAAAAAAGAAACTAAAAATTCCCCTGAGCCATCTTAGGGGAGACACCAGTGCAGAAAAGAATTTCAGCACATTAGCTAACAATCTTGTTGCTGTTTTTTTGTTTTATTTTTTGTTCTTCCTCTCTTCTGCTTCTGTTTTCTGCTCATTTCATTTCCTGGACCAGATTGTGATATCTCTGGAACAAAAATTGTAGAACTATATTTGAAAATATGCCATATGTATGTTTGGTTTTTAACAAAAGTGCTGCTAATGAGAATACCCAGTAGAAGGGCTTCACCTAATGACTCTGAAACTTAGCTGAAATCAGTGGGATGCAGGATGTTCTGGCTGATGTGCAGAAAAAAGGATAGGAACAAGTCTTGCCAGGTATATAACAGCTGAGCACTCTTCCTGTAAACACCATTTGATAAACCAATATGTAAAATCAATTCCTATGTGTAACGAAGAGCTCTGCACTTAGCACAGCTACTTTGTAAGGCAGTTTTGGACCCCTCTGCTTCAAATCTCAGCTCTCACAGCACATCTCTATGCAGAACTGAGCACATCCTTTGGATCTAAGAAGTGCCACTTCTACTCACACTACTGTTTATTATTCTGATTGTCCAAATTAAACACTTTTAAAAATTATAGAGTAATTTATTTCCTAGAAAATGTTCTGGTAAAAGATCTGCATTAAACTCTGCGTGGTGGTGAAGACCAAACAACCTTTTTGATCCGTAGATAATATAGCTCTTTCTTTAACTGCAAGGGAATTTCAGGCACCTTTAGATTCTTTAAACAAAGGAACTTCTTTCTGTGCAGAACTGGATTTCTATTAACACGTCCTCAGTCACTATGTTGTTATCCTATGATGTACAGTGATTTATGAACACAGATAGGATTAACTCCGACCTTGTGAAAACCAGCAACTTCCTTCTTCCTTCTCTTCTCACCTGAATAACTTACTGGACCCCTTAAACAAATTAAAGAAATAAGTAAAAGTGACTGGAAACACTGCTGGACTATTTAAGTAAGCTGCAGAGAACTACACTGGATAATTTATTCTTGTGAGAAACATAATGATCACCCAACAAGTTTGGTTAGGAAGGTGGTTTATCAGGCCACCTTGATATACTAGGGCAAAAAAAAATACACAGAACACCTACTGATGATGGATTGCAAGATATATTAATACGGAAAAGGATTGAGATTTACTTTCAATAGTAGATTAAGGAGCTCCAATGCAGCCAAGACTAGTTCTTTAAAAACAACAGGGACTGAGTTTATTCTAGATAAGGACTTAATTTTTATTGAAAACCTACCACCTTCAAACTGCTCAAAAGTTGAAGCACTATAAAACTGTCAAATAACACCATTATTAAAAGCTTTATTTGACAAATCTTCCACTGCTGGGATAACTTGTGTGTTTGCCTTCTCTCTCACATGAAATAAAATCATTCACTTATGCAAACTGCTGACAGGAACGGAAACAAATGGGGTTCTCAGCACAGGGTGAAACACACTATCCCCTTTCTGCAGCTTAATGGCAGCCATAGTTATTCATAAATCATAAGGCACTCAGTTCAGAGAGCCGCTCTACTGCTTGTTGCACAATACTCTGGGAAATGTTTGGGATGGGCTCACAAGCAGCTCTGTGGTGTTCTGGAGGGCTGATAATTTTTCAGGAGCAGCCTGCAGGTGGGAACATCTGCATGAAACTATTCAAGGAGACAAGAAGTAGCCGAACAGTAGCTGACAACCAAATGCAGGATTCGTTTCAACCTTGTTATAATAAAAGAAAACACTAGGAGCTCTGCTAGGTAGCCTGATAGTTATCCTTTTGCCTGTGACCAGAACCTTCTGCCAGCAGTTGCTATTGATTCACACATTTTAAAGCCAACAAGGACCTTTATGTTTTTCTAGACTGACTTCCAGATTAACACTAATGCATGTGAGCTTTCTCTTCTAAGCATCACTTAGAAGATGATGCCAGCAGACTGGTATCAGCAGCTAATGGACAAATACTTAACAGTTTACCTTCAATTTAAGAAGGATTGCCATGGGGGGGAGTCACAAACATTTGAAAACACTCATCAAGCTTCAAACAACTCTGAAATACACCCAAGCTTCAGGAACCTTTGTACCTGGAAATGCCTAGGGAGGTGCCTGGTTACTTTCCTTCTAACATATTGCTTTTAAGTAAATATAGAACCTCTTCAGATTCCTCACCAGCACTCCAAAAAACCTGCAAGATGTGCCTTATTAGGTGAGTAGGCAAATTCCTTTCTTGGGGCACCTCCTCAAATGGCACGCCTCCCAGTGTGGAATTTACTGCTGCTAAAACAGTTGCTCTTTTAGTGGTTGATTTTGTCATGCCTGTCGAGTATTCTCCTGGGATGTGAGAATCCTGACAATGCCTGAATGCATGAGACCAAACCTGTGCTGGTGCTTACATCAGGCTGTGTGCTGGGGCAAAGAGCAATAACAGACCCCGCCGACACTGGGGAGTCCCAACAGCCAAAGATCAAGAGTGGAGGAAATAAATACCTGTTCCTCAGATCAGATTATATGTTAAACTGGATTTAATAGAGAATCAGAAACTAATCAGATTTCATTTAAGGAAATAGGTAAAATTAGTTTTCTCCATTGCTGCTTAAAGACCAGGGAAAAAAATGAACGGGGAGTGGAGGGAAATCTGGGCTGAATCACACTTGGAGAAGTCAGGCTTAACGGCCAGCTAAGCAGTTGCAAGAGCACGAAAACCCTAACACAGTTTCTGTAATGAATTCTGTCAATCAGAGCAGAAAGTCCTGCTTGAAGTTAACGTTCCCTGAATATTTTCCTCATCTATTTTTAACTGCCAAGCATAGGCCACTCCTTGGAGATCTGGGAAACATCCTGCCTATCAAGAACATTACTGAGTACAAGTAATAAAACAAGGGCAACATTGAAATTACATTTTCATGACCCTGAGATAAACTAGAGGTGTCTCACAAACCTCTGCTTTATTCTATTGCTGCATCACTCACACATTCACTGTCACTGCTTAATACCTTGAAGATTTATAATTGTTTACTTTCTTACCAAATAACGTCTTTGCTTTTTCCTTCTGTCCTTGTGACGTGCTGTTCTGGCTCTGGCTGCACAGGATTAGCTTCAATGCCCATCATCAATTGGTAATCTAAGTTTTATTTTTGCTCTGCACTGCATCTTTGGAAAAAAAAACTGTTTGAGTCACTTTCTATTTACTTTAGATTTAGTGGGTCCTGCAGTTTAGATAACATAAATTATGTCTCAGCCCAGAAGACATTTTTGGTTTTGATTTAGCAGGGAAATGTATAGATGCTCGTAAATGCTATCCATCCATGAAAGCAAGAGAGCTTGTGAGACAGTCCATATAAGTTCCAGCATGATCAGAAAGGTTAATGTGTGATTATGGTCAACTTAAAAAACACTCAGTGACTGTGTTTCATGGAACAACCTACACCTGTGCTTTTTTCCCTTCTGACAGACTGAACAAGCTGCAGCTCCCCTAAGCTTAAGTTCTCTTCCTCTGAATTCAGTAACTGAGTATCTGCTCCAGGAACAAATTCAGTACAATACAAGTGATCCTTCCCTTTCAAATTTACTGGCTTATTAAGGACAGAGCAGCCTAAGGGATGGTCAGTCTGATTTGAAAGTGAGGAAAAAAAAAACAAACCTGGAACATCACTGGAATAAAAAATTAGGTCTGTTACTGGTTCTAATAAAAACATACAAACATGACTTTTTATTACATGAACACTTTGAAGCACTAGCTGAAATCAAGTAGGTGTGCAGATGACACCAAGCTGGGAGGGTGTGTCGATCTGCCAGAGGGTAGGGAGGCCCTTCAGAGGGATTTGGATAGACTGAATAGCTGGGCTGAGATCAATGGGATGAGGTTCAATAAGGCCAAGTGCCGGGTCCTGCACTTTGGCCACAATAACCCCATGCAATGCTATAGGCTTGGGGCAGAGTGGCTTGAAGACTGCATAGAGGAAAAGGACCTGGGGGTGTTGGTTGATGCTCGGCTTAACATGAGCCGGCAGTGTGCCCAGGTGGCCAAGAAGGCCAACGGCATCCTGGCCTGTATTAGAAATAGTGTAGCCAGCAGGAGCAGGGAGGTGATCATCCCCCTGTACTCAGCTCTGGTGCGGCCGCACCTCGAGTACTGTGTTCAGTTTTGGGCCCCTCACTACAAGAAAGACATTGAGGCCCTGGAGCGTGTTCAGAGAAGGGCAACAAAACTGGTGAGGGGTCTGGAGCACAAGTCTTATGAGGAGCGGCTGAGGGAGCTGGGATTGTTTAGTCTGGAGAAAAGGAGGCTCAGAGGGGACCTTATTGCACTCTACCACTTCCTGAAGGGGGATTGTGGTGCGGAGGGGGTCAGCCTCTTCTCCCAGATTACTAGTGACAGGACGAGAGGGAATGGCCACAAGTTGCGCCAAGGAAGATTTAGATTAGATTTGAGGAGAAACTTTTTCTCTGAAAGAGTGGTCAGGCACTGGAATGGCCTGCCTAGGGAGGTGGTTGAGGCACCATCCCTAGCGCTGTTCAAGAAGCGTTTAGATGAGGTGCTAAGGGATTTGGTTTAGTAGTTTAGTGGGTAGGGATGGTGATAGGAGGATGGTTGGACTAGATGATCTTGTAGGTCCTTTCCAACCTAATGCATCTATGAATCTATGAATCTACTGCAGGATGAGCTCCTATTTGGGACCCATTCTGTTTCTCAAATCATTGAAGAAGCTGGTAACATGAACAGACATTTTAAAAGACACTGAATTTATTTGCATTATATTCTCCAAACATCTCTCAGGAGAGAATTTTTTGCCTCAAAGTGCTATTAATTTTATGCTTCTTCTGCAGCGTTTAGAGCCTGTTTGCTTTTCTTGTGATGAAAGAGCTGCCTCTTGTTGCCTTCCCTATTCCCTCGGCATGCTTCTCCCCTGACAATATTGGGAATCCCTAAAATCTTATCTGTTTATTGCTACGTCCCTGTAGTTTCACCTTTCTTTGCAAGCCTGAATAGGCTTATTAGTTTCCATATAAGTCAGCCAGTCCTCTCTGAAAAGCACCAAGAGCAGTGTCATCTATCTGGGTAGTAATTCAAACTTTGGCATGCTCAGGAACTCTACTCTGGAGGGTGATTTTGTTTTGTGCTTTTGGACCATGCTTTTGGAATATGTGTGTGTGAGAGAGAGAAACAGAGAAGCAGGGAAAGAAGGGATGAACCATAAATACTCAGATAAAACACCATCATGTTTAATAGACAATAGACCTGTTTACCCTAAAACAGTAGATGTAAGAAACAAGAGGTGGAGAAAATGAACAAAAAAGGGAGAAATATCGTGTACAACAAGATTTTCTTAGCAGAAATTCTTACTGCAGCAACTGAATACCTCATACTTTTGTTAATTCCAGGTTCGTGAGCCCTCAAATACAGTAACACTTCAGGTGCTTGCTCCTCTCTATCAAATTAGAGCTCAACCTGAGAGTTAATACGTCCTTTATCTTGCCCTGTGCCTGCACTAGGGTAAGAGCACTTCCTCTCAGCCACTGCCACACCATCTGCAGCTTCTGCTCCAGGGAACATGGCCAGGACCTTATTCATCAGGCTGCTGGGCTCGTACCTATTAAGGCACTATGGGGTATCATACCAGCCTCTTCCGGAGGAGCATAAGGAGTTTGCCTGGGAGCCCCACCCTGAGGAATCTGAACAGCTTTGTCTGTGGTACTTTATTGCTTATTACTAGCACAGTCAAGTTAGAATAGAATACAGATTTAGACTGAGAACAGAGATGGAGTGGTAAGAGGAGCAGGGGGAAACTGATGAGAGAGTGTTAGAACAGCGGCACTTCCAAGAAGCACGCACTTAGCAAACCTACTCCTGTGTTTCATAACTGAGTGCAAATTCTTACTCAGGTATAATATCACAGCATCGTACAATAATATCAAGGAAAGCTTCTAATTGCTGTCCAGCATCCTCCTTTGCTCAGGAAGGTCACCAACACTGAATTACATAAGGGTTTACATTCTACTGTTTCAGAATGATTTTCAGCCATAAAATAACATTACAGATGGAACCATTGCAGTCAGAAGACCACGGGGAGCACCATGAGGGAATCCAACAGCTTCTGTATTTCATACATTGCCTTTGCATCACTACCAAAGCACCTAAAATTTTTTCACTTTTCTCTAAATCCCACATTTTACCAATCAAAATTTTGTTGTCCCTCTTTGCATTCACAGACAGTGGATAATGAAGTGATTCAAACCATTCCTGCACTAGCCAAGGCCTGTTTGGTTCCCATGTCAGTACCTTCACTGGGACAGACAGTGGAGGAAAGCATTTAGGGCTGCCCACACTTCCCATGCCACGTCACCTACTCTCACATCAGGCTGAGCTCGTGCAGAGCTGCCAGCACCAATTCCTGTCCCTGGCAGGACCCCCTTGGTGCATACACCAGCAGAAATGCTGTACTGCTAACAAGGATGGCAGTTCTGTATGCCAGCTAAATAAAGCATTATTGGAGATTTCCAGCCCTCGTGTCCTGCCTCTATTTAGTCTGGGAGAGGTTATCAGCCATTCATGGCCGGTGCTGGGTGTGAGAATTTAGGACTAAGAACACTTTGCACTGCTAAGCCACCATCTTCTACCAAAGAACAAAGGAAGCAAATATGATGGAAATACTCAGCAGATCAGCAATATCTTTGAGGAGAGAGATTTAACTTAGACATTAATCAGTATATAATTGCTTACGTAGCACGCCTTTCCTCACTATTAATGATTTAACATGATGATTTACCAAGGCATTGAGAGAATGCCTGGATGGAGGGAGAAAAAGTACAGAAATATAGCCTGTGGTATTCCCTGCCAGAAAATGAATCTACCCATGCAGGAGTGTCAATTTGATAATGAAAGATAAAATGCATGGCGAGCCCAAGAGGGTACTTTACATATTGCTATGAATAATGCTGCTGGCTCTCTCTCCCCATTAGGCTGGATCAGCCTCTCGCAGACCCAGACAAAAAATATGGTGACCACTTCATTCAATAGAAATTGTTATTCAATCAGGACACCACTTCCAATAAACATTTCTTATCTAGGCTTATGCTAGCAAAAAAAAAAAAAAAAAAAAAAAAAAGAAAAAGAAAAAGAAAAAGAAAAGAAATAAAATCAAAGGCCAGGAGAAAATAAAAGTTTTCAATATTCTGGGATGACTTCCTCTTTTAATATTAATGTCAGAGTCCTCATTACTGCCCTTCCGAGCAATCACACTACTGCTAGCTTTGCTGAAAAAGTGAGGTTAGCCTAGCTTTACCACATCTGATGAAAGAAATTTCCCTTTTAAAAATGCATTTTGACCTGTTCTGAGACTACTTTAACTCAGAAGAATGTTTTTCAAGTGGTGGATTCTCAGGCACCTGAGGATTACTTGTGAGGGATCCTTGAACACAAAACAAGAAACTCAAGCCTACTATGAGTAGGCTTGTTTGATATCGGGATTCTATTTAAAGTAACACTACTCCGTGACAGCTTAAACGTTCTGTCACAAACACTATGGCATTCCCACTATACCACTCCCAAAGAGCAGAACAGGAGTTGCAATAACAACTCTGAATACCACTTTTATTGAGTGTAACAGAATTCACTCTTTTTTTTTTCTTTGTATTAAACCAAATGTAATGATACTGACCACAGACTCTATGCTCCCATAATCCACATCAAGCTTCAGTTTCATTTCGGAGTATAACACACAAGCTTGGATTAATTTTTTGTGATTCAGGTCCTTCAAATTCCCTTTTCGTACCCCATAAAATACTCAAAAGCTTCTTCAAATCACAACCCACAGGTAAAAGCATTAAGTCATCTGTGTGGAAATGTGGTTTTCCCTTTTATAAAATTTTAATCTTTATCACCAAACTGAAACAGCGGTTTGCAGAAATGAGTCACTGCCTCCAAGCTCCTTTGTTTGCAAATTTGCATTCTACACATGTATGGATTAACAACCACAAAATTCTGAAGCAAATGGGGCAGAATTGTTTATAATGAACTAAGCTGTTGTAACATCCTCCTGTAGGTAGGCACAAGACACTGTAGGAATTAATGGATCCAAAAATTGCAAGCATGAGACTGTAGGTGTTTCATACCATCTCAATTATCCATGGTCCAGTTTCTAACCAGTGGAGTGGTACAAATTGTGTGTGGGTTATTTCCTTCAAAGCCAATTAGATCTTCATTCCTAACAGTCGCATTATTCCGAGTACCGCAACCGTGTTTATTGAATTCAGTATGAAATCACTAATCAACATATTCAAATGGGACACACAGATTTTATGCAGAAAAGCCTATGAAGCTGCATGATCTCATCGAGAGTGAGGCCATGCTGCTGTGGCACAGGAGGCAGCTACAGCCCATTCTCAACACGCAGAGACACTGCAGTATCAGAAACATACCACTGAGAGGTTAATGGGTACACAGAAACAAACCAGCTCAAACTGATGACAACTGGCTGGAGAAAGCTGAGTGGGAAGGACTCTCAGTGGCTCCAGCAAGAAACTCCCCAAGAAACCTTCCTCTTATGACCTGTAATCCCAGCAGTTTTGCTTTGGTGTAAACAAAGAACACAGTAAATTCAAGCACGTGTTGTGGGATTCCCAAAGTCCAGTTCAGTCAAAGTGAGTCAAACTTGGCTAATGAATAAGCCCTACACACGTGGGTGGGAAAGGTGCTGGGGCTGTGGGCTTCTTGGCAAGATGGAGGTGGAGGGTTTAATGCCACAGAAAAAGTCACAGCACGGGCAGCCACCGCCATCACCTGAACTACAAGTGCATGTGACAGTCAGCCCTGGAAAAGACAGACATAGTGAATAAAAGCATCAGGCCAGGACATGTCCCCTTGTGGCCTTCTCCTCTGTAAGAATTTTGCCTCAGAGATATGGAGGAAATGGAGAGGGAGAGAAAAATGGATATAAAACTGCTGACGCTTCAGAGGTGATATTTCTAACTTAGGAAATACTAAAGCTCCTTTTTCCTAATACACTTCAGTGGTTAGCATTGGATCCACCTGGGACAATGGACAAAAAAGAATTAACATAGCTGCTTTTTATTCTGTTCACACAATCTGTTTTCATTTTAAAAGCAATTTTGTAAATTTCTCACACTCCTTTTATTTAATCAATTGTGATGTAGAATATTAATTTCTAAATTGCATGAATCTTAAGTATTTCAATACCCCTGTGGTCCTAAACCCTCTACAACAGCCCTGTGCATTTATCTTTGTTAGCAAGTGACACAGTGCTTAAAGAGTACAGTTAGAGAGTAGAAAGATCACAGCTGCTGTCGTATTAATATTTAGAGAGCAGATTTAATAAATACCATATCTCACTCTATGTTATTATCTGCATTAGTGCTATCAGGTTTTAAGGGAATTCAGGAGATGGTTTCTTATCCATCAGGTTGTCAGAAGCAGACAAGAGGAAAATCAAATGTTCATTTACTCACATCTGGTGTTCCACAGGGATCCATGTTTAGACCCCTACTGTGTTTATCTGTATAAATGGTTTCTATCTATCATCTAAATCAGAAGAGTTTATGTGTAGAGCAAACAACATCAGATAAATATCCTTATCCACTATCTTGGTATAAAAGTACAAACCAAATGTACACAGCACATTGTAATTCCTGCTATTACCGAGGCTATAAAACTCTCTTCCCTTTCTTACATTTCTATTTTTGCTTTAGGTTCGTATCTTGCTTTGCAGCCAATTATTACTTTCCCCCTTTCCTCACATCTTTTATCTTTACACCGATACAGCACTTCTGTTTCTCTTGTACCATATCAAGAAGCTGTAAAATCGGTTTTAAAAAGTGTTATAAATAGGTAACGCTGAATATAACATGAAAGAAAAGCAGATGAACCCCTGGAAACGAAATATTCAAACTAGGAGATATATTGCATCTTGCTTCGGGGAACCTGCTAGGGAGGACAGAGGAACCGTGGCAGCAGCAGTGGAATAACACGGAGCACTTTGCTAATGCTGCCACTGTTCTCCTATCTTTATCTGATCATTTTATGATGGCAACTTTCTTCCCCAAGGAGGAGTCAGTAGAATTTTGTATGGGAAGAAACGAGCAGAGAACATAAGTGGATGGTTCTTTCTTCAACAGCCATTTTGGCTTACGGGGTTTTCATAGTAGCTCCTGCAATTGTTTTGCTTTTATGCAAATCAGACTAATTAATACGTAAATATGGAGACCACGACCACCTGCAATTTCACTCCTCAGTCCACACAGTCATCTGGTACTGGTAGTACTCAGACAGCTGTACCAAGTGCCTGTAAGAGATGCTTCTTCCTTCAACATCACCTGTGTGAATGACACTCCCCAGGTACTGTCATCTTTCAAAATACCTCCTGGCTGCACAGTGAATCTTGCTCATCACTAATGCAAAACCGAGCTCTGCTGGGACTGTGACTTCTATTTATCCTCTGTCCTCTCCTGGTGTTCTTTAACCAGGACAAACATTATACATAAAGCAGGAGTATCCCATTTCTAAAAAAATCACGTTGCTCTCTCTCTCTCAGTTCTGTGATTTCTCTGCATTATATTCATTCAATGAGCACTCTGCATTTGGCAGCAACCAGCACAGCAGACATTAACTAGCTCTCCAAGCAAGAGGTTCCCACTGATTGTATCCTATCAGTTAAAATAATAAATAGTAGCTTTTTTTTTGTTTTTCACTTTACCTTTAAATTCTTAGCAATAGCACTGTTTTGAATATCTCATTTGCCTTAGTCAAACAGAAATCATTTGTAAATATTGCTCCATAAAACACATACACACTATTAAGCAGTTTGTGACTTTCCTTGAATCTTGTTTCAAGAAGGATATTGTTTAAAATAAGTAAAAAGCAATAGATGTTAAAATACTTATAGATTAGACCTCCACATCTGCCTATATTTTGCTCTGAATAATTCTGTACAAGTCAGAGCTCCTCAAAGCACAAGAACAACTCTTACTTTTTGCAAATGATGCATAAAATCATTTGACCATGTATGGGTAAAGGCCTTTCAACTCACATGCTGTCACTAACATTTTACTATACATAATCTTGATTACTATCCCATCGGAAAGCACTGCAAAATGAACAAACAAAACATAGAGAACGTGGTCATTAACACACACAGGAGGCATAAAGAGAAAATGATGCTAATATGCTTCAGTAAGGAAGCGAAGATAGAGAAGAGAAAGCATTTATCTCAGTTGGAAGACATAGCTGGACAAAGTGTACACTTAGACTGGTAGCTACTACTTCCAGCAAACTGAAAAGAGAAAACCACATGAAGTATATAATGCACAAAAAACACAGCTCGTATCACCACCTGTGCTGAAGACCTAAATAATGTTTTGGAAGGAGACAGAAGATAATCTTCTGCTCCAACATGGTCTTAAGACACAGAAATAGGTTTTGCAGCATACTTTTCTTGTTCAGGCTAATATATTAAAACTAATAATAGTAGGAAAAAAAGACATGAAATATGTTTGAACATGTTTGAATCCTCTCAATTCTGAATGCACACCTAAGCCACAGTTGCTGTAGAGGAAAAATTCCTCTCTAGTTACAATAACCCCAACAACCCTGTCTTTATATCATCATTGTAATGGGGCTTTAAAAATCATTTTGCTACATATACCTTGGAAACCAGCTTCTGAGAAGTAAAGAAATGCTATTAGGTCCTTTAATATGGGAGAAACTGAGGCTCAAAGAGATCCGACTGCCTTGGCCCACAGTCATACAGAAAGATTAAGCTCAGAAGTTGGTCTCGAGAAACTCAAACTGGAATGAACTGCTCTCTTCCATCCCACCTCATTTTCTTCTCCTCTATCACAAAAAAAAAAAAAAAAGCCCCATTGAGGATTCCACTTTGGTTGCCAAACACATTCCCTGAAGGAATGGAGCTCAGGGACACTCCATTTCTACATTTCTGCTCTACATAGATATGAACACACACAGACTAGCTTGTTTTAAACATATGCAGAAGGCTCTGAAGCACTATCATCCCAACAGATCATTTCGGGAGCTGAGATTCTGCCTAGTTCAGAGGGACACACCACAATTCACACGTTCCTCCTCTCTGACAGCCCTGGATAAACATGCAGACTGGAGTGTCGGGTTTTGTTTTAAAGCGACCTACAGATGGTTGAGACTCTGACGTCTCAGGAGTTCTTAAGCCCAATTCAACCAAAGAAACAAACAAACCAATCTCTATATATTCCAAATAAGAACAAAAAGCATATGTACATAATAATTCTTGACTATAGATAAAAAAAAAATCTGATGTTATTTTGCGCGTAACAATGGATTGTCGGTGTGTTGCACCCATGTTGTTCCTCCAGGCATCCCACTCACACTTAGGTAGCCCCGGTTTCCATACACTAAGGGCTCTACAACTCCACACCTTCTTTAAAGATGGAGCCTAACTGCAATAGAAACCCCAAATCCCCAGTTCAGACGTTCAGCACAAGCAGTGAACAGATTTTCCTTTTTGTTTAGGTGCTGCAAAGCCATCAGGCAAAAAATGGAACTCGAATGCTCCTAAAGTGCATCAAATTGTGCCATGTGTTAAAGCAGGGTTGTACAGGGCTGGCAGCCTCCAGAAAGTGAGGACCCACGTCTCACCCTTTGGTGCCCACGTGGCACAGGCATCCCCTCCCACCATGCATTCTGCAGCCGGTTGCTGCCTTCAGCACTGGCAAGGAAAGAAGCCGAGGTGAGCTCACAGAAGGACCAGAACTGCTGATGGCTGCTATTGCCAACAGGTTCACAGGCTGCAAATCTCACTGTGAAAAAACGTGAGGGCTTGAAGAGAAACACTTCTGCAGCAGTCATACAAAAGACCACACTGAAAACAGGTCTGAGCTTTCTCATTTAAAATGTGCCTTGCCCACACCTTCATATGAAATTTTGTTTTCATTTCCAGTCAATGCTATCAACAATTTCAAGGGCACTGCAACAAAATAAATATGAATAAAATAATAAATAACAGAAAGGATTTGATATTAAAAATTAAGATGAAGTTACTTTTAACATTAAATTTGGAAAATGTTGCAATGGTGCTATAGGAATAAATCACAGTTTAAAAGAAAAAAAAGTTAAATGTTATTTAAAAGCAAAGCACAGCAATGAATACATTTACAAACCGTTAAGTTTTATAGTTACCTGAGTTTTGTACTACAGATTTTATACTTGATTGAATCTGCGTTAATGAGGTGTGGATCGTCACTTTTATGTAAATTTTGCTTGTGATTTCTTGTATTGGTACTTTTTAGGATATGAGACGTAATTTCCTACTCTTTTTCATACTATGAAAAAATATGTTTAAAGTTTAAACTTTGCAGTTCACACAATGGATACAGCATAAGTCCTGTATCCTGATTTATCAGGAACAACATCCCTTAAAACAAAATTTTTCAAGCAAACATTTTCAGTAAAAATTCACATTTCATTTCCCTTATGCAGTTGTATAAGAGCACAGCACGCCTGCTGGCATACATGCAAAACAAATATTTTTCAGTCAGTGACAATTTGCAGAAATACAAGATGGCCAGAATTGATCCTGGCATTCTTTCTAAGTTATGCGTTTGGGTCAGGCTGTAAGTAATGGTCGGACAGAAGTGAAGCGTGAACAGCCTTGCAGAGGGTGTAAACCCAGTATTTAACTCCTGAGACTAGACAGAAGCAAATTTAGGTATTTCCCGTTAAATCAATAGATGGTGAAAAACTGTTCTGCAGTGGGAGATAGGTTAGCCCAGAGCTGTGTGCATGTAATCCCCCCCTGCAGTGCCCGCAGTCCCTCACCCACGGGGGTGACCCTCCACCTGGAATGCTCATCGCAGCGCTGCTTCATTTCCCACAGCCCGATACACGTGGGATCTGGCCCTGCCACCAATGCTGCCAGCTCTAGGGAGGAGCTCAGGAGTCAGAACCAGCGAGTTTTGCCCTGTTTCATTACAGACCCTACCTATGTTCACACAAGGGAATGCCAGTATGAGATGTGGATCCTAAGGGAAAAAAGGGTGTTCAGGGGATCTTTTTCCAGGGACATTTAATCCACTCCTCTTTGAGAGCTTTTAAATAAAGTTTTCTTCGGAGGCACATCAAATCGTACATCAAGGAGGCACACTGGCTTTGCAGCAATCAAACTTGATGGTGAGCACCATCTCTCATGCACTGATAAATTGGTTTCTCTCCTGCTTTCATTACACAATATTGGAGTTATGTTTATTGAAGTTAATGGAAGTATTTCCACGGACTTTGGTGTGTAGTGGGTCATATAATAAGTTCCTCCATATGCTGTAGTCTGAGGGCCAGAGCAGTAGTTACTCATTTTAAGCACTATTTTAAGACCTGATGAATGGCTTAGCTCTTTTTCCTGGTTTTCCAAGGATCCAAGGTAAAAGCAAAGCTAAACACAAAATGCTTCCTGGCACACTCCTTTTTTTTCTTGTTTGGTTGTGCTGTTGTTGGGGGAAAAACGAGCATTCAGTCCAACCGATAAATCACTTTGTCAGCTTAATCTTTTATTGATCTCAATAAAAATTGTATTTTGTTTCTTAACAAAAATTCACCAAGAAGGACATCACATCCAGGGATGTGTATAATGTGGGAAGCACTCATCATTTAATGGTCTTATTTATGGGACAAGATATGGATTTTTTGTGGAAAAATTCTCTACTGTTTTTGTAAGGTAATGCATCATGTTTTTAAAGATGTAATAGACAAAAAGGCAGGCAGTTTACCAACTACACTAAGAAAATATATCTTACAGTGAATTTTTGTATAAACAAGCTATAAGAACACTTTCTGAATCAGTAAAGGTAAGAGAGTACTGTACTTTCCAACACCGAGACTATGATGTCATTTCAGTTCTGTATCTCACAGACATTTAATTTTGCTTCAGATGAACATTTTGGGACATCTCAGCAAAAAGAAAGATAGGAGAAGTGATTCCTAAGGGAGCACATGACTTCCCCAGGAGGATCAGTTTGAAACCACACTCCATTGGAACACACAAGAAAAGAAAAACCTTGCCTGCCTCCTGCCTTAGCATTTGGCTTCCTATAATCTTTGGGAATGTAAAAGCCATGATCAAGCAACAATCTGGTCTGAAGTCAAAAGCATGCTGGTAAACTGGGGTGCACTCTGGAAGAGGCAGAAAGGGAAGCTGGTGTCATCTGCACAATCATATCTCAAGTTACAGAATATGGAGACAATGAGCCGGACCATCTGACTTTGTTTCCTACATCTCACATCTGAAAGATGCCTAAAAATGAAGTCACTAGAAAGACTTTTGACTATTTTCTTGAAGAAAAATGCAGGCTGCACTGAAGGCATGCTAAGGGCCTTAGTGCACAATAACTCTGTTTGCAATCTCTGAGTTGCATAAAATGAATATATGCTTTAATAATTGATTAATGGAAGTTTCTGATGTTCATCACACAATAATGTAAATAAAGACCAGAATCTTTTTCATTTAATTTTATGTAATTTTTAAGGTTACATCCCAAGCTGCCTCTAAGCTCCCATTTGTGCAGTTTGCAGTTTACCCGGGCTATCTTCCTGTCAAGAAATGCTAAAAAGAGAGAAAAATTCCCCTTTGGAATTGAACTGTCCTGGATTTTATCCCGGACTCCTGGGCCAAAACTTTCTATACATCAAATACAAGTGAGAGTCTGACCCAAAAGTTCCTTCTTTCTCTTACTGAACTAATTGCTCTGTCAGACAAGCACGTGTCTTTATCACCAAAGATTCAGTGTTTGTAAAATTATCCCTCATGTGAGATAGTCCACTTTACACAGCAGTATTTGCCCCTTTCATTTTGTCCATTTACATTTGTGCTGGTTTGGGGGGCCAAGACCACAGGAACAGGCTTCCTCAGTACACACTGTGTATCTGTGAGAGCCACCTCATTCATAGGATAAATCTTTTCATCTTAATTTTAAATTCATAAAATCATTTTTATAACGCTACGTTATCTTAAAAAAGATTAAGTTGAAATAAGTGCTATTTCTTTTTTATCAGTCTCCTGAAATTCTCCAAATGTTCTCCTATATGGAAGGTATATCTAGCAGAAAGAATTAACACAATAGAGGTTCCTCACATTTTTCATGTTCTACTATTCAATCTTCTCTGTTTCTTCATAGTCTGAGCCCAAACTTTTTTATACTTTTGATATAATGAGAACAGAAAAAAGAGAATTCCACCAGTGCCTACAATAAACCAGAATGCACTTATTTCCTGCTCATTCCTATAAGAAGTGAAGCTGAAGAAACACTTTCTCTGTTCTTTATTTGTTTTTCAGGGTCAGAAATTCAAGGCACATTGCACAGGCTTCTTATATCATGGCTAGAGGTCAAACCTCATAATACATGACTTGTCAGTATCTTTTAGCACAATTGATAGCAGTGTGCTGCTGACTCTTGCATTCCAGACCTAGAAGAAAATGTCCAGAGCAACTGAGGTTATATGATAGATTTTGTAAAATATCACCAAGTCTCAGGAAGAAAGATGGTGTTGGAAGCTCAGAAAAAGGGTTGCACATCAACCTTAAAAAATGCCAGTGCTTTGATGGATGCTCAAAATCAGTCCCCAACAGTAGTGATCCTGGCATCCACAGAAATCTGCACCCACTTTGGTAGGAATTAATCTGTGCAGCAGAATAACTTAGAAACAGATGTCTCCACCTCAAATTCAAGTAAAAAAGACAGGGAAAACAAACAAACAAACAAACAAACAAAAAGATTCTTTACCATATAAGAAAAGGGGAAATTCTGGCTTCACTGAAGTACATGAAGAAATTCAGTTGACTTCCACTGACACAGAAATTTACAGAACATGATTTACAATGGTGTGAAGGGGGCAGCACTTGGACCTGTGCGGTTAAATAAAAGCCCAGAATCAGAGTAATTTCCAATAAATAAAAGAAATGGATACAATCTCTATTATTATGGAAAATCAGCTGGCAATTGATCTAGTCTCAGTTACTACTATATACACAAAAGTGCTTCCAGCAGGTCTTTTGAAAAAGAAGGAAAGTAGAATAAGCAGATGAGCTACAATTAGAAACAATGACTGGGAAGGGAATCTCTGCTTTAGCAATAGGAAAAATGATAGCTGCTATTTCTTATTTTGAACTCAGTTTCAATTAGCTGGTGATAATAAAACCTTCTTAGGCTTCAGAAGGCTTACTAAGGACATATGAATACCCAATAGCAGGTGTTCATCCATTAACTACTCCATTTATTTCCCTAGCAAACAGTGAAGTAAATAAATCAAATGCATGCATTTCAATGGGATTCTCCCCTCCAAGTATGTTTTTTGCCAGTTCTGTCCAGGTTAGAGCAGTAGAGAGGGCTGTAAATAATCATCAGGAATAGATGAAACCACAGGCAAAAAACAAACAAACAAACAAACAAACTTATTTTCTACAGAAAAAAAGAAAAATATGAGAAAACGTTAAGTGAACTGAATGTTAAGGATCGCAGTCCTCTTCCCTCTACCCCACTGTAACCCAGAATTACCTCCATGTGCATTAGGACAATAAAATATTGACTAATAGAATGTAAACCAGATCAGACAGCTCACACTGAAAAGTCAGCACGGAATGCTCTTCAGTGCACCCTCCAAACAAATAATCTTCTGGGTATAAAACAAAGCCTACTATGATATTTGATTGCAGATTAGTGTTAGCATTTCCTTTGTCCATGTCCTAGCTAATTCAGTGAGAGAAGGATAACTTTCAGTACTACTTTCCTTTTATCACAACTCTCTTTTAACATAACTTCAAAAACTGTTTTTTACCCATTCATTAGTCTTAGAGAACCCGAGATTTTCTTGGGTATTGTTTTAGCAAATATTATCACAGATGTACCACGTCCTGCTAGTTCAAGTAACTGAAAGTAAAGGGATTTTACTTGCTAAGCTTGTATTTTTATATTGAAATACTAAAACAAAAAACAAAAAACAAACAAACAAAACCACAATAAAACACAGACAGAATGGAGACTAGTTTTCCATTACATGTACAGAAGATTAAAAAGATGATAAAATGCTACTACACTTACATTTGAAATGGAGAGACATATAGAATCCTTCCTAATTTTAGAAAAAGATGGATAACAAATATTCTCATCCGACTTTATTGCAGCTTGCAACAATATAAATTTGAAATGGTGGTACTCAAAATTTTCCACGGTTGTTTTAGTGCTCTGACTTCCTAGAGAGAATAATGACTGCTGAGGAATTAAGTGCCAAGGTCAGGTGATGGCAAGGCTGGAAATGGGAGCACATAAGACAAAGTGCCATAGACTCTAGCAGCAGATGTTCACACCCTGCATGGATTATCGGAAGAGAGATGTGAAATGCAGCATTTTATCAAAAAAACTGACTGTGTGAGGTAGGTCTCTGAATGTTAAATTTTCACTGTATGGAAACTTCCTGAAAATCAATTTGAGAAAGATCTGATGCTGGCTCTACAAAAGTCTCCCAAGGTAGACAGAAAAGCTTGAGTGACTTTAGGTGATACTAAAAAGTGCTATCTAGGAGAAATCCTATAGGCTGCACAGGTGACAAAAAAGCCTTGCAAGGTGCTATGTCACACCCTGCTTTGTTTCAACTCTGATCAGGATGTAAAATTTCCAATGTCAGTATGCACATAGGTCCCAGGGTGTACGGTTGAGATGGCCAGTAGCAATTAGATCAGGCTGTACAGAAGGGGGTAGTTCAGCTCACTTCAGCGGTTCACTCTTCCTGTTACTGTAGCTACAATGGCATGCAAGTAGCATCAGTTCAGCCTCCTGATGCAGAAACAGAGTGGGATCATGTATCAGTTCCTAATTCATTGATAGTGCTGGCATTTGGCTCTTTCAGTACACACGTATTTACTAGAAATCCCAACAAGTAGCATCAGAGTAACATTATGTTGTCATGATGCCCATCCCTAGAAGAGAATACAAAAGGGTATTTCTTGAGAGATACACAGAAAAAAAAAGCTGCACTGACCAAAAAGAGTCCTGACATGAGTTGCAAGTGGATAAGGCAGAAGCAAAATGAAAGCCAGTAATGGTCACTGTGATGTCTAAGGAGAGTACGACAAGGGTGGTGATACTTTCATTTTCTTTCCTCTGCCATCTCTCTCTGCTGTCCAGTTTTAGAGGGTTTTAGTGCTGTTAGAGTTAACAACACTATGTTGTTAAAGTTAACAGTTAGCTTGCCACATCTCCAAAGCACCAGACACGTTAGAATTCTCATCTTAACAGAGATTTCTGTTTCCCCCTGTAATCTAGAGGGAAAAAAAAATAAAAAAAGAGAGAAAAAGAACAATTCTATTCTATTCACTATTTTTCTGATGGAGATACATGATGAGAAGATAGGATTCATGTCTGTTTTCAAGTAGATCAGTCAGTTAGCACAGATCACTGTTTTATCCAGCTGCAAGAACAACATGCTCCAGCACAGGCAGAGAAATAGATGGGGCTCAGCAGGACCCTCTGGAGAACCTGCTGTCTTGACCGTCCATCCGGGAGAGGCATGATCTTGTCATGAGGATTGGGCTGCACATACAGCGTCATGTGAAACCCGAGGAGAGCCACTCTGGGGCACGACGTGTGCCCAGGCTTAAAATGCTCTGCTGTGTGTTGTCCAAGCAGATCTGGATGGTTGCCAAAAGACGAAGAGGCAAATTTTGGAGAGAAGCCAAAAGACAAGAGGCAATTGACCTAGCACTTTTCCGTGCTTTCCTGGGGATTGCAGAGCTACAACGTGCCACAATTGCTTACAAATGTTAGGATTGTTTTCTCTACCTGTGCATTGTGTAAAGAGACTAATGTGCTTTGACCTGCAATTTGCAAGGGGGTTACAACTACCGTGGGAGAAGCAAAACTTAGTGCACAGTTTCAGGAGTGCTCAGGTGGAAGAAATGGCAACAGCTGAATTTTATTGCTCCTTGCTACAGAAGCAATGCTCTTAAATCTTTACTTGTACACAGACTCGACCAGGGCTAACAATATCAGAAAAATCTTGGACTGATTTATGCACAGTGCTGTACAAAAACTCAGCGAAGGAGCTTGGCCTCTGCTTCCAAAAGCGACAGTGTTTGTGTGATGCCTGAAGGCCTGCTGCTGCTTTCCAGTGTGCAGACTTTTTTGCCTGTGCCCTGTCACAAATGAGCATGGAAAATGGGAGTGCAGACTGCTCTTGAAAAACAGAAACTTAGGTGGGATGTGTCACCCAGCAGTCAGCTCAGGCTGCTGGGACGAACAGCGCAGGGATTTCCCTGCATGAATGCTGACCCAGCATTAAGAAGCCTTACAGCTGAGCTGATGCAACACCTTCAATTTCTTAGGTTAATTTTATTCTGCTCTCAAATGCACACACGTACGGGTGCACCTTCATTTCTATTCATGCCACTGCTGTACTCCAGAGCTGGTCAGCTGGGAAGTGGCACTCGGTGATCTGCCCTTGGCTGAGGAGCAGCTCTGACACGTGGTGCTCAGCAGCATCCGGCACACAGAGCTAATGCTGATCACAAGGCTTTCTCAAACCATTTGATTTTGTTGCCCTTTTGTAAAATGCAAATTAAAAAAATTATGAAACAGTAGGCAATAAAACCTGAATTTTTAATACCAGGCAATCACTGAACCTGTGCACATGAGTATGAAGGACTAAATAATCCCATTCTTTCTCACAGCACAGACCCAGGAGAATTTCTTTCTCTATATTGCTTTTATAACAGCTATCTATCTTAGTCTGGTCTTGTTGATATATTTTTAGGCTTTTAATTTGGAGGCTGTTGTTTGCTCAGATGTTGTCTTCAGCATATTAAGTACAGTAAGCTTTCATCGAGTCATATGTTGGGCATTTGAACTGGGGCAGAATTTCTTACTTAAACACCCATGAACAATTGCAGAATAAATAAATAAAGAAGACCTTCAAGGCTTCCAAGTAGCAAGCAACAAAATCACTCTCTAACCTTACAATAATGCTCTGCTTACGGTCCTCCCAAAATGCAAGTCATTTGCCAGATCCCAAATGATATTTGGTTGATAGATTGCTGGTGATTTCTACATCAGAGCACCTTGGAGCCCTGGTGCTAAACCCCTGACAGCGTTAGCATAAAAGATTTACATTTATGTTATGAGGGCCACACAAGAATAATAATTTTAAAATACATTGCCTTGGCTGCTGGTGCACCATGGGAAATCTAACAGCAGCAGGCAGCATGCCTGCGCTGTAATTACAAAATGGTAGCACGGGAGAGGCTTTGGAGACAAGGAACCAGAGACTACAGCCATCTGCATGCCTTGGCGAATTGAAATTACAGTAATATATGAAGACATTACCTGAAAAGCCCAGCACCATTTAAATGATTTACTATTACGCCCCAGCAAGCTTTAATTTAAGGATAAAGTCATTCAGCAAGCTAATCTGATATAGGAGGCATTATTTCACACAGTTAAGTTAATTTACACTAGCTGATTGTTGTTGTTGCAGTTGGCATTATTATCTGCACAAACAGCCGATCGGCCCTGACAGAAGCAATATACTGTTTAATACAGCGTCTTAATTCAGCAGGCTAGCTATCTGTGATAAAGGTTTGTTTATAAGCAATAATGGGGAGGAAAGTCATTTTGAGGCTAAGCTGATAACACTGATGAGAACTATTTTATTTATTTTTTTCGTACGAAAACAAGCAGAAACTATTCACTCATTTGTCCACCTGTCTAACAGGAGGAACATCCCAACAGATTTCACTTCCATTGGTTTCACTTTCCCCACCCCAACTACAAGGTAGATCTCTGGCACCTCTTTCTGCATTTATTTCACTTGACAAACAGCCATCACCGTTGCAGCAGTAGAAGAGCTCCTCCTCCCCAGTGGCATACCGCCTTCAGGAAGAGCTCCGCAGCCAAACTCTGATGTGAGCAGGTTTTAAAAGCTTCTGATGTAGCACAGAGAAGGCAAACTGCACGTGACATATTCTCTAATTATGTTGGTATTCCCCCCGAAAAAGAATGGTGCGCTTTTAGCAAAATAAGGCAATTCTACATTCCTTTGTGCTGCAGCACGGACAGGGCCTGGTTAATCCCTGTAGCCATACGGAGCAGTCTCTGTTCACAGGTAAAATAGGGGAGAGACAGTACAGCTGTAGTTGTAAGCATGTTCCTGCATTAAGACCTGCAAAGCTCTTTAGCAACAATCTTTAGCATTATTTTTCCAATAGAAAATTAAGCTACAAATAAAAAATTGCAACACAGTTTCTTCCAGTGGCTTTTCATCCTTTCCACCAGGCTGGTGAAATCGGGTACTGACCTACGAGCTGCTGGGAGGAATTCCTAATTCTTTAATACTGGTTTGAGAACAGTAAAACAGAAGGTTTCTGCATGGAAAGCATATTAAAACCAGATCCTCAGAAGTCGCTTGGATAGCTCAGTGTGACTTAGATGTACAACTGCACTGGCTTTTACAGCAGTCAGAATCCTAATGAAGGCCTAGATCTTCAGATGTCACTGGGAAACATCTTTTTCACAACAGAACTTAACCATGAGTTTAAAAAAAACCTATAATAATGCCACTGAAAAGCACGTGCGTGGCCAGCTAGCCTTAGCAGCACACCTCTGAATGACTGACCCAGTGTGGTGCTGGTGTTTTGCACCAGCCATGACAAGCCTTAGGGCAGATCACAGAGCACTGCTGCACCAAATGAAGCTTTCCAAAAAGCTGTTCTGGCAGCTATGAGAACAGACACTGCTTATCTGAGCCTCTTTAGGGCAAAACTTTTGCTGTCGACAACTTCTTGCAGCCACTGAGGTTCTGTAATGTGACAAGTTGTTTTCTCTGTTTTGCAATGCACTGCATCTGGTGTGGCACAGCATCTGTCAGATGTGATCAGACAAGCTCTACTCAAGTGTACCAGAGAGCACACGCCACTCCAACCTCCACGAGAACTTTCCTTTCTAGAGAGCATCTGTCTGAGCAGCACTGGGTCAAGCTACAAAAGCAGACTGTGACTTGCCATGCTGGCTCCCCAAGAATGCAAGAAAGCCAACACACCGACACGGCTTCAGGAAGATCACACAGCGCACGAGATCATGTTTTCCAGGATTCTGTTATGACTGACAAAAGAATCAATGTTGAATGTGATGGTCAAGTCTGACATACTTAATGCTTTGGAAGCTATCTGCCCATCAGTGCATGAATTTCTTAAGAAGGACATTAAATGATGTCCTGGTGCTGAAGCTCATAAAAGCTGTCTTCATTTCAGCCACTCAGCAATCCGTGAGTTTGCATCAGGGCTCGCTGAAAAGTTGCACAAGAGCATGTAATAGTAACAAAAAGAAAGGAACAGTTTGAAGGATTTTTTTTTTACTGTTTCGTGATAATAATGTGATTTTATCAGAAGGTAAATTGCTATTATTCAACAGTCATTCTTTAATTATAGTTTAAAGACTGAATGTTAGCACCTTAGATGGTGTAAAAAAAAAAAGAATTACACTCAAGTGATTTCTTTACTTTTGATTCAAATGCAATAAAAGCAACTGAGTTTCTGTCACCTGTTAAATCAGCTAAACCAAGGAGTTAACATTCAACTCCTAAGCATATGTACATTCAAGTATGAAGATTCTAATGTACCATGATCTTTAAGAAAGAGACTGAAAGGCAAAAGAGAAGTGAATATGGATTGCTTAATTTTTGAGCTGTTACTTCAAACATCAAAACTAGAGCTGGGCATGGGAATAAAGAGAAAAGTAATTGGAAATGATTTGGATGAATTAGGTTTACAGTCTGATAACTAAATTAAATAATGTATGTGAATGTATGGTAATGAGACCAAGAGCTGAAATGCAATCAGATATTCAACAATAAAATGAAGGAAGCGCACATTCACATCTTGGGGTAAACTCAGGACAATACAATAAAAACAGCTGAGAGACTGTACAATAAGAATAGATAGATAGATAGATAGATAGATGGATAGATAGATGGATAGATAAAAGATAATGAAACCAGAACACAGACCGAATTAATCTCTCATAATTCACTCAAATATATACCTTCCCATTTACATTCCAGGAAAAAAATATCTTCCTATTGTAATTACTGTTTTAAAATGGGGACTGCTTTTAAAAATCACTGTAGATCTATCAGAAGAATTTGGTTCCAGCCTCACAGAGTTTTAGCTCACTTTTAAGCTAGTCTGAAATACTTTCTTCCATGAGTTGATTCTCACTATTCAGTACTAAGCAATTTTACTCCACTGATTGGTAAAGAAAGTTACTTCATATCATTACTCCCTCTGCTACCTGGAATGGCAGTAGGAAGTCCATAGGGATGAATTTTATCCACACAAAAGATGAATCTGGTAAAAATTTCGGTGTTTTTGCATATTTTATGCAATTTATATATATGTATTAAATTCAAAAACAGAGAGAGTGTATGAAAAAAACTATATACACACAGACAACTGGGAGTACTTCTAATTTCATAACTTCCTTCTATGTTAAGTGAGGTATGTCATTAAACTATTTTATTCCACCTAATAAATTTATTAACATTTATTAACCAGGGGAAAATACTAATTGATTTTGCCTCCTGGACACACACACCTCCTAGCCATATTTAACTGCCTAGATAATTGATTAAAATGTAATGTACCATTAGGTAGTTCATGGAATAGAGAATTACTGGTTGAATTCCTCACGCTTGATCCTGTATTTAGTAGGAATGATCTGGCCTCTCCTTCGTTTCCTTCCAAATCCTATACTCCTGTTACGAGTCAGTGGTAATAGAGAATAAAAACAATCCTATTCCAGAACAAAACTCACTCACAGTCAGGTCAAAAATATGCATTTCTGATGCAGGTGCAGGAGAATAAAGCACAAAAAGAATAATATTACTTAGTACAGTCCATCCGTTTGTAATCTCATTTTGACCTCATCCAGAACAGAGAGGACCAAAAGGAAAAGGTATGGCACGTGTTTCTTATTATTACGACAGCTAATAGCAGGCATATGTATTTAGAGGAAGCAGGACTTGTTTTGGATTGGACTACTGAGTCAGGTCATAGAAAGACATAGAAAGACCTCAAAGTTCAGTTTCTTTGAAGAATTCTTCGGCAGCACCGGACAGTCATTCTGGTTGGCGTGGGGCCTTGCCTAGCTGCTTTGGTGCCTGTCCCAGCCACTCTCTCATCCTTTGACATAATAGGGGAAGAGAGTAAGATGGAAAAACTTACGAATCTATATAAAGAAAGATCACTTATTAGTTTCTATCACAAGCAAAAAAGACTCAACTTGGGGAAAATAAATTAAAAACGAAACATAGTTTGATAACGAGAAACAAAGACAGAACCACTTCCCCTCCAAATCTCCTTTTTCCCGGGCTCACCTTTCCTCCTCCACTCCCAAATTCTTCCAACCCTTCCCTGTCTGGGCAGGGGGGAAGGGGATGGGGCACAGGGCTGTCAGTGTGCAGTGTTTCCTCCCAGCTCCTCGTCCTCCTCACATGTTCCCCTGCTCCCCAAGACCTCCCCAGGGGCTGTTGGGAATCTGCCACAGCACGGCACTGTTCATGGTACTGTGTCAGAAAATCTTTGCACATCTTATACTACCTAACCTTCTATTTTATGTCCTTTACAGAACTGCTCTAGAACTATTTTTAAGAAAAAAATCACTAAGAAGGCAACACAAAATTAAATGGTATATCACTGGATTGAGACGTTCCTAGTCACATACAAGCTCTTATTAAAATGCTGGAAATTATGAACATAACTTTCTGTAAATCACATTCATTTGTGTCACTTCTATGAAAAGAATACAGGAAACACTTCAGACAAACTGAATGTCTGAACAACATAATATGAGAGACCTGTATTCATTTCAGAAAGTAAATATTCACTAAACTAAAATTAATTATTCTAGATCTCTTATACAATTTGTATTTATATATCTATTTACTCTACAAAATCTAGGGAGGCATTCCTATTAAAAGAATTCAGAGAAATGCCTTGTAAGCCAGTCTATGCAAGAAGAATACATTTCTATTATGAAAGCTGATGAGGTGGTACTTAGGCCAAGAACCATAAAAAACAACAAAAACAATCATTTAGAAAAGCCTGTGAGGTTGGTTTATACTGACTGCAAATTATCAGTACAGTCCCAAGTGTACCAGGCCATCCTAAAACAGCGTGTCACAGGACATCAGCTCTCTACAATTTAAGATGAACATCTCAGAAGTGAATGCATTGGTGTTACACCTTTTTAAGACATTAAGACCAATGAAACACATACTGAGTGAGAATTTCTGCTACTGCCATTCCTGTCACCATTCTTTAAAAGACTTCTAAGGTAAAATGTTGTGAAATTATTTAGAGAGACAAATTTTCAGGTTAATTGCTTAAGAATTTAATTCACTTTTGTTAACATTTTCTCATTTTGCTAATGTGTCCCCTTTTCAAACACGTACCCACAGGCACACAGTAACCCCCACCTTTGGGTAAGGGTAAGAAAGAGGGAGGGGCTGTAGGTAATATTGTTATTAGATCAACTGAAAAATCAAGGAAAGAACAGACAGGCTGTAAGGTGCACAGGGCAAGCCACATCAGTTAGTCCAGTATAAGATACCAACTCTCTCTACAAACTCCACTTCATTTATATTCTTAAACCACTATGTTTACAAGAGCAATACTGCTTTACATAAAAGAGAACTGTTGCTTGGATGAATAGGCAAGAGCACAGCCAACAAAATGATGCAACCATTAAAAACCAAAATAATTTAAAATTAGGTTGCAATTTATATGTTCTTTAAGGCCTGTTTCACTGTATGACCAACCAGTTCTAATTGGAAATATTCATAGGGAGCCCTAATCTGTTGTAAACTGCAGGTGTGATTTCCATTCTCACATTATTTTTCAATAGGAGTGAAACACCTTCAAATTAGATAGATACTTCTGGTTTACAGTGAACAGAATTAAACTGTGTTGCTTTCTGTTGTTGTTCAATAGTTAATATACACTGGAGATTTCCAATATTGGATATAAATTGACTTGCTGCTGTTTCTGCTGCTTTCACAGATTTCAGTTATTTAACACATTATTTAGTATAGAGGTATAAATCTTTGGGTTAAATCACACACACACTCTGTAGGTCCTCTTCTTACCCAACCTTGTTGTCTTGCTGTATTCTAAATCACATGCATCAAATGTTCACTCTTTCTCTTACATTTAATATGCAGCTCTGAACCTGTAGTTATACATCATATTCATTTGTTCAGGAGTGATATATAATCTAGACTGAAATTAAATAATGTCATCCTATGTTTAGTATTTATTGATACAAATTTAACCTGCTCATATTTCAACATCCAATCTTCCCCTGAATAATCTGTATTTAATTATGCATTCCACCTCTCTATTGACCTTTGAAAATATCCCTCATGACTACCAATCAAAAATGATATAAATTAGAAATTCTTTTGAATTGCTCTGTAGTATTTATCATTCCACTCCCCAAATTATTCACTGAAATCACTTTAACTTTGTTTTCAAAACCTGTGTTCCTTATGCTAAAAACTCACATACACAAGCTCTTTGTAATCCCAAATTTTTCATGTAAATAGGAACATATTACTATCCGTGTAACAGAGACAACTGAATGTATGAGGCAGCCTAGAGCTATTTTTTAATGGTTAAAAAAGAAGAACATTGGGGGCACGTCATTTTGCAAATTACAACTTACAGCCAAACATCCTTCTACATAGACAGCTCCCAGAGCAATGCCTCCAGTTTTATTACGTTGGCATCTTAGGGCTGGTCTTTCGTGTTGCTGGCGTCACTGCTGAAATGCTGTGCTCACAGGCAATGTTTGGTTTTCATAAATGTTCTTCAAGCATCAATGAACATCAGTATCACTGTGTGTGTTTTTTTCTGCATGGAGGAATTCAATGACATTTTACTTCGCTTACTTCGTGGCAGATGCCATCGTGTCAGACTGCCCCTCTGCTGCCATCTGTCACACGACAACAAAATGTCACAGGATGTTGGTGGGAAGGTTCAACCTGAACTGCCACCCCACCAACATCCACCTCTGACATCGTGGGCCAACATCATCAAATAGGAGGCATTATTTTTGCAGCGGCTCTCATATCATGTCAACTAAGTTTGTTCCTAGAAGACACAACTGACTAAAAATATTATTGGATGGAGGAATCAAAAATACACAAGGAACAAAAAAGTTCTTACTAGATATGTAAACAATTAAGCAGACAATCAAACATCAAAGGAGCTTCTCGTATAGTTATATGGCTTTTAGTTTATTTCACGTGAGTTCAAAAACAAACTCACAGAATAATGACACAGTGTTTTTCAGCATGTAGAAAAAAGCAACTATTTCTGCTAATTTTCATGCAGTAATGAATGAAATGTACCTTCCTGAAACCTAGCTGTTCTGCACTTCCCAGTTCCAATTTGTACTTCAGTTTCCACTTCAGATACCTTTACTAATCTCCTGTGTTATCAGTATGAGACATTTTGGAGATATTAGGCCAGTCTTAGCTTTGTATTTACTACATCTACGTTGTCAGTGAGGTGGTGCTGAGTGCCCACACCTTGTGAATTCTTCAGGGGGAGGCAGCCTGCATCTTTGCATTACCTTACAGAACTTTCTTCAGCTCAGACCAAAGCACAATGGCACTGGAAGTCTTTATTTCTGTGCACACAGATGTACCTACATGTAATACAGCCTTAGTCTTAAACAAACATTTAATACTGTAGATTCTTTTGTCGGGACTCCCATTCGGTTTGGTTGAGTATGATTACTGAAATAAATCACGTTATGAAAGAGCACCTTATACCTGACAATGGAACTGAACTTTCCACCACTCCTGTGGAACTTCCAGGCTGATGTCTTTCACTGCAGTTCAGCTCTGCACATCACATCACAGAGGTCCTCAGTAGCATAGGCTGCTGATATCAGATGAATGGACGTATTGCACTTAGAAGCAGCAAAGCAATTAGTTAATCTTGCTAATATACCATGTGCTATCCCTTGGCTAATAATACATACTGAAAGGAATACTGCAGTGTAGATGTTACGTAGGTAAAAGTTTTGATTACGTTTATCTTTTGAGACAGTTTTCTTAGATAGATTTAGTTTCTGCGCATCTCTCCAAAGACCACGGTAATAACCAGTGTCATGACTTTCAAATCCTTTGAACTGCAGAGGGGACTCAAACATGGTTGTCTTTTTATCACAGCTTTCACTCTTTAGAATAATTCTAAAAGCTAGCTTTGCTCATCTGTCAAAGGCATGGCATTAAGGGGATCACTGTTGACAAGTGATAGTACAAATTATGCAACACAGATGACATTTCACTACCTCTCTCTGATCTGCAATTCCCACTCTCAGTCATTTCCTACTCTATGAAAATATTAAACTACAGATCCAAGTGCAGAAGAAGTGAGAGTGTAGGTGTCTCTTACTAACTTGCTACTGAACAAAAATATGTTCTGAAGCCTACACCTGTAATTATGTTTGTGAAAGGGGGATCTATTTAAAGTCCACCTGGGTCCCTGTGGGGATCTTCAAATATATATATATAGCACTGATCCTATGATTATATGTGTGTGTGTGTGTGCGTGGTATTTTCTGAGTAAGTTTCAGCAGTTGTGAAAGGTTTTGCATTAATTCCAATGGAAATCAAAAGCCAAAACAATTAAGCTGTACATTATCAGAGATTTCTCCCTATAGGAGAAACTTTAAAAAATTGTAGTGTCTTTCATCTGTCCCTTGACAAAGCTTCATCTCAGAACACTGAGAAATCAGGCTGCAGTATTCAAACCTCTTGGGCTGCAGCAGTAGGAATGAAAACGCTGCACAAGAAGGGAAGTGCCAGGAGCGTGTCTGCAGTGGCAGAGGTAAGAAGAAAAGCAATTCCAGTGGCTGGGACACAGCCACAAACAGCATGAAATCAGACAATCTGCATACACTGGCTGCATTGTGCTAGCTAGAAATAAGTCAGTCTTCAAGTTCTGGTGATGCACTCTTCTTGCTGCAGGAAGATAATTTGCTCCTTTGGAAGTTACAAATCAGTCTAACAGAAGTCTGACAGTAAACTCACTTTTGGTCTCAAGAAGATTGGAGGTGTTTCTTCTGTATACGAGATTGTTCCCTTGCCATGTATATGATGACATTCTTACAAGCTGACGCGATATAGATTGCAAAATACTTTTCTGAAGAGGCTGCAAGGTACCGTCAGACGTGCTGCTACTCAGGAACCCTCAGTATACACACTCAGGAACACGTTTTGTTGATATTGTCAGTAACCCAGAGGAGGTCCATTTTCAATAGCTTGTTTTGCAACAAAAGAGTTGACTGAAAATATTGCTTGAACATTCTCTCAAGTGTACAGCTGACTCATTTTGACACCTGACCTCAAGATACTGTCAACACGGAGATATTGAAATGAACAAGAGGGTTATAACATACGTAAGAGAAAGAGAAATGGGATTAAAAACAGAAGTTTTGCCACAAGGCTGTATTTAGACAGCAAAAGCAAAACAAAAGAACAAATAAGATTGTATTAATCTATTTTTGCCAAAAGCTTGAAAAAGCTCTTGTGTCAAAAATCACCCCTCTAAGTTATGCCTGGTATTCTCATTATATATTATATTAACTTTTTTTTATTAGCAATCTTATTATTGTTGATGCGCACAAGAATGGAAGCAGTTTACAAATGAACAGAATGGGACTGCAAAGAGAACAAACCAGACAAATTGTTACAGGTTATTTACTGGCTTAGTATAAATCTGCATATATATTGAGGAAGTCAGTTGGGAAGCACCTGCAGGTATGCCTCAAAAGACATGATTATGAAGGTACTTGGATGCCTTGTATGCATACAATGGGCACTACAAATGAAAGAAAACAGTTCAATTTGTCAAACATGCTTAGACATCTGTTTCTACTTGGGAATTACTGTGCTGAATGTCTGGGAAGAAAAGGAAATACAGTCCTTGGCTTACAATGGAAGAGTAAGCCACTGGAGTTTATTGTAAAGCAGGATTATACTGAGTTTAAGAATAAAAATCCCATATTCTAATGCGATTTAGGACACACAACTCCCTGTGCAAGTTTTCCCAACATTGATCACTTTTCACAGCTGATTTTAGTTCCGCTGAATAAATCATCCAAGAATCAGTCAGATTATAAGGATAAAATGAAACTAGAGAGAAAGACAGAGAGCTTAAGAGCATTAGAACATAAAATCTGCAGTGTAACATGGTTTACTTGAATGCTGCCCATCTGAAAAATTGATGAGACTGCCTCTAAGAATGCTTTCTCACCTACTTAGGAAACCACAGTTACTGTATGGGAAATAAAATGTGGTACTATTTATTAGGTTTTGCACAGTCATCTTAAATGTTTCATGTTATATTTTTTTGTGTAAAGAGTTTTCAACCAATAGAGAACAATTGAAGATAGTCTAAAATCTATTTGAAGGCAGGACTATAATTAATGATTTAATCCATTTAAAGCCTGAGCACTAACATTCATGAAAAAAACCCACGAAGTCAAGATCATGAAAATTATATTATATTAACCTTCTGAAAATTAGGTTGTTATATGAAAGAACTTCAATCGAGCAAAAACTGCCCTGTTAAGATAGGAATGTTCTGTGCTTATATGAGAGAGGACCATCAACCCAAATACACTTTGTTTTTCCTATCTTTTTTATGATCTCCATGAGGTCCTCTCACTTCTCAGATGTTTGCCTCTAATTGAGAAGTTATTTCTCAGGAAGATATACTACAGTAAAAACAGTCTAAGCTTCAACTGACCACTGATTGTTATTATTTTTTCATAAGATTTTTACACATAATGTAATTTCTAGCTATACTAATGAATATAATTTTGGAGTGGTCTTCTCTTCTTGCTCTTCTCCTCATCCTGTTGCTTGTGTTATTTTATTATCATGTTCAGCATGGATCAAGTAGTTCTGTGGAATATAGTGCTGGCAAAATCAACCTTATATTTCTTGGAGCACCTCTTAGCTGGTGCAGAAGAATTATTTTAATGTAGCTGTCATAAAGGATTTGGAATCCTCAACGATTTCATAGTTTGTGAACTTAGAAAAGTTGATAAATCTCTGATAGGACCTTAATTTGTGCTATGAGTATTTAATCCTTTGTTTCTTTTGGAATCTTTGCACAAGGAGTTTAATTTTGATAAAACGAAAAGGTAAACTCTAATTGGAATGACACTGTTCAGACTTGTAGACTTATGGCTGTGTCACCACTTTCAATATTAGAATCAGTGTATGACAGTTTATAACTCAGCTGTGGAAAGATTTTTATGCTTGGCTTGCAAGGTCTCCAACACACTGTACACCCAACATTTAGATTGTTTCCTATAGAAACACCTTATTAAAGCAAATGGTACACAGTCTGCATCTGCATGACAGCACACCCAATCTAGCAACTTTGGAAATTACTGGCTGATTTCAAGTTAGACAAAAGGTACAAAAAAAATTAGCTTCCTGTATGTTTTATGGATTTAAGTTAGTTAAGTAAAGGAGGTACACACAGAAAGACAAAGAGAAGTTGATGTACAAGAGGTACTCATAGAAGATAAGGTGGAATTAGTTCACATCCTCCTGACCATACTGATCATTACTAAACATACAACTTCAGAAAAGGATTCCTCACAGAAGCAGCTGTTGGCTTCAGGTAAGCTTGCTTATTTACCAAGCCACATATAAATATAAAACCTGACAAGGGTATGACAGCGTTTTGACTGTCTGGTGATATCTACACAAAATTTCAATGGCAGATAGATAATCTGGTCACAATTTGTTGAGGACTGAAGTACACACCTCCCTCCCCAGTCAAATTCTGATCTCTTAGATACACACTGCCCTTTAGGAAGCATTAAGATTTTGGCAGTCTTTTTGCCTTAGAAAATATAGGCCATTTTTTTCATCTGAGAATCCAGATTCTTTTTTTAGTTAGTTGTCATTGCTGACATATGGAAGAAAGCAAAATTAAAATGAAATGCACCAAGAATATAACACTGCAGAGGGGTAAGGGTCACACTTTTGACCATGGCATCTGGGAGCTCTGAAACAGAACATGTGTTTGAAAATGAAATTCCATTCTAGGTTTCTATAGTCTGGACTGTGAAACTACTCAATCATATACCAGGCACATCCGTAACAAAGGTAAATTACTTCTTGGGAATGCTTTTTATTTCAGCCTAATTGCAATGTTCTAAAAACTCTTCTCACTGAAATTAACTCCTTCCCAAATCTATTTTCCTTCAGGACTAACTGTAAAGATACTTTTCTAGGACTTTATAGGACTGTAAACAAAAAACAGCTCTATCAGCAGAAGCAACAGCAAATCATGACTTAGGCCTTTTTTTTTGCTTTTCCAAGTAGCTACAGAGCTTGCAATGCAATTATTTTTACTTCTACCCTTACACAATCCCATACTATGTCGCAATTGTTATACAATTCCATCTCTTGGATCATTTGCTTTTCTTGACCTGTTTTGAACACGTACTTGAAACTGTACAAAATATTGATGCTTAGTGATAAGCCCTGTGAATGAGCTATGAACAAGTGATTTGAGGAAAAGTATCAAATAGAAGACTTGGGTGTAAAATTTTCACTAGAAGTATTCTTAAAAGAAAAAAAGAGAATTGGAGAATAATATTCGTTTAGGAAGAGGGAGGGGAAAGAAGAAGGGAAGCAGATTATATTTAGTGCTGTTTTACATTACACACAATAAAAATGAAGCATCACATTGGAATTTAGTTTAAAAATGTTAGGCCATTAAATTATTTTTTGTTTCATCCTGACTCTCCTCTTGACCTCTGTCTGACCAACTATATCAAATAAAATACTTTAAGGAAAGAGTCTTGAGTGTTCAACAGCTGATTTTGCTCCCAGAGGTGCTGAACTGGCAAAAGTAAAAAAATATGGAGCAAATGTAATTAGCCAGAAAGGGAGGATGGCCTCCTAAAGCACTTCAGAGCCAGAAAATAAAATAATAATGAATAAGATTGGAAGATGAAGGTAACCATGAGCTAGGCTCAATATGAAAGGCAAGAGAGATGGAAAGGATAAGAAAGCTGCAACTTACTAATAGGTGTCTTATTTATGCAGATAAAATTATATATCCATGCATAAAAGGAAATAACACCTTTCTTCTGCCACAGGTTGTAAATATTGCACTATATTCTTCAGAAATAGATCTTCACAGTATTAAGCACAGGACAAGTGGTTCTTCAGATATTTTGCCATCTACTGTAATCCACTTGTAGGTTTCTTATGGGGATAAGAATGTACATACTCTACAAGAACGTCTCATTCAGGGACCAGCAAGAGATGTTCTCAAGTTTTAACATGAGGAAGATAACATGGCTTTAAATTACATAAAATCACAGAACGGCAGGGGTTGGAAGGGACCTCTAGAGACCACAGAGTCCAACTGCCCTGCCAAAGCAGGTTCCCTATAGTAGATCATAAATTTAGATGTGCAGATAGGTCTTGAATATCTTCAGAGAATAGACTCCACGATGTCTCCGGGCAGCCTGCTCCTGTGCTCTGCCACTCTCACAGTAAAGTTCTTCCTTGTGTTATTATGGAACTTCCTGTGTTTCAGCTTCTGCCCATTGCCCCTTGTTCTATTGTTGCTTGCCACTGAAAAGAGTCTGTGCCCATCAACTATCACACATAACAATAAAATCCAACATAGTATTTCTACACAGTATTTTTAACTTCACTTTTCTGAAAGCAGAACCGGATGCCTATGAATTCATTTCCTTTTATAAAGCGTTGTTACTTCTCTGTATCCTCTAGATCGTGAACAGCAACCTGTGACTGGCCACCAATAAAGCATGGCTCGAGCTCAGGGAAAGTAAAGTAGAGAAAAGCCTAGCAATGGATTTCTAGTTCTGTCAAACTTATTTGGAAAGCAACATAGTGAGACACATCTTACTAAGTACATACCTGTTTAATTATATATTACAATATGTTATTTTTCCACAAACGTACAACTAAAACCCCATGACAGATTGAAGGACAATTTTACTGAAGCAGTCCCTGGGACAGGAGCTCATTTCCAGCCTACCACTTGTAAAAAAAAAAAAATGCTGACGGTCAACATATATTATATTAAAAGCAGATGGTGGGGATGGGGGAAGGGAGGAGAAAGAAAAAAAAAAAGGCTGTGATGATTCAAGAGAAAATTCTTGGTGTGATCTTAAAGGTGGGGATGGCTCAGGGATTTTTGACAATGAATCTTTTCACGCTTTCTTTTTGACGAGTTAACCTTGGCCAGCTGCCAGCTAGCCACCCAATTGTTCTCGCATTCCTCTCTTGAATAGGACAGGGTGAGAAATTACCATCACGGGCAAAACACAAATGACACGGGGAAAAATAAATGTGATTTATTGCCAATTAAACTAGAGTTGGATAGGAAGAAACAAAGACAGAACCACCTTCTCTCCAACCCTTTTTCTTACCAGGCTCCACTTCCCTCCTCTGCTCCGAACCGTGGTACTGCACCACTCTTGTCACACAGCTCCATGGGCACAACCAGAGGGAAGTCCACATATGGTGCCCCTCCCCAGCAGGTCAGCCTCCCCTGCTTTGCTATAAGCTTGTGTTGCTCTGTTCCATACCCATATTCGTTTTCACAAACAAAACTAGCATATTCCTGACAATATTAAATCATACCTTTCCTCCTTCCTTAATAAGAACACCCTTCTCTTCCCCAAAGTAAACAGCAACAAAACAAAGCAACAACAAAAACCAAAAGCACGAAAAAAAAACAACTAAAACCTAGGTTAGATTTAATTGCTCATGAAAATTCTGTTAGAGGAAACATCAGTGTAAGCCCTCATTGCAAACAGCACAGAAAAACACCAGAAGAGATGAGAAGAATTTGTGGCCTACATTCCCACGTTTGTGCTGTACTTTCTGGGCATCATTTAAGAACTCACCTGGGGGATGCAATTTATTGCTTCACATTGCACGTTTCACTGTTAAGGATTAGGACCATTTCACATTTCTGTGGCAAAACACTGTTCCTATAACGTCACAGAGTATTAGATCTCTTCTGTCTTATTTATTTTACATGTCCACATATTGTGATAATTAGGTTGTATAATATCCCATGCAGGCTAATGTGAAAATCATTTCTGCTGAATAGAAATAACTTATTTTGGTTCCTCAGGGGTTTGTTTTGTCAAAACTCATGTAGTGTTTAGGAAACAAATCACTGTTCAATTGTGGAGCATGAGAAGTGTAAAATTATTGTAACAGAAGTGGAGAGAATGAAAAGAACAATGGGTCTAACCTCATTTGTTTGATTATTAATGGTGCTTCATCTAATTTACAAGGCATAACCTCGTGTGATGCAAATGTAGAGCAAAATTCACCTTTTTATCCTTCAGCCTCTAATTAGATATGCTACATATCATACTATTTTTAATCTAGTTAAGCAAGGGAATACATAGAAATGAGTAAAAACACTAAGAATAATTTTTATAAAATACCATAAGCTTAGAAAGATTGAGCAAAACTGTGAAGAAGATTCAACATCATTTCACAATTTAGTATCCCTCTTTCTCTTCAGCTAAGAAAGAAAAAAAATCATTAAAAATTAGAAATGAAACCTTCTCAGAAATGCTGTAACTTATGTACTTAGAAAGATTTTGTTTCTTTTCCTAAGACATCACAGAGGTACCAAGCACTCAGAGAAAATGGCACTGTATCACATCGGGTCAATTATGGGGGCCATTCAGTCTGCAGGGTATTGGTGGCACTGCCTGTTGTAGGGAAAACACATCACCTTTTTAAAAGGCCAACGAGCTCAATTTAGGCAGCTTCTGTAGGATATCATATGAGATATCATCATGCTGCATATCAGCAGAAGAGAAAATATCTCTTATAAAAAAATCAGGTAAAAACCTAATAATAAAAATAATAAGCTGGAAAATTAGTGTATTTAGGTGGAATTCAGGATTGAAACTTTTCCCTGTTATTTCATTGATGATTTTCACCACTGTGTCCTCAATACATTTGTTAATTAAAGAACACTGAAGAATGGACCATGACACTTCAATCTTTTGGGTGAGTACCATTTTGCAGAACTTTACACAAGAGATCCTACCTATCTCTTCCCTTATATTCTATTGAGGTGATATTTCAGTGAGAAGGGTGAAAACTCTGGTTTTCAAATTGTATTTTTCTCCCTCGCCACCCTCCCCACTCCATTAACAAGACCATCTCTCTTTCTTCCTCTGTACAAAGAATCTCAATGATGGCAAGACCACCGCCTTGTTGTTTTCTTCTACTCCTTATCTGTTTGATTTCATATTTCTGTTTGATGTTTATGAAGCTCCTAGCACAAAAGGGCATTGGCCCATGACTAATTCTGAGACACTACTGCGATGCAAAGAAATAATAAGAGTGGCCTGAGCTGGTTCTAATAGTTTGGTCAGAAGAATTCCAATAAATTAAATCCCAGGCACAAATTAAACAAACTTAAGGAAAGGAAGCTTTTTTAAAAATTTGGACAGGCTGCTTAATTGCAACGATGCTCAAATTCAGAAAGGTTTTATTTATAACGGTGCAACTTCACAAACCACGGCCCTTGAAACTTGGGTATCTTACAGAAATCTTCTGTGGCATCCTGGCTCACGGTTAACAATTCACTTATATTTGAAAGTTCAGATCAAGGTTCTGTTTCTGTTATTTCAAGGTCTTTGCTAAAATGTCTGTACAACATACTGTTGTTCAGTCACATTTATTTGTGCTTATTATCTTATGCTATTATTTCTGCAGCAAAAACTGACAATGATGCGTTCGCAGATGTAGTAGATCAAAATCCCCTGAACACTCTGGTGTTTGCTCTGGGCTTATTACTCCCTGATACTTCTGCTGTCTGTAGAATTTGCTTGTTTACTATTGCTATCTCTATTTAGATCATTTATACAGATGAGAAACAGTGTGAAGTCGCACTGCTGGCTCCTGGGAGATCTCATTTGTTACCTTCTCCCAAATGAAAAGCAGCTTCTTTTACTACTGTTTGCTATTTTAAGCCAGAGCTCCATTTACACCTGTGTTCTCAATTGCACTTCACAAAGATTTGTGTTTAAAAGAGATTAAGATATGCTGGCTCCACAACTAGCAAAGGGGAAAAAGGCTTCCAGAAACAAGATAAATCTTAAATTCCCAGCCAATGACAGAGAAAACCATTAGCTCTTGGCACCAGGAAGAGGAATGATTACATAAGCTTACAAAGCAAAAACAAAAAAAGTCATCTTAGGAATTTTGCTGTGGCAACTTTGCAAGCACACCTGTGCCCTTCTCAGCAGACAGAATGATCAGGTAGAGCAAGAGGAATTTTACTGGGATTTCAGGATACAGTGCTGGGGAAGTGAGGTCAATTACTCTTACTGCATTAGGGACTTTCTAAAGTTTCATTTATTTCTCTTTAAACTAAGTGGTTGAGCGCTCTGAAGACTTTTTAAAGCTGGTTTCCTACAGATTTCTGTTTTGTGATGGAATTTTACTGAAGTTTATTGAAGGGTAAACTCCACAGCTTTGATGGAAGTCTTGCTATGGGGGAAAGGAGGGAAAAAAAGGAGAGAAAAAAAGGAGCTAATTCTCAATTCTAGCAGCTATTTTCAAGAACAGAAGGTTTTTAAACAATTAATTCTCTGTCAGATTTGGCTGATAAACTCAGAACAGATTTTCCTTATCATAACAGATAAAAAATCATGATTAGATAGGACACTTTTTAAGAAACAAGACAAAATAAAAAGAATAAAGCAGCAATGCCACAAAACACTAATAGAGCAAAGCTACTATTCTGGTCACAAATCAACCCATCCTCTCAAAACATCTGATTTTTTTTTTCAAGCTGAACAGATTCACAAGCCTTACCATCTTGTTTAAATCAGAGTTCTTAGAATTGCATTACTTTGTTTTTAACGTAGACACTTGCATCATCTTTATTATTAAATTACAAACTACCTCCAATACTTAGATTGAGTCATTTACTTTTATTCTTGTTTGCAATTCCAGATTAACCAATTTACCTCATAGTTCATAAGACCTAATATAGGAGGTTGTTTGGTTTTATTTTTAGTAACAAGAGTTTAGTAGAAGATGGGACAGAACAGTTCAGTTGGAAGAGTCCTTCAGAGATTATTTAGTCCAAGTGCCTGACCTCTGCAGAGCTAACCAAAAGTTAAAGCACACTGTGAGAGCATTATCCAAATGCCTCTTGAACACTAACTAGCATTTTTGACACCTGATTTCTCTCTTGAACTAGATTTGACTCTATGCAGTTTCAGAGGATTTGAAGTAAGAATTCAGTCGGACTGGACTCCTTGATACTCTTTACTGAAATACCTTCAGTAAAACCAGTGAAATGTCTGCAAACTGTGCCTCATTCTCAAAATACATTCAGGTGTCAGGCTACCTGGCAAGTATACCACTCTCCAAAAAAAGCTGAACTAAAGAAAGATGATTTCTCATAATTTCTGTTCCATATTTTCCAGTCATCCCAGGGGTGTTTGCCAAGGAGAGAGACACAGGTTTACATGGCTCTCATTCTGACTGTGGGTGTACTAAAACATTACCTCTATAAACTGTCACAATTGAAATAATTAAAAAGACTGCTGCGTCCAAAATCTTAGCTTAAAAGAAAGTCTTGACATCCAGCTTGTCCTCATTTATTCAGTGTAAATAAATGATTTGCTTCTCCACCCGTAAGTATATTACCTTGACTCAGTCTCTGCCATGAGAACTTCTACCATCATGAAAAGCATATTACAGTATTAAAAATTCTGTATTGTTGATGACTTGTCAGGAAAGTGTAAATCACACCACTAGAGATAATACTATACTGATTTTTTTGCATCGAACAACGCTACCTTCTCCTTTATGCAGTTCTCATCTTCTCAATTTTCATATTCTCTCTATCAAAGATTACCTCAGCTCTTCACTCTTGCCATTTGTTTTTTAAATGGAGCAACAAAACATTGAAAAAAAAATCGTATTTCACTACGACACTGTTTTCTACATCTTTGCTTAACTGACACTGAAGTCTCATATGCAGTTTTGACCTGTCACAGTGCTGGACTTCTCAAGAAAGTATTTCAGATTTCAGCAACCTTAACACAAGAGATACTAAGCAGGTAACAGTTCTCAAGACATTTTTAAAATACAGTGAACAATCTTAGGAGACTGAGTAACTCCCTTACACCAGAAACTCTATAAATACTGTAAAACAATAAATGGTGTTTGGGATACAAAGTGTAAACTTGAAGCCATTGGGTATGAGATTTATATGGTGCTCCTTGCTGATGCTTTCTGGCTTTTTTAACTGTTTAGAGATTTTCACCTCAACTGCTGGCCATTAACACTGACATGCACCCAGACATGGTCCTCTGATCTTTGTTTAAAGAATTGTCTGATGTACGTATGACTGTGCGACAAGGATTACTTAATCATTTCAGCTCCTGAAGTCAGAAGTAGAACTCTTTTCTAAAAATCTTCCTTCAAAACATTGTAGGAAAATACAATAGCAGAGGTCTAAAAAGCAGCAAATACTCTTAGGTTAGATTGACAAACCTCTATGGTTACTGCTCAAAAGTACATTGGTAAGTTCTGTCCAAGGAAGCAAACGGACTGTGAAGAAGATTTTTGTGTGTGTGTGTATGTGAGCATTGTTTTTTCTTATACTCTTCCCTGTGGATAATGCAGACCAAGAGATACGTGGCACACACTGAAAGGCTACAGAGATTTTGGACAGCATACATCAACAGAACACAAAGTCTGCTTCAAAACTTTTTACAGCAAGGATGAACAGTAGAAGCTGACTGCAGCACTTTCTGCAGCATGTCACGACTGACATGAAATCATTACAGAAAGCCATGCCACTACAATTGACTTTGCAATAACTCCATGTCTCAGCATTGGTACAATGGCAGCCTGGATTGACAAATAGTAGCTAAAACTGGCTCTGGACTTTCCTATCTATTGGTCTTTGTTAATTACATTTCTACTTTCTTTATCACATTTGCTTCTAAACTCTCAGCAACAAAGAGGATGCTGACAGGGCAAGTAAGTTTTGCCCTAAGTTCACATACAAGCCTCTACAAATAAGACTGTAGGCAAGGTGACAGGTTACATAGTCACTCTCACCACAGGAGCAGAAAAACAAAGCAGTGTAACTCTTGGCAATGATCCTAAGTAGGAAAGAAGGAGAGACAACAGATGCCTCCAGGGACACGCTGATATTTGGAGTTAACTAGCACTTGGAAAAGTCTGGCATCTGTGTTCCCCTCACTGCTAGAAGCAGGTCTATGTTGATTCAGAGCATATTATTCAGTCACCAGGGATTCATTTCAACTAATCTCAGATACCCACAAAGCAGATGTTGACATCTGAACTAGTTATCCTTGGATAACCAGTGCAAGACAGCTCACACTTCCACTGGAGTGGAGATCATCTTGTCCAAAGAGGGACATCTACAGTAGGTAAGAGGAATCGTAGTCTGGAAGTAGCGTTTTTTTATGTTTCCTCTGAAGAATTCTATAGGAGAAAATACCTGGAGAGGTGTAAGAGCTTTTCAGACAATCACATAGAAAATAGAAACTTAAGGTGTTGAGCCTATTCATGTCAACAGCTAAATTAGTCTATTTTCCACATACTATGGTCTAAGGAACAGCAAAATCCCAGCGTTACCTCAGTTTAACATTCTTCAAGTTCTCTGACATACAAACACACCAGTCCAAAACATGTCTGTCACGGACCAGAAATCTTCTGGTTTCACACAGTTCTCTAGGAGAAGAAGAAAAATTCCATTCTGTCTTGCTCCTTTTTCACATTTCTTTTCATGCATAGCTATACTAACTACCTATGTGCAAAAGAGGATGAGAAAACTGACTGCCAAGACTAAGGTAAGCCTGTAGCTACCTTGAGGTCCATGCTTTCTTTTACTTCTCAGGATTTATATTAGATTTAAAATATAATATTCCACAGAAATACAGCTTCTCTCTTCTAGCAGAAATTCACCGTCTGAATCTTGTCTGCCATAACTTTAGTGCAGCTGTTCTTACTGTGCCAATCACAATGCCAGCTTCTCAGCTACAAAGCTGTACACAAATATCTGAACTGGCAAAGAAGACAGTCTTTGGGATTCAACGAAAGTTTTGAAATTGTATTTCAAAACATATTGCCTCCTCTAAATTGGATCAGATTTGTTTCTACTGAGAAGTGCACCACTTCCTAACTTCTCTGAACATCTCAACAGACTATGGAATAAAGTCTGCTAAAGTAAAAACTGTAAGCTGGCTCTTAGAACATAAACAGCATTACTGAGTAGGTAAAATATAGGGATTTTGATCTTATCAGTTAAACAGGAAAATAAGGGGAAGAATGAAGTTTCTAATCGTACTGATGGTCTCAGAATCACTCTCGTTTATTATATGCAGGATTAACTCAGATGTTGCCTACAGAATCCACAAGAAATGATACTCTTCCCTCTCTCAAAAATCAGAACACAGTCTCATAGTGAAGGATTATTCCTGTTTTAGAGGATGTTTTTTGAATTTTAGAAAGTTTTAACAGTAGTGTTTTGTCATTTTACAGACATTTTACAAATAGATGTGGGAAGAGAAAGCTGCAAGAGCATTGGTGCTGTTGTTTCAACAGGCGACACTACAGACTAGGCACCTTTGATAAGAAAAGTTGACCAAGAGCCAAGGACACTCTGGTGCCAATGTGAGACTGTCTCCCTTAGACCCATCTACCATGTATCAGAAATACAAAGTACATATGCATGCCACACTATAGGGACAGCAGTAATAAATATGTACGGGGTTATGTGACCTTGAGCAATATGGACAATTGTAAAAGCTTTACTTTAGAGAGGGAAAACTAATCAACCCATCCAGTCTCTCTCATGTTTCCCCCACATGCACTCTTATTGCTGAACGCAGTGATCCCCAGAGAACTTAGTAGTATGGCACAAGGAAAAGACTAAGGGATCAGAATGCATTATTTAATTATGATTCATTGATTGAATTGTGTTGATACTCTCAATCTGCAGCAGAAAACACCTCAAAATGTATTCACCTAAATGAATGAGTTGAATCTACATTGTTCTTCCTCGTATTTGTGAAACAGTTAAAGTACTGCAGATCAGTTGCTCTGAAATAACCAGTAAGGATTTGGGTATCTGAACACTTGGCAAATAGGTGAGTGATAAAGACAGATACTCCTCAGTGCCTGAGGTGATCTGGTGGTTGCAGCCTGCCTTATTTCCCCAAATAGGATAATAATTCATTCCAGTTAAGACTTTAATATTTATCAACATGATCTGTCTGGGTTCTTATTTCTTAGGATTCAAGCTAAATCAAATGAGGACAAACTTTTTTAGAAGAGAAATGAAGGACATCTCCATCATTCAAGTCTCCCATAGCCCTTTTATTTTATTTTACTATGTGTAGGATTTTTATAGGCCAGTATACTTCTTTTTGGTTCTGTTCTTGGCGTCAAGGCTTTTGGAAAGCCTTCTACCCTGAGCACTGCACTAGCCTATACTATGACTGTAGCCCTGACCAAGTCAGGGAACATTCTGCGTGAGGGACTAGTTGTTCCCTAGCTCATCAGTTTCTTAAGAATCACATAAAAGTTAATGTTTAATCTCCCTTAATAAAGCTGTCAGAGGTAAACATTGCTTTACTACTTTCTTCTTAAGAACACTAGACACATTCTGAAGAGGAGATTTAGATCTAAATGTCGTGAGCTTTTAAACTACTCTCTGTATTCCACAGGAGTAAATCTTCCTCAGAAGGCCCTGACAATATGACGGGGGATGGGAGCACAAAGGAAAATGAGGAGGAGAGAACAAAACAAAATCACCCCCCAAAACCAAGCAAGCCTTCATTTCTGACCTCGAACATTGACAACAGAGGATTCTCCATATTACTTCAAAGCACTTTGCTGTCCTAACTGGAGTTCTGTTTCCAGCCATGGCTGATTTTTGTTATTTCAGAAGAAAGGAGAAAAACAAACAGTATATATAGCCAAATACACACTGGAGGCAAGTCCTTCCAATGCCTATAGGAGGCTACGTTATAACTAAGCCTAGAATTTCAGCGAGTTGCTGTGGCACTTTATACTGCATAGTATTTATACCACTGAAAAATGTATTTAAAGCAGTCCCACTATTTTGATCCGTCAGGAGGCACTAATGTTTTTTTTTACACAAGTTGCTAGACACTTGGAAATATGGTCTTCTTCAACATGTTCCCTTTTCAAACCTGGACACAACTTCCTTACTGTGATGACCTCATATTATTATTATTGAATATTTGTCAAGATTCACCTCTGAAGAAGTCAGCTGTCTCCACTACTCATTTACTATGCCATGAAATTCTTCTGTATGAATGCACGAATTGCACTTCCAACAATGTGTCAAAGAGTATTCCAAGACTGACAAACAGATACATATACAACACATTTAATACAACAGTTTCAGGGCTATCAGGAAAAGCGCACAGCCGTTTCTGTCTGCACACATTAACATCCAAGTCATCTAAGCACTTCTTCTGTGCCTCTGAGTCATCTCGATTGCTATGGATTACCATCTCTCTGGAGATTCAGGATGGCATTCCTATTATCCACTTAGCTACATGTTCTTACTATATCATCTACTTAACTTCAGCCAATGCTACCAGCTGCCATTACTTTTGCTTTATGAATACTGCAGTTACACATCAACCTGATATTCTTGCCTTTCCCGGGAAGTTTTACAGCATCTAGCTTACAGCTTGTAAGACAACCTGAAATGGCAAAACATAAGCTTTGATATTTGTCAGCTATCATTTTGATTTCTTGTTCATCAGTAAGTAGATTTTTTTTGCTTCAGTACTCACATATAAAATATTTTCCCCACAAAAGTAACACTTGCTGCAAAACTAGATCAGACTGTGAACGCTCTTCGCATTCCTGTATTTTATGCAGTTGGTCCATTCAGTGATTGTGCTCTCAGTTTCCCCACCCATGTACCAAAATACATTGCTTAAAAGGTGTGACAAGGTTATAGAACGAGTCCCAGCAGCTTAATTTGCATTCAGACAAGAAGCAAGTGCAATATCTAAAATTTTAACAAAATCAATTCTGTTAGAGCCAGTCAGATCAAATGAAGAAAGGGCTACATAAAGTTAAAGAACGTGAATCTTAGTGCAAGACATTCAGCATTCAGTTACAAGACGTTATTCCACATTCAGAACAAGTCAGCCTAGTTTTAATATGACCTACAAAGAGATACTGCCCTATTAGGTTTTTCACAAAATTGCCCCATTACCTTCAAATGCCATTAGCTGCTTTGTGACCTATCTCCTAGGCTGAGTATCTTTCCTAAAAACACAAAGTTACTTGCTAGTTTAAATTTTCCTTCTTAATTTTACCTTCATTGAACATTTGACAAAAATGCTGAAGTCTTTATCACATGTGTTTGCATGGCATAAACATCTACTAAATAACTGCCGAACTATTTCAATGTTTGAATGCCAAAAGACCACTGCCTGAAGATTTTAATAAAGGGGAGAAAGACAAATAACACATGGAATGTGCATGAGCACAACAGACAACATTTTTATTGACTGTAAATCAGTAAGATTCCTGCAGTCACTACTGTTTCCTATGAAACGAAGGTCTCTAAAACCTTCATAACATCATGAAATCCAGCTTCCCTTCAAGTTGACCTTACATCCCGAAGGATATTCTTAACATTATCAATAATGTTGTTGAGATGGAAAACAACACAATCATGATTATATCCTGTTCAAGCTGTGCCAATATCTCTGCAAGATGACAGTGCACACGTTGATCCCACAAACACCTAAATAAAGAACTGGCACACTAAGGACTATCACCTTTTCTGACTTCAATGCTGCACACTAGTGCTATAACCTATTTTAGTTATTCAGCAGGGAGAGGGGATGCAATTCCTCCTATCCTTAGTGGTTTGCTTTGAAATCACAGACACTGACACCAGCAAGAGCAGAAGTTACTGAGTACTTTTCAAGATGGTTCTCAGTGTGTGCGTGTGTGCACGCGTGTGTATGCATTTATCTGTGTCTGTAGTATTACTGCTCATCGTTTCAAGTGAAAAAATATTTAGTTCTCTGCCTTATGACAGTCCTCGTAAAAAGCAGTGCTATATTGATTCTTGCTTCAGTGTGTATACAAACCCATTTATAATGTTGTGACCTGAACTGTAGAGCACAAATTTTAAATGACCTATACATATTACTTGGTAACATTTGGATTGCAAGTTAAATACTCCCTGATTAAACATGAATGCTTTTCCCTGGGAGTATGAGATATCTTATCAGAAAAGCCTTCTTATCAAATTCACCATCCTGGAGGCAGACACATTCTCTTGCAGTGCTGGGAGTTTATAATGATAAAATTAACAATGTTGTATTTCCCAATGAAGTCAGCAGTAGTGCACTGCATCCTACCATTAATCATTAGAGCCAGTTCTCATAACAGAGCCACTTGCTGGCCCTCAGGCACCTGCATCACTCCCCAAGCAATTCCAGTCCCCAGCAATAACTTATCGCAGAAGCCAGGGATCAAGATTAAAAACCCGGTGAATAATGGGAGACTGTGTGCACCTCTATTCCTCTGGTAGATACAAGCAAGCTAATAACCTCCTTAAAGGGGAAGCAAATCATTCCATATTTTTTACTTTATAGACAAGCCAGAAAAGACCTGTATCTATGTCTCAGTAAAATTTATTGTATTGTTTAAGTTACTTGTTTCTGCCTCGTGGAAGACATCAACATGCATAAAACATTCTGGGGGGCTCCTTCAGATAGCACTCTGCCAAGTGCTATATTCTACATTCAGATTACAATAAAAATTGCAGACGAGGGAAATTTTAATTTAAATTGGAAAATCAGAAACATTACCCACTTTGCAAAAGCGTTTGGGCAAGCAGTACAATGAGAGGCCAGATCTCCCGCTGGTAAAAAATGCCTTGAATTCGCAGTTGTGCCATACAGGTGATAAAAGAGCCTTTACAACTGCATCTCAGCCATGGCTTCTCCCCCTCTCTCCTTCTCAGTCACAGAGCACGATACTGAAATACTGAGTGTTCTGCTGCTGCTGAAACTTAGTGCAGTTCTGTGGGAAAGAGCGTGCTGCAATCGATGCAGCTCTCAACTATTGCTAAATATACATGAGAGACAGGCAGGTCTGGAAATAAAACAGGAGTGTGTTATTGAAACCTTCAAGGGAACCTAACTTGGAAACACCTGCTGGGATTAAAAACACATACATACCTACACAAATATATATGTATGTTTATACAGTAATATAGAGAGAAAGGTTATACACTCATTAAAGTCAACATCAAATACGATTCCAGTTTCCAGTCTATGTGTAACTCTACCCAAGTTATTCCTATTTTCACCTACAGAACATTTGCAGCTTTTATATTATTATTATTATACTGTTTATTCAAAAATTAATCTGGAAAAAAATGCTTTCAGTCCTACATTAATTAGAAAGGAAGTAAAAGAAGAGCTGACATATGAGACTGAGACATAATATATTATGCTGCCCTTTAGTGTTCTCGAGGATTTCATAACTCAAGATTTTTATTTTTCCGGAGGTTACTATAAGGAAGAGGGGGGGACTTGAATTTATGAATGAAAAATGGTAATTAATATGCCTCATGCAATTTTTCCTTACTACTGGTTTTGTATATGAGGTGAGTGGAGAAAGGATTTCAAATACCAAAGAGGAAGAGAACAATAGGAACTCAACAAAGTAAAACGTAAATTGTCTGCGTGGAAGGTATACTACTCATATACAGACAGTTATTTCCCACTCCTGTATACGATGCTTGAGTCAAAGCAGTTTCAGACAGCACACTGAGATGAGCCAGTAAAATATGTAACAGTGCACCTTTGAGAAAAATGCATGAAAAAATGTATAACTGAGTCACTGTTAGACTGATTTCATAATGAATGCTATGGGGACTAAGAGGAGAAATCTGTCACTGTGTGTCTAATTTGCTATTAAGAGCATAAGAAACGTTAAGAATTACGGAGATTACAAATTAATCTTTAAAACCTGAAACATACTACCAGAAACTCTGAGAGAGAAGTGAATGAGTAGTGTCACCAAATAACTGCCATGTAAAACTATTTATCAAGCCTTCTGTTTTATTGTCTTCCTGTTAAAAAATAATAATAACAATAATAATAATTTCAATTGACAGATCTCCAAAATTCTGTTTGTTTTTCCCATCCTGACAATTGCTAAAAATGTAAGTTCATCATGGTCATTAAACCTAGAAAGTGTCCTAATATTCTGATCATAATCCATAGAGTTACTTCCTTCCTCAAAAAAATACTCAAGATATCGTTATTCACTTTTTAATGTCCAGTCTGCTTTCAGGGCATGGAAAATCTGAAACTGAATTGAATAAATCTGATTATTTCCTGATTGGCCATAATCCATTTTCCATAAAAAGAACTCCTTCCTGATTAGGTCTTTGTTTTTGATAAAGGACTTTAGAAACATAGTATTATATTTAAAGTTTCAGCAAAATACCTCTACTGAGTATATCCTGTGATCCTCCACTTCCTATTAATATTACAATATTCTGTTGTAGGAGAGAGAACAGAGAATACTGCAAGTCACACAATTACTGGGATTTTAAAATATTGTTCCTGTGAATGTGTGTCATTTGCTTTATAAATGTCAGCAGCAGTGTCAACTGAAGCCATTAGAGACATAATGCCATTAGCAGCTTCTCCACGTGTTCTTGAAGGAGAGAAGATCAATGAAAGTGCTTCAAAAGCTGGGTACAATTGATGTAGTACTGACGGAACAACGGAGGAGCAGAGGTATTTTGGTCATGTCTCAAGGAAGGAAAGCAACAATCTGACAAAAATGTTTCTGTAAGATTGTACTGCAGAGAACACAGTCCACAGGTGGATGAAGAAAGCAACGCAACAGTTTTTATAAGCTGCATTAGTGTGGTAGCAAAGGCTGTTATTTAATGCAAAGAGCTGTCTTTCCAGCCATGCACCCAGGGTTGAAATGGTTTGCAAATTAGACCCTTACATCTTGTTGAATAATTCAGTAATTACAAAACCATGAAGTGTAATCTATTGTTTGCTCCCGAGCTGGTCCTCACCACGCAGAATACAGGTAACTTGAGCATCACAAAGTTTTGTACCATTCCTTTCAATATCTGCCCATTTCTTGCTTCTCTATTTCTGCCCATACATCAACTTGAAGAAACGTCCTTTTTGCTGTGAACTAACAAATATATTATCAATAGACCTTTTCTAGCCTTCCTATCAATTCATTATTCAAAAAGATTGAAGGCAGAGACAGATGGAGCGAATGGTATCCAGTGAAAGAAAAAGGGGCGACAGGCACAAAGTGAAATGCAAGACAGTTTGTTTGAACATCAGAAAAAAGAAATATTCGGAAGAAGTTGAACATGATGCTTACAGAGGCTGGGAACTTTCCATCCTTGAAGATATTAAAACCCTATCCAGATGTTGCCCTAAGCCTGCCCCATTTGGCCTTGTTTTGAGCAGCGGGTGAGAGCTGGACTGGACTGGAGTTCTCCAGAAGTCCCTGACAACGTCCATCTGTGCTGTCACTGTGACTCTATGGTAAAACATTATACATGTAGTTAATGCAGCGCTTGTCCTGGTCCAGTGTGTAGGATCAAAAATCTGAGAGACTCGCCTGATTACAAGCAAACTGTTCACATACATGTTTCTCTCCGATGTTCCTTGTTAGAAAGTGGCAGTCAGCTTTCAACAGACACTCCACCCTCAGATATCAAAACTGGCCTTCATGTCTGTTGGCATGCTTTCAAAGAGCTGTATTTGTGAACCTTGTTTTGTACACAGTGGTACAAAGACTCGCACAGACTAAATATAACAGCCGTTTTCCACAGGGACTGTATGTGCGAGGTGGTGGGCAAGAGGAGAATCTGAGGCAGGACACACTAGCAATCTATTTATAATGCATGGTTTGGAAAGTCCATAAACAGATCTCCAGGGAGGACAAGATTCATGACTGATCACTGCGAATGCTGTTGTTGTAGAGAAAGAAGTTCAGTCTTCCTTGGTAACAGGATGCATAATTTACAAATGTTCAGATGTGGTTTTACGGTGAAGTTCAAGTATCTGCTAGATATGTCTGTCTTAACACTGGAAGAAGTATTGATTTAGGAAAACAACAGAGAATGAACCAACTATTGTAGATCTAAATTGAAAATAGACTTAAGGTTACAATTGTTCTAAAATTGATCAACTAATGATCCATTATGAAGAATGCCTTCCATATGATCTCAAACTGTTGAACGCAAGCAACAGGAAGCTTGTGAAGGACCTCAGTGTATGACTTATGAAAGAAACAAAAACAGAAATTAGAGGAACATAGCTACTGCTTAGTCTTGAATAAAATATTTCCATTCTACCTCAAGTACAAAATGGCACTGAACTCTATCAGGCAGATTTCTTTTACACAGTCACTGTCTTCCACACAGAATGTGATATGAGTTTGGAAAGAAGAGATTTTATTAGTGCGTCAAGAGGACTCAGACGTTGCTGAGTTAAGGTGAATCACTACATTACCATGCTTAACTTAGTATCTCTTTCTGTGTTACCTATTTTAACCTCAGTTGCAAATTAAAGTTACTGCTCAACCTTTTTTTTCTAAAGGCTCCCAAAATATAAGCTAAATTGCAGTACCTTGTAACAGGCAGTATCTGTTCAGCAGATGAACAGCAATTGATTAAGCTTCAGTGATTTGTCTGGGGATGTAAGTTCCTAAAGACCCTGATCCACAAATTCAGAAACATAGTGATAGATTATGCTGGTAAAAAATTCCAGAGCAGTACTGCTGAAATTAGTGGAAGTTGTGTGCATGAGACCAAAGGCTGATCTAGCAGCTCACATCTGGGAAGGTCAACAATGTCACACTCCTTAATCTTCGCCATTTGGAAGAGCAGAACTGTTCCCCTCTACCTATCTGATTTCACCAGCTTTCGAAGCTCTGCGATCTCCAAAGAGGCAAGTCTTCATTTACGACAGTGACACTTCTAACATTTATAACAGTGACATAAAAGTATACTTCTGCCATAATTTAGGGAAACGAGGAAACAGAAATGGGAGTTTACTGGACCCCCCACAATCTGATGGCTGATGAAACACAACAGTAGAGAAAGGTATGATGTGAAGTCCCGAAATTACTTTCCAGCTTAGCATCTGTGTTTTAATTCAGTGTTTTAAAGAGCAAAGCATATTTCAGAGTTGAGCCAATTTGGAATGTAAATTTAAACTCGGTGCTTTCAAAATTGTTTTCCTTATGAATGCACTCAGGAGTACACTGTTTTTGTTTTCTTTTCTAAGCAGCAAACTTTAACACAAACAGCTCGTGGATCAATAAGCAACTTGTTTTGTGGTCTCTATGTGCACTGATTCATGAATCATTTGTCTCCTTGTAAACACCTTAAGAAAACAATTATCACTTAACAATGTACCATTACATCATCATCAGCCAATCAGAAGCCTGAAGAAATAGTATTTTCTTGTCCCTGTACATCATCTGCATATTGTAATCATCTGTATATTGTTGTTCATTCAATTTGAAAATAATCAATATATATATTTCTTTCCATGGTCTGACAATTTTGCAAGTGCTCATTTAATTTCTCCCTAAACAAACAAGAGGTCACCTCAGAAAACCAAGCAACTTCAGATGTCAATGATCTGGAAATAAGTGAGAAAAGCAGGTTTAAAATGAAAATTCCATATTTAGGAATGTAGCAGACAGTATCTATTGCAACTTGATAATGAAACACACTCTGAATTAATTTAAGGTTAACAATTAAAACTGTTACCTTATATGTAAAAAGAGAGTCAGGAATTCCGGTTAAGATTGAAATTAAATTTTACAGATACACAATGGTAAAATGACAGATGATCTTCATTCTGCACACTAGTGGTACACTTAAAAACCGAGGAACTCCAAGATGTTCCTACACCTGAGGACAATTCCAGCCCAAAGCCCTGCTCAAAGCAGTGCTAGCTGTGATGTCAGACGAGACTGCTAAGGGTTTAATCTCCTCAGGTCTCCCAGAATGGGAAGAGAATGAGCTCACTGGAACGTTCTCCACTGTCCCATTGATGAAGAATTTTTGCCAAACTCCACCCTGAACCTCTCCTTTCAATGTTTTATGATGTCTTTCTTCCACTTGCCACAAAGCTCTGTGCAGAGCGCAGCTCTATCTTCTTGATGAAGATGACCCATTTTCTCAGCACACCTCTACTCTCAGAGCATGTTCTCCAGCCCTGGCCATTCTCAGAAGCCTTTCACTGGGTTCCCCCATTTATCAGTGTATTTCCTGCACTGAAAGGCATAAAAATGGATTCAGCACTGCAGATGTAGCTTAAGGAGAACTGAGTAGAGAGTGATAATCACTTGCTCCACTGTTTCTTACAATATATCCCTCTTTGCTGCCAGGACACACTATTGGCTTTGTTCACTTTTCCATTCGCCAAGATGTCCAGGTTCTCCCAGCACAGCTGGACCTCAGGCTGTGTTTTTGCAAGGACTTCTTCCTTGCCAGGTGCAAGACTACATGTTTTTCCTCCTTGCATTTCCTAGAGGGGTTTCCCAAACAGAACCTGAATTGCTTCACCTGTTACCAGCCTCCAAGCAGAGAATGATCCACTGTTTATCATTAAATCCTCCTGATCTAGAATTCCTTTTGCATATAGCAGAAATCTACAGGTGTGTTGTGTTGACAGTAAGGCACTCATTTGGTCTTTCTTATCAGGTATCACTGAAGCACTTCCAGAAGGGACCTTTTGAGGTCATTTAATCAAATCTCAAACTGACTTGGTGTATAAAACTTGCCTGGTAAGGTTCTGAACATTTTACTTAAACAGAGCAGACCCTATATTAACCAATACACATCTCATCTCCTTAGACTAAAGATGGTAAAAAATCCTTAATATTTATTGTATCATTTCTATTTTGCTTATCCACAACTTTTGAGAGGCATTTAATGCTAAAACTCCCTTATGTAGTCCTTCAGAAAAGGAGTGTAGTGGGGAAGCAGATAAACAGAAAATGGTTATAAAGGCAACTCCCTAACACAAAGGTCAAAAAAGAACAACATACAGAAGTTAGCCTAGAACAACTGAAAAAGTTGTGTTTATATATGCGTGCAAATGTAATGCTTCTTTGTTTATCAGGGAGTGTAGTGAAAGGAGAACGGGTAATGGCTTTAAAGTAAAAGAAGGTAGATTTACATTAGTATTTTTTCACTTTGGGGATGGTGAGATCCTGGCATGGGCTTCCCACAGAAGTGGTAGATGCCTCATCTCTGGAAGTGCTCAAGGCCAGGCTGCATGGGGCCCTGGGGAGCCCAATCTGCTGAGCAGTGTACCAGCCCATGGCACGGTTTAGAATGAAATGGTCTTCAAGGTGCCTTCCAACCCCAGCCATTCCACAACATCCTTCTAGTCTTACATTGTGCTTGAATCCTAAATTACAGCGGTTCTGATTGATACGTCAAGGGCTATACAAATATTTGAACAAAAAATTATATCCTGAGAAGACACGTTAAGTCAAGATGTAATTAAACAGAGCAGCTAAGGTACCAGAATAAATGTTCTTCTACTGTCTTTCTTAATCTGACTGTAGCTTTTACAATACTTTCCATACTGTATTTAAGAGCTAGCTCTCCCTATTATTAAGGCAATGTTCATTCAGCATACATTTCGGTTGGTATTTGTAAGGAATTAATTCCAGTGACCAAAACCACACTTATTTTTGTCAATATTACCTGCCTGTAGCTTTACCACTCTCTGTGGTTATACAGACGCTGAAAGCAGCAGGGTGCACTGCACAGCAGCTCTGAGTATAATTCCTTCCCAAGACAAATGAAGCCCTCTCACAGCCTTGGTATGACAAAATCTACTATTTCTGCAACTATTCACTGAATTGCACTGACTGCTTTCACTGCTGGTGAAGATGAAATTTCTGTTTCCTCCTCAAACCCAAGTAGCCTGCTGCCTCAGAAATCAAAGAGTAACCCCTCACAGAGAAAAATATGTGGTCAGAAGAAAATACATGCTCTAACCACATAGCACCCTCTGCAACAAAGTCTCATACAAAAATTGCACATACTTCTCTTTCTTCAAGATAACTATCTGCAAGGTATCCCCACAGCCAAGGTGACATAGGAGCTTAAACAATGCTGAAGTGTAATTCCCTCATTAATTAGAGTGCTTCCAAAGAATAATGGTCCCTGGAGGTTACATAAAGCAAAACCACCTCAGATTTTGACATCTTGCATGACCTCACAGCATTTTGTTGTAATTATGACTTTTCTGTTATGTCTAATGTCTTTCAAAGCTTATTTCTTCCATTAGTCAGTTAATTCCATGCTCCTGGGAGGTGATCAGAGACATATATCCTAGAATATATAGGATGTTAGAGCAATAGATAAGGTATCCTGAGTTAAGTGCTATCAATGCAGCATTTAACACAACAACATTAGTCCAGAAGTCCGCTCTGTTTCTTGTAATGCTGTAACATCGACCTGATGCTGCTGCCAGTTACACCATGTGAAGAGGAGTCCCTCAGTACCAGCTCTGTTAGCTTCTCAGGGAGAAGTCTCAGGTCCAGTTCCTTAAGGAAGAAGTCATATGAGTTCCTCACCAGTGAATCAGAGCTTTTGGAGTTTTTCAGGTATTCTGTAGCAGTTATTTGGATTGCAATCACTGTAATTTTTGTACGTTAATAACATTTGTTCTTCTGAACTGCATTATCAGCTGATCGCTGTATGCCCATTTAGTTATGTAAGCATTTAAAATCCTTTATCGAACTAAGGAAAAGAGAAGGCTTTGATTATGTAGCTATAACTGATGTTTTGTGACAGATAAGTAAGATGTGATGAAATTTGGCCATTACAAACCTGACATGCAGTTGAGGTTCACCACATTCCCAAATGATTTTGGGGAGTGTATAGGGTACAGGTGACCTGAGACAGTGGAATTTGCACAGTTCTATGTGATTTAGGCCTTCTGCTCAATAAATAATGCACTATGATTTCTTCATTCATCTTAGCTCAAAAATGAATGTGAAGCTGTTGGGGACGCATCCAGAAGAGGGCCACAAACACTATTACAGGTCTGGAGCATCTCTCCTGTGAAGAAAGGCTGAAGGAGCTCGGCTTGTTTAGCTTGGAGAAGTGACGGCTCTGAAGGAGACTCACTGCAGCCTTCCATTACTTGAAGGGACCTTACAAGCAGGAATGGGACTGACTCTTCACACAGACTGATAGTGACAGGACAAGGAAAATGGCCTTATACTAAAAGATGTTAGATTTAAGTTAGATGTTTGGAAGAAAATTTTTACTCAGAGGCGGTGAGGCTCTGGAGCAGGGTGCACAGAGAGGTTGTGGCTGCATTGTCTCTGGAGGCACTCACAGCCAGGTTGGACAGGATCCTGGGCAGCCTGAGCTGGTGTGTGCCAACCAGCCCATAGCAGGGGGGTTGGAACTACATGATCTTCAATGTCCTCTCCAACCTAACCCATTCTACTACATGATTCTACAAAATTGCTTGCTGGCCATACACATTAAGCACATTGTTAGGCCCATTAGTGTTCAACACTAACACTTAAGTTCAAAAGAAGACAGTAAATTCAGAGTTTAAGATATCTCTCAAAATGTGTCTGGATAGGAACTGATCAGCAGTTTATGTGAGTTACAGAACCAAAACAGCAATGTTCAGAGATGACTATGTGACTACTTGCTTCTGTGCCTCTAATATTATAATTTAATCTTTTTGGAGAACTGAATGACTATTATGTTGTTCGGCAGTATGCTAGAATTTTCTGAGTCTTTAGCAAAATAACCTCCCTGAATACATAGCACTAAGTGTTAAATTCACTTGGCCTGGAAATGATGGCATCTGCTTCAGCTTTGATTTTTGTCTTTTGGGGTTTCTCTCCCTCTCCACATCCGACATTGCATGTTATCTTTAAGCTTCATTTTCAATGCCACTACCAATATAATTACAACATCTTTATAAATATTATGGGGGAGACTCAAAAGAATCTCTTTCTTTACCTCAGTTCTGCAAACTCAGGTCAAAATACAAGGCTTATCTGGATTCCTAGATACTTGAAATTGCCTCACACATATTTAATCATTCTTCACTCATGCACGGAATCCCCCTCTCTCCCCTCAAGAAATACACACCCTTTGACAATATGTCTTAGACAACATTAAAATCTCTATAGGATCTGTATGAAAGCTCCACATGTCAATATGAGAAAGCAATTCTTCAAGATGATGGTTTCTAAAGTAGAAGGTGAAAGACCTATGGTGCTGTTTGGATTTACTGAGAATGTTAGCAGGACACAAGGAGCTAGCCTGAGCACAGCCCTGGATGAAAATTCGACATGACACAGAACAGCAGACCACATTAATTAACGTGCTTACCAGTGCTATTTGTAGGGAGGTAATGAACTTGCCTGAATTTCCATAGTATCTAAGATTTTTCTGATTTGTGATCTTATTTTTCTTTTCTGAGGAAAAAGCTTACTGGCAGATCTACATACCTTTTAGAAAGTGGAGGGAAGGCTTTTTATTGCTCTCTTTCTCATGCGATCAAACCTAATTTCCTTCTCAATTTGCTGAGCCACTATCTCCGGTAATTGCAATTGGAGTGTCAAAACTGTTGGCATCTTGAAATAATGGGATGCTGCCCAGTATCAATCTCGTTTCACATTTCTGACAGAAGCATGATTTCCCTTTGTCTGTCTCATTTGCAGTAACAAACTGCATGATTTTCATTTTGCTAATAATTTCAGTACGCAGAGTTGGCTGACCAACATTTCAGACTCACTCCTTTATTCTTATATTGACATAAACATTCTTTAGGGCCTCCAATGTTTTCATTTTACTTGTAAAGCAGAAGAACAGAAAGGTCATTTCCTTAACCTGGATCAATATAAGGAATAATTGCTGAATGCTAGAGGAGTCATCTTCTGTTGAGTACAACACTGATTACAGTTCAGTTGGTAAAACACAAATTATTTTGCTTTGCTCATCATAATGCTTGTCTTTTGCAGTTGATGAATCATACCATGACTGTAAATTCCTAAAATTTTTATTCTTCATACTTGCAATGAAATGTCTTTTTAATGTTTTCATACATCACTTCCATTTTGGTGGTATTTCCCTATTGTCTGCATGTAAAAATGTTTGGTCTCCTCTTTGAAAACATGACAAAACATTGGGCATTTCCAATTTAAATTTCCATGCTTAAAAAAAGGAAGGCTTCACTTTTAAATGATAGGAAAACATTAGGTTATCTCAGTCTATGTAATTTCAGAAAGAATAAAGTATGACTGCTTCATTCAACAAGAAAATTCCCAAGAGAGGCAATGGTTTTAAATTTAAAGCCATCTTTCCTTGCTCTTCTTGGAGCCAGGCTGCTTCCCCCTTGACTTTCCCATGACTATCTTGGGGGCCCACCTTCAAGTTTACCAATATTTGTAAGGGGGTTCCAAAACTGAACTCACTACCAGAAATGTGGGTTCAAACACACCCCCCAAGTAGGGTGAAACACTTGTATTCCACGGTCTTCTTCCCTCCTGACTACACAATTCAATCCACTTCTATCAGAATACGCTATCACACTATTTGCTTTCATTTAGCAGAGACTCATACTCCGTTTCAAAACTCTGTTTTCAGAACAAATTATATATTTCAAGCATTCATCCCAATTTCACCAGAGGGAAAAACAAACGACAAAAATCAACAAAAAGCGTAACATGCTTTTACGCTTGTGCGTGAAACACATCTCAGTTTGAGGAGAGGCAAACTGGGCAGCACTTTATGCTTACACAGTCATCCTTTGCTGAAAACTGATAAATGTGTGTTTGCACTCAACCAATAAAGAGACTGTTTATAACCCAAAGAAGCAGTACACGAATATATGTGATTTTCAAAACTTGTATGGAATTTCAGTTTCATTTTCACTCACCCTTCGTACAAAACATGGGAAGGTGGCATTAATTAAGAACACATTTCCCTATTTTCATCTGCAGAAAATGCACAGATATTCATAAAAGATAACTTCTATTTTGACTAGGCAGTTTCAGTCTTAAGGTACAAACATTATATCATCTACAACTGGGAAAAAAAAAATGCAAGCTCCAATGGCCTATGAAGTCCTTATGTTAGGAAGACTTGTTTCTTCCCTGAAGAAAAGTTTCTACCACTTCATCATCATGGTATTCCTCTCTGTTACAATAACTGTCACGACATTCTCTTCAAACTGACTCTTCAAAGATTTACAGACTACGATCACCTCACTGAGCCAAGATGGGTGAGTGTGAGATACAACCATCTCGTCAGGTGCTACTGCAACATCAGTGATCCTGCCTGCTCCTCTTACAGATGTCACGACTGCTGCAGTAAGGCACACAGAAAAGGGTGAGAAAAAATCCAACCCAGACTCACTCTTTGAATGGTAATATAGCAGTTCAATGGAGTTCAACCTGAGACACTTTTCAAGTGGAAAACGCTAGCCAATTTTAAAAGAAGTTGTTTGCATCCCCACATTAGACTGCGTTCTGAGCACAGAATACCGCACTAATCTTGGTTTCTATTACGTGAGTCTTTCCTGAGTAAAGATCTGGCAGCAGTTTTCTTCCTTCTCTAAGCACCAAACATCAGTAAACTGGGATTACTGCGCAGTATTACTCATTACTTCCAGTAAACAAAATGATCCAAATCCCAAGCATCAGAGAATTTTGTGAGACTTGCATATATCCAGATTGCCTTTTTTCCTGGGCAGTAAATCTCCACTGCATAATATCCACTCCTGTACTGAACACAGCTGGAATATTATAAGTACATGGTACACCACCGCTAGGAAAAAAGCTGTACCATACTGCAGTAGCTGTAGGCAGCAGTAAGTCTTCCCCAGCCTATCTCTTCAGTCTGACCAAAGCTGGCTTTCTCAGACTCTCCTCATACGTCCTGCAGAATGTGGAATGCTATAGTACCTGTACTGAAGATCTGCAAATCTGTAAGTCTCATCTCTGCTATGACACAGGGACATCCAGGAAAATATCTATCTGCGCTCAGGTCTACAACTGCAGAATTACAGCATTAGTATCTGTTCCCATATATTGCAACTATTTCTGGTCTGTGGCTTTCCAATGACTACTAGAATATTGTAATTAGTATTCTAATTACTCAAGACAAACAGCCCTAATCAGGCCTACATGCTGCCAGTGATTCTGTGAAGTTTTGACTGGACACTACCACATGCTGGCTCCTGCTTGGATTGCACAGCCTGCTTATGTCCCTTTTGACAAACTTTGCTGAAAGAAACACTGCATTTTTTCCCCATATACCTACTGCCACTAATGTATTTTTTATGCAACACCTTTCCTCAGAAAATTCACCTCCTGATCCACGTCACAGATTTTTCAACATGCAAACCAAACCTGTCTAACTTGAAGTTCCCTTTATCCAGTAAGGTTTTATTCTTACAATGAAAGCAAATCCCATCATTCTTACAATGAAAGCATATCATCTTCTGTGCCGCTACAAAACAGGAAATTATTTAAAAACTATTTTTGTCTAATTTAAAAAAAATTATCTTCTGTAGAACATTTTCAAGAGCTTCTTTTCTGGGGACACAATTTTCATTCTGATTACTAATCTTGAAAATAAATTTTAAAAACATTTTTCTAAAAATTATTTACCTTTTCAAGTGGAGAAAGGAAAAACTCTACCGAAGATGTATGAAAACACAGATGCCCAAAACAAATGTTTGACAATCTCAGAGGAGATGTTTAGTCACATTTCCCCGTTGCCATCTGAAATCAATAGCCTTGCAAATATTTCACAGGACAGCAGGCCTACTGCCAAATCCTTTGTGCTTTTGGACCGAGGTGAGATTACATGGATCCCTTAGCCATGCTGTAACCTTCTGCGGGACTCTGGACAGTTCACCTGCTTGCTGTGTTCCTCAGTTTCCCCAACTACGAAGTAACCACAGAAAGATTTCCTCCGTGAAAACAATTAAACTAGCACAGTCCAGCAGGGCAACACAAAAGCACCAGGTCCACAAAATTTGCATATGAACAAGGGGTTAATGATCCTATTCAGTTAGCTTTATCAATGTGGAAATAAATAGAGAAGTGCTTATTCAATGATATGGACAGATAGATTTTAAAATGGCTGATAATCACTGTGAACTCAATAATTTCCGTATCAGTTATGAAACAGAACAAGATCTTCATGTCTTAAAATGATCATATAACCCCAGGACTGAGTGGAAACAAACATGAAAATACATTTCAAAGAGCTCCACGTGCTTCTGGCCACAAAAAAGATTATTTGACTGCTCATCAGGTGCTGGACAGAGAAGCCAATGGACTCACAGCCAACGTGCCTAATGAGACAATTATGCCTTCACAGGGTCTTTGTCTTGAATCTTGCTGAATGAATGGTGAGGACACATTTTGTACTGTAACAGAATGAAATGTTCTCTTCTGCCTTCCCTTCTTTCTTGCATGACAGCACCATCTGTTTATAAATACATCACTGGAATGACAGTGCTCTGATGATGTACTAATATAATACATCATCAAAGTGCCATCAGTGATGATCTAATGATGTATTAGAATGCTGTTTATCAAAACCCTGTTGCTTTGATGATGTATAGGTGCAATACATCACTGGAATGTCTTGCACCGCTGGCACTGTACTTACATAGACCTTGTGGGGAAAAATGGGTCCTGCTAGGACTCAGCAAGAGCACGAAATGCAGATAAAAACAGGACAATGAAGGAAACGAACACTCAAATGTTCAAATGAATTATATTAAGAGGAAACTTCAAAGGTGAGGAGAAAGGGCATAGACTTCAGAAAACTGAAGTTTCTAATGAAATTGGATTCATCAGCTGAAGAGAGAGAGAAATTTGATCACATTATGAGTGGAACAAAATGAAAAAGGTCACAAAAAAGACCCAGTTTATACACAACATCTATTTCACAGATCTAAACTCCCTGTTCTCTTTCTTCCTTTCCTCTAATTCATCTCTGCAAGTAGGCTCTGAAAACAAACAAGTAGTTTTAGGTTGTGAAGTAAATGATAATAACCTATCAAGTGCCCCACATGATTCTAAAAGCCAGTTTTGGGACACGTCATTTAAAGGATCATGCATTTTTTTCCAGCTGGTCCTGTGAATTTAACTGCTATGCATTTTCTTGCTCACATGACCCACAGACATCAGCCCAGACAAGCTGAAATCATGGGCTGAACCTCTACTCAGTTTTATGGATTCAAGGGATTGCTTTATGAAGACAACAAAAATAGTAATTTAGATACTGGACACCATGGTATGCGTCCATCCAGTGGAATTAAAACGATTTGGCATTGAAAATATCAATGGAATTGAGTAAATGTGTTGACAGATAAATAACACTTTTCAATAACAGTGCATTATCAGAAGACTCCACAACACTGTGACCAAGACATGGGCTTTGTGGTCAGGCACCTTCAGCCCCCCGGTCTAACACAAGTTCCCGCAGTGACATACAGTTTATGCCACTTGCTTTGATCTGTATGCTTTCCACTGTCATCCACTGTCATCTTTCCACTCCTCTACGTTTCTTTTGCATTCAGGACAGTGACAATGTCAACATGAGTTTATGTGGTTCTCAGCATGGCAAAGCCTTAATTTCTACAGCATTCCAGTGCTGAATACAAACTGATTATCACAGAATAAATGATCACAGAATAAATGATTTTAGGTTTTATCAATCCGTTCAAATCAGTTTTGCTCATGCTGTTATTAAGTGAGCAAATGGATTTTGCTTGATTTTGAACAGCGTTCCTTAAAAGGGTAACCCAGAAAAGAGCTCTTTAATACCGCCTGAGAAAAAAAGAGTGAAGCATGAAGAATCTAACAGCTGTTCTGGCTGAGAGTTTCCACACCTCTGCACTTAAACAATCTAAGATTTCTTGATTTTTTTTTATTTATTTATGCTTTTTTGTTGGCCTTTTTTTTTTTTTTTTTAAACAGCTATTTTCCTTACAGATAGGCAGAAGGCTGCTGAGTTTATTTTGCTGACACAAAGCAGGTCTCATAAATTTTCAACAGCCATCATGGTAACAAGCTCATTTTATTTCTTCTGACCTCATTGTTATTCATTTCAGAGGCTCTTTACAGACCCACAAAGTATTTTTCAAACAATGGAAAAAAGGCTTCGGAAGTGACGTCCGCTAGAAAAATGACCAATTGAGCAGGTCCTTCTGGGGAAAGCAGACCACATTCACACCAATGCCATGCAATGATGGTACAGAAGACAAGCAAACAACCTCCAGAGAAGAACCAGTCTATGTCTGCTCCAGTGCTGGGATGCTACAAAGATCAAGACTAATCCCAGTGGGCATTTCCACACAAATGCATTTTGGTAACTCCAGGCGTTCAGAAAAAAAAAACAAAAAACAAAACAAAACAAAAAACACACAAAAAAAACAAACAAAAAAAAACCCCAAAAAAGTGCATATGAAAAAAACTAAAAGGCCAGGCTACATTTTGGCAGACATTCTATTGTTTCCAGTTTTCACCAGTCCTGCCCAAAAGGTTGCCAGACTCCTACGTCAAGGAACATACTAAAGGTACATGACAGCCAGAAATACATTTTGTAAGTATACTAACTCCTTTATTTTTCAGAACAATCTTCTTCCACATTAAGCAAAATAAAAGATCTGCAACAGATCTTGTCATTTTCTGTTCATAAACTGTTCTGAAAGAGACTTTCCTGATCTTGTCGCTCAAAATTAACTTTTCTTTCAGCAAATTATTCTCTCTCCACAGACTGCTCAGCTTCAAAGTACAAGTAAATTACACAGTCCTCTCTTCAATTTATTTGAATAGAACATAGTGCTTAGCATGCGTGTATTGTGTGACAGCAATGTACACAGATTCTGCAATTAGGAAAAGGAAGGACAAAAAAGTCATGCCTTATGTATCCAACATATATTTTATGACTGAGTACACAATGTTGACTTACACATGGGTCACTCCATATCAGTAAAGACTTATTGCTTCAGGCTCAAGTTTCCAACAGTGGCTGCTTATAGGCACTTAAAAGGGACAGTTTTTCAGAGGCTAAGTCAGCTTCTATTCAAAGCTTGGGACCTGATGATTTAGACATCAAAACTGGAATGCTGAATAGAAAATCTGAAGTCCTTCTGCTTAAAAGCAGTTAATACAAAGAGATCTTGAACTCTGGAAAGCTGAAATGCAAGTATGCACACTTGTCCATAGAAATTGAGACACCAAAATACTTAACCACATATTTAATCAACTCTACCTCCAATAGATAGATATGTCACTGGTGGAATAACCCTTAGTGCTCAAGACACTAGGCAGAGATTATATCTTCTATTAATGCAGATGATTTAATGGAAAAAAAAATGACATTTTGTAATTCAGAAACTTCTCCTTAAGTTTTAAGCTTACCACACAGTTCCCATTTCAAATGTAAATTCTACCATTGCACTGGTTGCAGTACTGCATCTACTATCCCACTGCCAATACTAGAAGCTATTTGGACAGTGCCGTACTATACCAGAGTTTGATGGCAGAAAGTTTTCAGGATTTCTTTTTTATTTTATTAAACTCTCATGTCTGTCAAAAATTTTCCGAAGAAAGACAGTACCATTTGTTTCTATTTCACTTAAAAGTGGCAGTTGCAGACTTCAAGGTCATCACAATTCATAAAAACTCTCTTACTTCTATGACTGCCGACCCTAAAGAACTCTTTAAATGTCATGAAGGCTGGAACTGTACAGAACCATCATGCCTTTATTGTAACAGCAGAAAAAGAGTAAGTACCTGGACAGAATGATTTATGTGTGACCTGCTGGAGGCCACTGAGTAGCACTGAGCTGAACTGGAAGACAGAAAACCATGCCAGGTGCAACAACAGTCTTGTTAGGGCTCACACGCTGCTTACAAAGATTTGCACTTAGTGCCTCCACCCATATGAAGAGAACGGCCACTTTTCACAGAGGAAGCAAGTGTTTCACGGTGTTTTGACAGGACATCTGATTTTACAGATGTGCTGAAGACACATATTCCAGCAGAACACGTGAATTTAAAGCTTCTAGAACCACCAGAAACACACAGCATCTCACCTGCAGAAAATAGTGGCTGCCTGAAGGACTGGCACGCTGCTTTATCTTGTCAGTGTCACCCACAGTAACACGCCCCAGCACATCACCTTTAAAGGGCTGAAATGGAATCAAATATTGGCATAGTGGCTGGTATTTGAAGGAATACAGAAAGACCCTGCATTCAAATGACAGAACAGCCCAGATGTGAAGAACTTATAGCTTTAAAACTTTTTACTTCAGCTAAAGGTGAAACAAATGGTCAAGTATTCAGCACAGACTTCAAGATGATGTTTACCGTGTTATGTCTAGGCAGAAACTGCTACCTGAAGGCTTCAAAGTGTTGACCATGAACAGAACTGTGTGAGTTTTCTATCTTAAGGCTCCTAAGCATCAGCAACATCACAGACTCCTCTTGGCATCAGACCCTAAATACTTCATCTCAATAGCCATGAAGTAATCAGTGCACATGGGGCCTAACTGAGCAGTCTGAATCATTGGTCAGTGCACTTTCAAAACCAGTAACCCAGCGACAAGTTCTTCAGCAGGTAAAACTAGGCGTCACCATGGATTTTTGTTAAGTGCAACAACACACTGATTGCCCAACTATGTGTAAAGATCCGCCTAATATTGTAAAACTCCAAGCCTGATTGTTAAAAAGCAGCCAGAAACCTTGGAAGAGTGAGAACCACTACGCTGTGAAATAGATTTCTGGAATACCAGTGATTTACTTTGGAGGAAAAAAAAAAAAAAGAGATAACCAATGCTCCAGTGGTTTGACATTTGTGATCATTAGATCAGGTCAAACTTTGTTCAGACTGCCTAATTTTCTGTTGCTGATTTCCAAGAGACTAGAATATAAAGAAGGAATGAGGGTGTAGTTAAATGAAAGGAAAATGGCCCAACTGAAGGGTAACACTTGCAGAAAAGGTTTGAAATGGGTTTTTCTTTCAGAAAAATCCAGAGGCATACGACAATTTCACATACAACTAAATCAATGATTTACCACCTCATTTCATTTTTAATTTAATGGTTCTGTTCATTCATAAAACAGAAATACTACAAGGTGAAACACAGACTGAAATTTAAACACCTCATTAGAGTTACATATTATTTTGTCTCTTAAATATATTGCTTTGTCAATGAAACATGGTGGTTTACGTGAGATCTCTACCAGGCTGTTGCTTTACAGTTATTTGTTTAAGTTTGATTTTACTGTGCAGTTCTCTGATCTACATGTACATAATTTTGTTTACGTGTAACACACACAGTGATATTACAATGATTTGTAAGGTATTTGTATTGATTTCACTTCACAAAAAAAGTCAGAATGAAATTAATCCTAACAAAAAAAAAGACCAAAGGGAAATCTTTAGAGCTTTCTACACAGAAAACTTATTGAAAAGAGATACGATTCAGAAAAGCACTTCTGATTTCACATTTCAGTTTTATCTGAAAAAATTTGATCGCTGAAAATATTTGATCAATACTTGTCATTTCTCATTTGTCATTTCTCTATAGTTGAAGGAATTCATTACAACACAGAACTGAGGACTACCAAGATAATTAAGTGGATGCATCTAATCTATAAATATACTATAACTGGAATGAATTATTGGGTTTCTAGCCCTTTGAAGATAGAAATGACGTTATTAAAGAAGATCCGATTCTAATAAATGCAGAAAACAGGTTGACTTCTATCAAATTAGTCCTTAGGTTCAAACTATTTTCTCTTCAAAATTTCACAACTTGCCACATAACCCAAATGCAAAGCTGAATTTGAAAGATCATGACAACTTGGAATTTTACATATGGGAGAAAGCATGATGAAATGTGTCATTAAATCTCCATTAAATAATAAACAAGCTTTCTAATAGCTCTGCTAACTAATCATCTGTTTTACATAGCTCTGTATACCAGCAAGATGATTACAGCAGTGGGGCAGAAGCAAGCAGTGCAGGCAACAATTCAGAAAGGATTAGATCATTACACCTCAGCAAAAGCTCCTCTTGCTGAAAAAGAAAATGGCATAAACCAAAATGAACCATTCGGGTGCTGCCCTTCTGTTTAACAAAGCAAAGTTCAGAAATTCACTGGGACTTTAATGTAGCTCCATGAAATTACCCCCATTTCTTGTCTAGCCAATTATTTCTCAGATAATGCTAGCTATTTCATACAGTTTATTTTTGTGAAACTGCATTTGCAAATGGACAGAGGAGCAAACTTGCCACCACATTAGCACATATGCTAGGAGACAGCACAATTAAAGCAAGGCAAGGCTTTTGCTACCAGGAGATGACAGACTTAATTTTAACATTTTCCTTTTCCCTGTCTTAGTAAATAGTTTTTCTCAACCACAAGTTCTACTTTTTTCCCAACTCTCTCCCTCATCCCACTGGGAAAAGGGGATAGCGAGCAAAGGACTGTGTGGTGCAAAGCCACCTGCTGGGTTAAACCACAGCTCCTTTGTCACTGCTCTTTCCCTGTCTTCCACCTATATTTCTGCCCTGTCCTAAAAGAAAAGACTACAAGAACAGCAAGAGCTTGGACCCACACCATCAGCAAAAACAAAACAAAGCTCAGTTAATGTATAGTATTCCATACAGCCATAGTGAGATAGTGAACAAGACAACACACAGCCGAACAAGAATAAGCAATGTTAACAAAAATGATGTGTTGAATAAGTTTCCAACTTCTATTTTTTTCTTCTTTTTCTTTAATAGAGTTTTGTTAAGCTTTTGAATAGCTTCTTCCAGGTCACCAAGAAACTGAAATACATGTACTTGAAACTTCAGAATACGGCTGGCACTGTGTGCTAGCAAGGTCATGTGATATTTGATTCATTAGGCACATTTATTTTGCTGAAAAATAATATCACAAGACTTTATTTGCAACTATAATAAAAGTAATCATAATGCTGACTAGTCCCTCCTATTTCACTTTTCATAAACTGAAATCTGTGTTAGTCAATCAGAGTATGATTACATTCTACTTTGAGACTTTTTATGAAAGCAACACAATCAGCTGCTAAGTCAATAAATGAGAGATAAACTTCTTTTTTGTACAAAAATAACGCAAACCAGTATTGCTGACATATGATGTGGACTGATACGTTCTGGCACGTAAAAATCAACATAAATCTAAGGCTTCCAACTGCACTACAAATTAATCCATATATTTATGCAGAATGAGTAATTTCCACTGAAAATATACTTAACAGAAACCAATACACCTCTCTGGCATAACAGTATATTACACCTGTAAATCAGTGTACCTTCTATACTCTATAATGTAATAAAATCAATGAGATTTTTATGCAAAATCCCATATTTTACCCTTAATATAATCTATTACAAACAACCACTGATGCATTCAAAACAATACAGGGTACATTTGTTTAAAATCTGCATTGCAGAAAACAAAAATTCAGCCCTGTACACAGGATACGTACATCCCACTCAGCAGTGGTATACCACTGCAACCATACCCATTATTTTGGGATTCACGTGCCCTTTGTGCTAACCATCTACTGAACTACTCCACTAGTTTGACTTTCCACACCTGTGGAAAATGGTAGAGCTAGGAAGATGCTAGTGCTAAAGCCACTGCACAAGGCAGCAAAAAAAACAAAACAAGCCTCATTTCTCATGAATCAAAGAATGAAGCCTGGAACAGATCTAAGAATTCTGATGCATCAGTATGCTTAAGTGAAGAGTGTAAGAGCAAAACAGAATACTACAGACCGCCATGAGCCCATACTGGTTTTCTACTTTCACCAAATCACCCGCTAAATCGGTTTTCATGAGCTTCATGGCAACAACAGAATATTAAAATAGGTTATGTTTAAAAGTCCCCCAAAAAACTAACTTGAAATTCAAGTGCTGCACAGGAAGGCCCTACCTGAGGAGCAGCCCAGGACACGGCAGGCTCCGGAGCCCTGCAACGCTCCTGCCCAAACACAACTCGCTCCAGGTTTCCCAAGGGTTTTTACTCAGAACATCCTACCAAAGCCTGCACATTTCCAACAGGCAGCTGGAGCTACTGACACCCAGTTTTGTTGGCTGTACAGGATGGCATTCAAAGTTTCATTGCATCTCCCAGTTTCACTTTCCCAGTTGAGATGATCAGACCATCTCTTATTACACGCTAACCAAAATAGAGAGGAGTTTCACAGCAGCCTGGAGCGAACCTCAGACCTGTGCTCTGCACCTGCAGTGAGATGCCATTACACACTAAGGGCAAGGAGCCATTTGATGACTCCCTTTCATACCTCTTGTTAAGTATGTGAAAATACTGATCAGAGACCAAAAAACATGGACAAATGCTTTCAGCCTCCTCCCCAACAAAAATGTCAATATGGATAAAGGACCTCCTCCTGTCAGTCAGGAATTACCCTTTTTTTAATGAACCAGTTCTAGGATTTCATCCTTTCACTTTTGATTTATGGCTTAAAACTGGCTAACTTAAGAAACAAAACTGCATAACAATAACAACAAATGTTATTCTTGCCAGAGCAAACATCCAAGCCTAATTACTGATATTAGCTTTTAGTGACATCAAAATGAAATTCAGATTTCTAACTGCAACCTAGTATGTGTGTGAATGGTGGAGACAATTTATCATGGAAGAAGAAAAAATGGTACATGCTGTCACATCATGTATCATATAAGTATTAAAATTGCTATGGAAACTGTGCACTTTTTATAGAGTAGGCACATAAAATTCACATAATATGTCAGAGAATAAGTTACTACTGTCCTGAGGCTGTAATAAGATCTACACCCTTATTAGTGAAAAGATTTGACAGATTTTGTTTATAATGAATACTTGTAGCCAATGAGTTTGAGTCAAAGTCACCCTATTTTGACCCATCCACTTGCTTTTAGGTTTCTGTCCCCCTTAGATACAGGGAGAGTAGGGAGCAATATGATTTCCAATGGTTATTAGATTCCATTATAGTCACTAGTGATACGACAGGGAAATTGGCTGTATCTAGGCACTGTATTCAAAATTATTAGGAGAAAATACATTCTTAGCTTTGGACCTGTTTCTTTTATTATACAGACCTATTCTTAGCATTTATATGCTTTATTTACAGGTTTTGGGAAGAAACAGAGTAGATTAAAATTTAGAATTCATTGGATAAGAGTGTAAACAGAAATCCAGGTTTAAACCAAAATGCTTTAAAAACATTTCCTGTGAATAGCCTAAACTCTGCAGCCCTTTGCCACCCTGATCCGTGTGTGACATGTTTCTCATTGATTGACAGCATCTCTGATAGGTTAGGCTGGAGAAAAATGAGCTTGTTTAGAAGAGCAGAAGACAGTACAATTAGGTTTTGCAGTCCAGCAATACAGTGACTGGTAAAAGAAAGCAAAGTGGAGAAAAAATGGTTGTACATGCAACACCCTAGGGTGCAAGGGTACATTTATCACCTTGTTTTATATGACATAGTGGATGAATGTTGATGGCGATTGTCAGCATCAATGTCAGTGAAAGCAATTCCTCAAGTAAAAGAGTTTGTATTAAAAGACTCTCCATCAGGAGGAAATTCACATGATTACTTTATAGATAAACAGCCTACAAAATGGAGCAAAGGGACAACTGTTGATTAAAGGTCATTTTTTCACTTTGTTCTAAAAGTAGGCTCCTCCTGACAGAAAGCAGCATACCTGCAGCAAGCACACAGCAATCAGACTGAATACTCTGAAAATAACAGGGGCTTTAAAAAGCCAGTGTAAAATGAGAGCACTACCAGCAACAAACATATTATCTCAGAGGGATGCAGTGTGAAGAGTGGGATTGCACAGCATACAAAAATGTTGTACGTGACACTGTTTTACAGTAGTCCATTAATGTCACACCGTATCATATTAACTAACAGACTCCATGCATGGCATCTTCAGCGGAAATGGAAAACAACTCCTGGAAATTAGAATTACAGAAATCAATGTTAACTCCTACAAATAACCCTTCATTACCTATTTAAACAACAAAAGGAACTGTAACACTCAGCAATTAAAACTCAAGAACGCAGTGCACGATTAGGATTGCCTGGTGGTACTTCTCATGATCAGAAGAAAAGCAAGCATGTAAACCCCAAGTCTTCAAAGATCCTCGGAGAATGCAGATGGACTCACCCAGCCCCAAGCACACACCCCTCAAGCAATGCTCCATTGCACGTATCTGTTTTACCTGCACTGAACAGGAACTATGGGTTAGTGTTTTCTGTTCTCCTCACACACGGCACCACAGGACTTTGCACATACTACAGCCTCTTCATGTACCTCCATATAATGCCATAAAATGCTGTCCTTATTCTTCTTCATTAAAACCACAGCCTACAGCCACCTCTTCCCTTCCCCTTTCTGACAGCTTCTAGGACACCAAGGTTGTGTCTTCTGGTTGAAAGAACCTTCACATCATGAAAGTGAAATCAAACATGCAAATGCTGCGTCTGCCAATGTCATAGTGTGATTATATAAGAAATGCTAAATGTGTCCCTCAGACTGCTTCATGCCAGAGTCAGCCTTTGCTGAAGTACTGCATTTGATCCCCCCACCTTTCAATACAGGTACACCCAACGCACCACTATTAGGTATTTCCTATGGGCTGCTTCAAGATCTGGGGAGACAGGGAGGTGATGTGTGTTTCTCAGGAAACAACCTGTATGACTATTCATTTAGGAACATGATTCTGTATTAATTCAGGAGACAAACACAGATTTCATTTGTCAACAAATTTTTTCCACTCGGTACAGAAAACTTCTGCTACTTTCCTCTAGCTTGGGAGAACTAACTTTTGAAAAAAATGCTTCACTGAAATTTCACTTTAAGGACTTTAATTTTTATGAACGTCATCCCTGCATTTATCTATACCCTCTATTAAATGCACAGCACTCACTTTTCAATATATTTAAAGAAATTTAATGAGTTTAATAAACTTAAAGGGATGCTATGTCTGTTCACTCCGTAAAGATTGTTTATTTCCTGAAATAAACCATTTTGAAATGAGTAATATGACTTTTAGAGTTATGACTATCTCATTCAATTAGTTTCTGTAATTATTGTCATTTCACACAGTATATGCAGTACTAAAGGAGAAAATACATTTTCAGGAATTACAGTGTAGGTGTACAACTGTTATTGTTAATGAGCCATAAACTTTAGTCTCCTGCTCTGTTAATTCATGCCAGCGTAATGCAAATTGGCAAAATAAGCTGACAGTCACAGTTGGACAAATAATGTTGTATTTCAATATTTCTAGGAGATTGTTATTCTCTAATGCATTTTGCAGAATTTATTTTTCCTCTGTTTTTTAGAACATCATCCTACTAAAAATATGTTACAGCAGACTCAAGCAATATCTGAACAGCACTGAATTGTCACTGCTCAGGTATATGCTATCTCAGTTATAGAGGAGGAATTTATAGGACATCTTCGCCTTTACCTAGTCTTCCTTTACCACAGTTTCAGTGAGATACTAAAGAAAAAGTTGAACGTAAGCCTAGCTCTTTGCACCTCTTGGTCCTAGGCTTTTATTTACGTTAGTGAGTAGCAGAGATCAGTAGGAGCAGATCTGTGAAGCTGGTGCAGGGGTTGCTGTGTGCCACTTGGGGATGGGTAGGAGATGGGAGAATAAGAAAAGTCTTAAAGCTAGCTTCAGTCTAACCTCATGGACTGGGGGGAGAATGTCTTCCAGTAAATTTTCACCTGATGGGTATCAGTCATATTCCACAACTGCTCCAAAATCAAAGCTCACCAAGGGCAGAACTGAGAGATTTCCTTCATAAGCACATTCTCATCTGAGCTCAGACAGATGCACTCTGAGGGACCCGAATCAAAACACTTTAAGGTCAGTGAAAGAAATTAAAAGACTTTGGATCATATTCTTAAACTGTCTGAGAATAATTACCACACTGCAGTGCCACAGGTTCTCCCACTCCAATATGAGAGCCTCCATTCTCATAGTATGAATTTTGGAAAAACAAACAAACAAAAAGCCATCCAACAATTAGTAAGACTTGAGCAATCACATGTATACACACCCATAAAACCACAGGAAATCAAGGAATTTTGATGAGTGATTTTCACTCACGGTTCATGTTGTCCCATGTTTTGCAACTTGGGAATGCCCATCACTTCACAAGATGATATAGACTCCTAATAAGATGCTGTTTGGTAGGCAATGTGCATGTGTGACAGCTTGTGGATGGGGTAAAGTATTAAAAAGGAAGAGGAAAAAAAAAAGATTGCAAGTATCATCTTCTACATTATGTCTGTAAAGTAGGTAAATAATAACAAAGAATGGAAGTCTGGAACTCTTTGGCATCTCCTGAAGCTGGCACTGAACAGCCAGACTGGATGTGCTGATGAATGTGTGTCTGCTGCTTTGTGGATAGGTGTTGTTCTGTTAGGCACACACCATGATAAAATATTCATCCTCTAAAAATATGACAAGAATCAGGCTGCTGTTATATCACTCAAAGGGAAAAACTTTGATCAGTAGTTTCAGAAAATCAGTTCAGAAAAGTTCAGAAAATCACTGTAGACATATTAGTGAAGTACAACAGCTTTATTCCCTATCTGTTTTACAAATTCCAGTACTATTTTTTCACTTCTCTATAGACCTTCACATGTAGCACACTCAGGCTTAAATTCAATAGAAGACATTTTTTTACTGGATCTCCTACTTTGTGAGTATTACAACAGCAAGAAACACCCTTAGTGCTCTAATTGTCATACCCTGTCTGTATCCAGACAAAGCCCAGTACTTCCCACACTGAGCTGGTTCCCCACAAGTGTTTTTTGCCCATTTTCCTCTCCTTGGGCTGTGAGGGAGCAAAATGTATTTCAGAAGGACTCATATTTTGTATTTGTTACACAGGCCACATTCTGAAGCAGACTCAGGTTCTGAGAACGGATATTCAACTAAATAATCAATAAAAAACTGGGATACTGAAAAAAGGAACAATAAGATCACCCGTCACTTTTGAAAAGCTTTGTTGCAATGTGCAGGTTTATGCATTGCTTAACAGAATCCACTTGTTCTGCTGTCTTTTACCAGGACGGTCATCTGGGTCTCAAAAGCTAGGAAATTAATTGGAATAAGGCAAAGATACTGTCAGTGAGAAATAATTTCAGAAGCATTATATATTGCTGCACTTTTTGAGTCTCTGCACATTAAGGAATCTTAGAGTTTGAGCTTTGTCAGTCACAATAGCCAGAGGTGGTGGAACAGTTCGTTCAGCCTCTCAGAAGAGAAGTCAGGTGGGATCTTATTTAGAAACATTCCCACTGCCATCCTCCATTCTTTCCTCTTCAGATACCTTCGAATTAAACAAAATTATTTCTGGCACTGTCAGGCATAACATCTGTCCCTGCTTTTCATGCATCCCGCTTAAGGTCCATCACAGGCCCATGAAGATAAAGTAGAACGCAGCTGGAGGACAGAGGTAGGAAGGGGCTTTGGGATCCTTTCTTAAGCAGTATTGCATCTCCAGCACACCACACATTATAGAGAAAGGAAGAGTTGCAGATGTTTTCCTACACCTCAGGCTGAAGCAGCAGCTGCTGAGGGGCTCTGCTACAGCCCAGGACCAAAGACTTGGCTCCAATCCCCCTGCTTTCCTTTCACACTCCATTCTAGGAAAATGTGAGCAGAAACAGAAAGCGTTCGTAGGTTTCAAGAAAGCAAAAGACAACACAAACTTGACTCACTGTACCTGCACCATGGTTAGGGTTAAAACCCTCAGTTGTCCATCCATTAACAAAGAATCCAGTAAATAATGTAAATGAAAATGCACCAAAATTCCTCTTTGTTGCACAGCTGCTATTCTTAATAGGTTCAAATCTGAAAGCCTGAAATTTCCAGTAAACACAGAGTAACAGTTTGAGCTACTCTCTGAAATACCACAGATTTTCATATGAACCAGAAGAAATAAATGGATCACATTCTGTGTGTCTAAAACACTGAGCTCCAAAAAACAATTCCAGTTCCACCTAACGCTTATACATGAAGTTTTTCCATATGATCACCCCCTCCAATCTCTAGCACTTCATCTTTTCATTCCATATGAAGTCACGTTAAAGTTTTACACTGAATTTCTACTGCACATTCATAGGGAATAATGAATATTCCATGTTAAATTCAAGTGTCTCAACAGACAGAAGCTCTTATCAGCAAAAGCTGTGTCTAGGAGTAAATATATCCACGAAGGAATTTTGCAACATATGGGAACTTAGGTTAAAAGTAAGTAAATATTAAAATAATAAAATAATTAAAAAAATTGACCCCAGTGAACCCTGAGACTGAAAATGCACTCAAGTCCTATCTCCAGACAAAGATGGCTTTTGAGAGAGTAGGAGTGAGCCCAGGTACAACTGCAGAACTGAGTCCTGGTCTGGTTTAGGTTTTTGTGCATACCCAGGGAGTTCCAGGCAGCAGCAGCATGCCAATACACAGAATTATCCGCACATCAAAGGCATTATATTCATCAAACCTTGCCACAGCACATTTACTAGCTGTATGATGGATGTTGTTGTAGCAAACAAGGAACACTTTGATGTACATGGCCTTCTTTGATTAATGAGGGCTCTTGGTGAGAAGCTGCATATGGAGTAAATTACTCTTTTTAAAAATGGCTGATCTGCACGATTGTACTAATTATGTCACAAGCTCAGAGTCAGCCCCAGATTCAGTCACCCAAAATAAAGGAATAACAATTCCCACAAATACCTCAAGCTTTTGTCACATACACACATCAGCTCAAAATCCTTATTAACTTAATCACTTCTTTTATTCCTGCAGGATTGCACTGAGAAATATTTCTTGCCTCCCGAAAAGTTTCTAAAATCCACTCCCTATTCTACGTCTCTGAAATAACTGCAAACTTCCTGTTAATTCCATTGCATTTTAAGAACAATGTAAGGGCTCTGGAAGCATCGTAATTCAAAATAAATAAATAAATAAATAAATAAAAAGCAACACAAAGGCAGAAGGGACCGCAGCACACAAAGTCTGCCACTTAGAAACATTTTCTAGATTAATTTTACCAGCTAACAAAGCACCATGGGCTGAAGTTATTCCATTAGCCTCAATTCTCTAAGCATGTGATGCCTTAAGCAATTTATCCACTTACTTGTAAGAACCAAAAAGTATTTTCAAAGCATTAACACAGAATTACTTTCTTTAAATTTTGAGCAGTAAATATTTTATTGTGTTAATTAAGTATGCTTGCAGGCTCCAGTCTGTTATTACAGATGACAGAACCACTGCTTTGTTTGGGATCCCATTGTACCGATCAAATTCTGATTTTTATCACTGGATGTATTGAACAAGATGAAAGCAGAAGCAGCATGCCTGAGTGCAGGGTGACGCTCCACTGAGGAGGAAGTGATTTCTTAAGTGCACTTTTCGCTTAAGATGATCAAATTTAATTCAATTATGGCTTCATAATTTAACACCTTCACACTACACTCTTTCCTTCAGTAGCATGACAGCATATTAATTCCAAAAAAGGAAAAAGAAAAAACGTAACCCACATTAACCCTATGGCATAGGCAATAAAATATCAACAGATGCCATGTCATGTCACACAGCGAGCCTTCTCCTATTTGAATGTGCAAAATTCAGGTGAGTGAATGTTTAATGTGAAATGAACAAAGATGTTTACATCTGACATCTATTAAGTTTCACATTCCTATGGCATCTTGCAGCTTTCTATGGACAACAGCAAAGCAGCACACAGAACTGAATTAGATGGGGGGGAGAGAGAATTGAAACAGAAAGATTCTTGTGTAAACACTTAGGAAATGATGGGTCATAAATATGTTGTGCATATAATCTGCACATCTGTCCTGAGAGAGGTCAATCACACTCCCACTCCTGTCCAGAGATTTCTGATGAATTGCTACAGGGAAGAAAATGAGAACCGATTCTGTGAAAGTTGTATTTCCTACATCAACAGTAACATTGCTTTCAATGTGTTTTCAGCACAAGTCTTTCACTGCACTATCCTCAAACATAATCCAGAATTCCTGCACCGTCAGTAAAGTATCCAAAGTCAGATGCCTCCAGACTGCTTGAAGGTAACACGTTGCAGCTTTCTAAGTTGCTCTGAAAAAGCATTTCTTTCTCCAAAGAACAATGTGGAAAGCTTTTGTTTGTTTGTTGTTTGTTTGTTTGTTCCAAAGTCATGTTGAATTTTATACTCATATTCACAAGGGGAAATTATGAGGGAAAGGAGGAAGAAGGGCATTGAGCTCTCTGACAGGTCTCCCTGGACATGCTTCTGAAAGGTTAGGAGCTCACTATGGGAAATGGCACTCACGGTGAAATATAGTGCTGTCACTGGACAGCCCATGAGGAGCTCCATGAACTTAGTCCAAATTTCAGTAAAATGTCACATATCAGCATCAAAATAATTCCATGCCTATTTACAAACACATCAAGCAGGTGGAGCCATGCAAGATGTCACACAACAGAACAGTAATGCCTGGAATTCCTGTCTGAACTGCAGACTGTATAAAATTCTTTGGTTCTATCAACATGGAAGGAAAAATGAACCCGAAATAGTATCAACAAAGACTACATATTTAGCAAGAATGTTCCTCTGGTGCCGTCACACTTCCAGACTTACTGGATCTGTTTAATATCACAACACATTTTTTGAATGGATTAAACCATCAGTGATACACTAACATATATATAACGATACATATAGGACACATTTTGCATTGCCTATCGATGAAAAAAACCAAATCTGAATAAAGCTTTTCGAGCTTATTTGGAAGCTGCTGATACCCTGAACTTCATTTTGTTTCTCCTCCAGCTGTGGAATAACGCTTCCCAGAACAGCACAGGTAATCTAAGCTTCATTAGACCTCAGCTCAAAGCCTGTCTGTGCCATGGTCCTTGAGACTAACAACTAAACTAATTAGCATTAATGTGGTTTCAGGACTGGTTTAGAGAGCATTTGGAATGTTTGGTTGCAATGCAGAAACTGAGATAAGAACAGTGCACTCTCAACCTGCCACTATTACAAGACTTCTGCTCAGCCATAGTGAGAATTTTTGTACAAGGTTGGGCAAGCTAACCAACAAAATGAACAAACAAAACCAAGCAAACCAACACAATCCCAAAATGGATTAACAGGGTATATTATTTTACATAATAAAACTTAATGGCACCAATCCTTTTGCTTCCCAGCAACCTCCACCATTAATTTCCCACGTTATGCACTAAGCGAGTAAATTATTTAATCAAAGCAAAACTCGAAATCCTATAGAGGTACAGGATAGAATGTTCTCTGCAGAGAAATGTTTAATTTCCATCTTTTTTTTTTTAATTCAAAAACATTTCAAACTAAGATAAATGAAACCATGAATAACACAAGTTATGTCTAGAAGACAACCACGGCTTGTGCTGAGCCCACAGTAGCAAGCAGGAAAATATAAAATGCAGTAGACAAAATGATTCAATGCTGACCTCACATCAGTTGTAAACTGCTGGATCTGCCTGCTCCTTCCAAAATCACTCATTTGGCTTCAGGGCATTTTAAATAATCCTTTGATGTTGAAATTGCTACAGTACAGTTGGAAAACAGCAAATGTTGAATTTAAAAAGCAGAAAATAAAAGCAAGTCGGGTAACTGCAAGCTGGTAAGTCTAACAGTGAAGGAAGTTTTGAAGGGAGAAAAATTAAGGACAACAGTTAAGAGGATGTCCTCTAAACACACTAGGACAAGGGAGCTATAAATACCGAGAGGTAGTTACAGGAGAAGGACAAGTAGCTATAAATTAATTGCAAATTTAGGTCAAAAATTGAAGAGAATTTTTACTTGTAAGAGTTACAAGGCTCTTAAACAGTTGTATAATTAAAACAAAAAACAAACACTAGTAAGATCTTCTAAATTCCCGCTAAGATGGAGTATATTATGTAAGAGCAAGTCTAGTTTTGAACCAGCTACAGGGGAGCAGACCCAGGAACTCTGGTGGGATCTTCCAGTCACACATAGCAGATTATTGACTGTACTGGAGCTCAGAAACACGTTCCTTGGTTGTGGCTGCCCACCCAAGCAGCTCAGAAAAAAATCCTGCCCTCATAAAGGGGCGCAACTATTCATACAGGTTCTAGTCAGGAACAAGTGAGATGTGGCTTACAGGTTAATAAGACAGAACTTTTAACATTCATAATCAGCGTTTAAAGGCACCTGGTCTGACAAAAAATAGAGGGAAGATAAACGGAGACTATCAGTAGGGGGGAAAATAAGTATCCCACCCATGGATGGCCCTCTGACATACTGCCAACTTAGAGAGGTAGAGGATGACAGCCATGTCTTCTTCAGAGAGGAAACAGAACTGGAGGTGAGAAAAACAAGTATACCAATGTAAGCCTCAGCACCTGACCCAGGAAAAGATTCTGAACATTATTTTTTCCTCTTGGAGCTTCCAGCAAAACCGTGCTAATGCTGTCATCACAGAACTGGAATCCAAAACAGCAGGAAAGCACCTCATGGGCTGAAAGCAAGACAACGAGCAAGGCTGCCCTTTGTATTACCATCTGGGTAGTGACCAAGGATGGCAGTGTACCTGAAACAGAGATTTTTTTTTTTTTTTTTTTAATCACAAAAACAACAACAACAAGTTAAAACAAGCAAAACAACAATAACAAAAAACACACACACAACAAAAAATAAAAAGCACCCAAAACCGAACACACATTTGGCTGTCTTTGACCACAATGAACGAACAAGCAAGATGTTGAAACCTTGAGCAATTAACGTCTTTTCCCAATATTCCCCTCTTCCATCACCTCCTTTTCTCAGGAGTCTCGGCAATACCATGCATCGCCCGCGTTTGATCTGCTATGGTTAAGGGGGCCTGCTGCAGCTCCTGAGACAGTCCTACAAAGGCCTGGGCTTCATTCCAGTACCGCAAGGAAGTTAATAAGGCCATTTACAGTTTACAAACTACTTCCACTCGCACTGACCATTGAAAGCCTCTAGCAAAGCTGTCATGAGGCTTTTGTAGGGGAAACCTTAAGGGCTTTGGTTAAGTTTTGCTGTCAGAAAGCTGCTTGAAATGAATTCAAATCACCAGGCTCCCTTACTGAAGGTCAAATGCAACATTTGCGGCTGGAATTGCCGACACAATAGCAGCACGAGGGGAAACATTAAGGCCCATCTGAGAGGAAGACACTGGCTGCTTTGTTAGCGATTCACCCGCAAATGTGGAGGAGGTGGAGTAATGGCAGGCACGGCTGTATTAAGCGCAAGCAGGGCTGCAAGCTGCCTGTCAGAAGTCAGACTATGAAGCTTTCTACCTTCAAACAGCAGTTTGCCCAAATGCCTGACTTGTAATGCTGAGGGGAGAGGCAGCTGTTGCCAATGCTGCGGGAAGAAGTAAATCCGAACACCTCCTCCCTGCTTTCCTTGCCCTGCGACGGGCAGGCTGTCCCTGCAGAAAGAAGGGGTGCCTCTCCAGCCAGCAGGACGACCCCTATGGGCGCCTCAATAGCCGCAGGCTAACTGCTCCCACCGGGGCCTCGCAGAGCTAAAGGGAAATCTCCACACTGTGCCTTTGCCCCACAACTTCTCCTGCCCAACAGCATGTGGCAGTGGATGTCCCATCCCTTCTTGTTGCTTCTCAGTGAGCCAATGGGCTAAGCTGAGGTACAAGGCTCTACAGCACGAATGCCTGCATCCATTGCTGAACAGCAACTGATGCCCTAACATCCTTCCATATGCATACCCTGTGACATGCTGCTGGGACACAGCTGATTGCCCCCCACGAGATCATGCTGCTAGGGCCCACCCAGCCCCCCCGTGTCCCACGGAGGGTTCTGCGCTTCTCTGAGCAGCCTCTGCCAGCGCCTCATCTCCAACTTCACTGTGATAGGTCATAAAACAAAAATCTAACAATCATTTATTGGAACCTATCATCTCACTTATTTATTTATTTTTTTCCCTCTTAAATAATTCATGTTTTGGGCTCAGCACTGGCCACAAGCCCAGATCCAGGACTTCTCCCCTTTTTCTAACTCCAGAAAGTACAGTTATAAAGAAAAGAAGAAAGATGCATTCAGTTTTGCCCGCTCACAAGTTCAGTCCTGCTGAATGCGTTTTTTGACATCTTTCTTAAACATTTGTCTGCATTTATATTAAAAAATTGGATTCCTATTCACAGTGGCCGATGCTTTACTTCTTAACGAAAGCCAACGTTTTGCAGAGGAGCAGCAAATCCAGTGCCTGTATGTGCTGGAACATGCCAACTCAGCAAGTTGCTCTCTCCCCATATCCCCAGAAGTGAACAAGAATAATAAGATTGGCCACTGGGACCAGAATCAATCTATTAAATATGATTTGGAGGACTTGAGTCCTCTCTTATATTTTCTACAAATTATATTGTGTCTTATTGAAAGCAAAATCACATCAGCATTTTCCATACTTTATTGGCGTATAATAAAAAACTAGGAATATTAAAACAAAGCCAGACACCAGCTCACAGGTAAGAAGAAAAAAAAAAGGAAAAAAAAAGAAAAAGAAAAAGAAAAATGTACATTTGATCAAAAACATAAAGAAACTTATTTTGATGCAAAAATTTCTGGTAGTGAAAGAATTAGAAAGAAGCAAGGAAAGTTGCCCAGAACTTGGTATTTCTATGTGCTAGAGAGAAGTAATAGGGTAACGTACAAAATGGATGCACATGGAAGGATGAAAACTAACCAGAAGATAATGCTCAGCTCCAAACTACTGCACACATACATGAATCAAAATAAATTGATAGTTACTCCACAAGACAGAAGAATGTTTAGAATTCAAAGATTAAAGTGGCTAGAGAGAGGATGGAAAGGTACTTTAGAAGGGCCAAAAGCCAAGTTTTCCTATTTATTTAAAGCGAACATCATTGTCTGGTTATGATCTCCAACATCAACAATTAGGATACTCATAATAATAACAGCTGCCACAGAAAAAGTATAGAATCAACACTTCTGATCAGAAAGCTCTAAAGCCCTTTAATACAAGATAAATGCTTAGACATTTCTACCACTACCAACTAAATCTCTCATGCTTGTCCAGAACACCACCATTAGTAAAACAATATATTTCTCCTAATTATACTTTCTGTTTTTTGGAAGCAGAATGTTGACTGTTTGAGGTAACCCATCTCATCCCCTTTATGCACTTGAAAAGTGCCTATCATCATCACCAATGTTGAGCTCGTAATAAAACAATAAAACGGTAAGATTAACACTTCATTTGCCACAACTGTTTCAGACTCGTTGCTACTGTACTGTAATTCATCTTCATTTCTTCAGTGAATACCTCCACATTAGTTTCTTTAACACAATGACTTGAATGCCTTCTGTTGGACAGAACTGTAAGAAACAGGAATTGAAACCATGAAGTTGACCCATAAATGGACTGAAACAAGGAAACCATGGAAGTCAGCCCATGAATGAAGTAAGGAAACCAGTAAAAACAGCATCAGGGGACTGGGCCTCAAGTCCACAGAAACAACAACAAATGGGAATTTTCAAGAATCAGAGCTTGGCCAGAAAGGAAGATTAGGCCCTACGCCATTCCCAAAACAGTAGGCATACAAACAGCTCCAAAGAGATGTTCAAAACTTTTCACAGTATTAGCAAGAATAGAATTAGCTGCCATTATTTCTAGGAATAATGAGGGTTGTCTCAGTGCTACTAACAGACAAACCTAGGATTTTGAAAGAGAACTGAACTAGACAGGCACTTCACTGGTCAACAGTCACCGGCTGATATTCAGTGACTGCAAGGTTATGCAGGAAAACGTTTACTTTTTGTCTTTTCTGCCTATAATTCCTGCCTAGCACCTTCATGCATAAAATCTAAAATCCAGGAAAGAATCGTCGTTTTACTTGTAAAAATAGCCACAGGTTGCCTCGAAACAAGGAAGCCTTCATGTAGCACAGCATTTGTTTTCTTTTAATAGGAACCAAAGCCTAAATATCACATTTGGCTATGTTGCCCTTTTGCAAATAAACCCTGAAGGAATATGGGGAACAGACTCCATGGTTAAGGGCTCTACAGCTCCTGCAGTAACACCAATCTATGCATCTTACTGAACTGTGCCATTTAGCAAAGGGCAGGTGGAGGAATAGGCAAGAAAAAAAAAATCTAGCTACATCCAAAATTACTTAGTTTAAAAACAAAACACAGCTGGCTATTTTCTGCTTCTTGCTGCTTTATTTTTAGCAGCCTTGTGGCCATCATGTCATCTCTGTCAGCTTAGATTTTTCAAGTCAAGTTTTAAATCTCATTAATAAAATACAAACCATGTTCAAGGAATATTTTATGAAATAAAAAGTAGACTTTTTCTATTAAAATCTGTATCCTTTTCACCTCACAAGTGGCCTCAAGCTTGGAAGCATACCCTCCTACTTCTCTGGGCTCACCCGGCATCATTTGTAAGGCTTACGGGCCTGTCTCTGATACCTCCATTTGTTTTAGAGTGCACTGTGCTAGCAGTATCCTTACAAAGAACATGAATGAACCTCCCAATGAATTAGAAAGAACCAGGAGAACCTACCAAGATTCAAACTCGGTGATGTGAAGAGCAGCCCAGCTGCAGCAGAGTGCTGAGCTGTTCCCGTGTGCATAAAATAAATGTTGCTGTTTCCATAGATTTAGGTAGCAAAAGATTCATAATAAAAGCACAGCCTGAGGGGCAGACAAAAATTTTATTCTTGTTCTCTTCTTCTCATAATACCTAGCACCCAAATTTTATAATAAAGAAAATACTTTTAAAAGTTTCTAAGAAAATAAAACAGTAAATATTAAAATTATTTTTATTAAATATATATAATGCATGCATATAAATAAAATCCTGGGTTTAGAATTAGAGTCTGAAACCAGTTCATTTGATTGTCTTAATGAAATCTCAGCCATTAAAAGCCACACACTAATTCCAACTACCAAGTCTGTCACTTGAGGCCTTCCCAGGGAGCTGTTTATTTTCATGTCCAATCATGTGAAACAGCTGCAGTTTGGGATACCATTTTCCTCTCCGAATTTTGCAGAACTCTGTTATCTTTTGTTGCATTAATTCTGATTCATATCAAACTACCATTTTTGGAAAAAGAAGAAATAAAAAAAGTAGAAATAGGAATGTGGTAGCTGCCTGCTGTCCCTCTGAGAGCTTCAGCTGATGTCTGCTGCATGAATGTAAAGAAGCAGCGCCATTCACTGCAATGACACAACCTGTCTTTACACGTGGGTAAGTCAGGTCAGCCAGCTCCTATGATACAATTCCAATTAACTCTGCCTTTCTGATCTAACACAGGAAACTAAAATGCCTGGTCCAAATCCTCAGAGAAGTACGGACTCCTGGCTTACAGCTCTGTACTTCTCGTCTCAATAAACATGGCAGAGGTCATCACCTCCCTTTTGCAGAAGTCACTGCAAAGCAGCATTTGCGTGGCTTTATAGGTTAATGTGGCTGCTACAGGGGACAAACAGCCCAGTCATACGCTGTCCTGCAAGAAGTCTTATTTCCCGGGAGAGAGGCAATTCTTTAAAATGCATTTCTGAATCCTTTTCTCAGAGTGCAGATGGGTCAGCATAGTGAAAATAAAATGATTACACTATGTGTAATCGTATGCTTTTTCCCAACTAAAACCTGTCATCTATTTTAGGAGGTCTCATATGTCTCTTGAGCTGTCACTTCTGATAAGAGTACAAGTGTTCTGAGGACACTGTACCACTGTATCTGCCTCTATCAGATCTAGCTCTGTCGTTTTCTTCCCCTCCTTCTTTGCACGAGTTACCTTAGGTGCCAGGAGAGTTGCCTCGCAGAATTTATTATAGCAATCTTAATTAAATTAATATTCCTGAGTGCAAGGCTACTGGGATCCAAGGCTGGTATGAGGTTCATCGACTTTCACTTAGAGGGTAAAGTTTCCAGTTTTCACTCTCACGAGGCAATATGAAAAATTTATGACAGAAGCAGGAGAAGTCTTGCTAGAGGCAATGACATCCCTGTGCAATTAAAACACTTTCAAGTGTCTTTTTTTCCTCCTTTCCCCTTCCACTCATCTTAGAAAACAATCTACAGAGCAATTTAAAGTTAAAAATGTACAGTGGAAAACAAAGATCTGTAAGCAGTTGACAAATTATAACGCGATCATAAAGATTTCTTAACAGTTTGAAATGTAGCATATTGTGCAAGGTTACGGCCAGATGGCTAAGGAGCTTTTTTCTTGTCATTTTTATAAGAAAACCAGTTCTAAAGCTTTCAAGCAGCCAAAGAAATTCCCTCCACAAAAGGAAACAAACGGAGACCCTGTCTTGCACCTCTAGGAGATCCCAGCAGTTGTACACAGCCCCTTAAGGGGCAGTAGTCGGAAAGGGCAAGGCTGAGTGTGAGGGCTCCTGAGTTTTATTTATGCTCCGTAGCTGTGGTGGGAGATGACTCCTGCCACGATCCTGAGAGCCAGGTATTTAACATCTCCGTGTAGTGTCATGCTGCTGTAATTTGTGCACAAGCAATACTCCTTTTAAAGAACCAAACACCAAGAAGCAGCACGGAAACCACATGTCCGTCTCAGCTTCCTTGTGTTCTTGGAAGGGCCACTCCAATTTTGGAGGGCAAAGCTTTTGACTCTGAGCAGCTCTGGGATGAGATCTCATCGAAGAAGACATTCTGCGTAGCTGTGTGAGTGAGGGCATCAGGGCAATGTCATTTGTATTTGTTATTTGTAAAATAATATTCAACAACTGCCATGGCTGCAGACAATGGGAATAAAGAAACAACGAGCATTTAACAACCAACATAACGCAGTGACCCTTTCTTACCTCAATGGAGTACGTGATTTTTTTTTGCAAAGTACACTGCATAGCACACTGCAGTGACCAGAACCAGTGGGGTAACACAGAAGCAACAGAGACTGTTCCTTCAAAGACTGAATAATTCCTCTTAACAGCATGTGCCCTGAGAGGAAAGATTTACTTTGATAGCTCATGCTTAATTCCCAACATGCTAGTCTTTTGTTATCTCTGGATTGTTAACATTGCTGCAATGGGATAATATTTAAAAGAAAATAATATCTATTATTTCCAAAGTTGGTAAACAGTGAAAAAAGGAAGGCTGTAATTTCTTAAACTCACAGCACAATTTAAATCTGAGAAGGCTGAAGAGGGTGAATATTATAGGTACCTCCTGGCAGGTCTAAGGAACGGAGCTATATCCTGTTAAATTGTCTTACTCTGATCATACTGGCAGTAATACAAATGGGCCTTGAATTATAGCTGCACAGGGTGAAAAATTATGTGCCTAAATTCACTTTCATCCTAAGATACATATATTGACTCATTTTGCTTTAAATAAGCCCTCCTCTATCCTCATCTTCACTTTGTCTCTGCCCTGCCACCGCTTCTCTCCTCCTCATTGTGAATTCAGTCTTTCTCAGCAGCGTTTCACAGTTAGGATAACATGCACAGCCATCTCAGAGACCTGTAAGAGGAAACAAGCCAAGCCTCCATTCTCAGTCACATCCCTGTGGACCTGCAAAGACAGTCGAGCAACGGACAGCTTCTACTTTGCTCTGAGTGTACCCAAACCTGAATCAGAGAGCGCTTCCTTTCCTGCTTGACCAGCTTAGCAAGTCAATTCTTGAGGCAGCAAGGTTCACGGACCTTTTCCTAACATCCAGCCTGACGCAGCTCCACGCTGTTCCTTCGGGCCCTGTCACCGTCCCCAGAGATCAGAGCTCAGTGCTGTCCCTCCACTCCCTGTGAGGAGCTGCAGCCGCCATGAGAGCGCTCCTCAGCCCGCTCTGGCTGAACAAAGCCAGGGACCTCAGCCACTTGTTCCAGACCGTAGTCTTAAGGCTCAGCCATTTTGTAAATAAAATACAACACCTCCAGTATTCGCTTCTCTCAGAGGCACCTTCTTATGGCTTCTGTTCATAGCATATACAAGAGAAAAGACACTCAGCACAGGGTACTGACAGCCATTGTCCTTTTCGAGGGGTATTCTCACTGAACTTCCACAGCTGCACTGACTGGTAAACCACTTCAGTTACATATGACTCTTTCAGGTGTAATGTATGTCTCTAAGAAAGGACAGTAGCTATTAAGACATGCAGATAACCCATCCAGTCAGCACTAAAAGGCAGAAAGATACAACTGATCATCAGTAGAGGCATCTCATGGGAGAAATGTTGGCTGGTAACCACAAAGAGCATATAGGGACTGGGCTCCCTCGGTCAATAAGAGCATTTCTGAGTCTGTCCTTGAAGCAAGAAGTTGACTGCCTCAAATAGGCATCACAGCTTCTAGGAGACAGAGCAAAGCTTTTTGGATGCAGTTTTAACAGTTGAGCCAGGGTGAATCACTACCGAAACTGTGACAAAGAAGAAAGCAAACAAGGTACTTTCCTGTGACCAAGCTCCAAGTCTTAACTGATTACACATCATTTCCACACATCATGTATGGTGATCACATTAGTGTACAATTTAAACAAATCCACAAAACATAACATTTGATATATTTATCTGATTATATATGGTATATATATATAACTATATTTACATTGCTGTGCGTATAACTGTGCTGAACAGTACAGAAAACCTATGCAATGCAGAATTTCTGGAACACTATAAGTTTAAAATATCTCGTGTACGTAAAGAAGAGGTCAAGGGAGATACTGTATTTATGATGATTAACATCAGAAGCAGGCTGAAACATGAGTTCATTGAACAAGAAGACTAGGATATTGCCTTCTTTTGGATGCACTGAAGTACTAAACTTACCATCTGAAATAACCTTGTAACACGTCTAACCACACTGTCAACAGATCCCTAAGACAGCAACACACAAAGATAAACAGAGGCATCAGATCAAAGTTGAATTTGGAAGGAAAAGATAACCAATGGATAAAGAAACTCATTAGAGTATGGATGGTGATGACAACAAAAAGGAGCAAAAAGCAGGAACTGTTTTGATACCTCCGAAGCATCCCTGCTAACATGTTTCTGTGCGATGGGAATGGATTTGTTTATCAAAAATTCAGGAAGATTTTGCCTTTGTTTTCTTTCCATAAAATGGAGTGAACTCAAAATGTTACAACATCTCCCATCATGTAAAGATAAAGATGGGTTTCTAAAGCACACAACACCTCTACAGAATACCCTCAGCTGGAAGGCATCCTTCCCGTGGCTTAAAGTAGTTACCTTTGGTACCTTCAGTACTTTCAGAATCTTCAGTAACTGCACAGGTTAAGAAAATTCTTTTCCACAAGCTCTGTGTTAACCCAAGCTTAGCACACAGATATGAGGCAAGAATGTCTTGAGTTGCTTCTGCTGCCTTCAAAGTGAATGTGTACTTAGGTCTCAAATTGGGAAAATCTGATGTTAGAGTGGCAGATTGGTCAAAAGCTTTGGATTCACGTACCTCTGTCAGGGATGCCACGGCTCATCCGGAAAATCATACAATTTCACCATGGTTCAGTGTTTCCATGTAAATAAGGAATATTATACTACTTTACATTGTGAGGGGCTTATGATGATAACTACTTTAAAGCTCACAGGCACCTCGGATAGTGCTGCATTCAGGAACTTAGCAAACAAATAAATGGTAAATTGGACAATACCTGAGACAAACACTTTCACTTTTTCTTACATTCTTTTCCCAGTCAGTGGACAGATTAGCCTCAATAGCTGCTGCAGCCTAGTTAACAAAGGTAGAAATTTGGGGCACCAAGGGCAATTGATACTGCATTATATATTTTGCCAATTTGGCCTCACTGAAAAAAATCTATATTCCCCATCTGTGCAGTCTTTTGCTAGCACAGCATAAGACAAATAGTAACCACCAGCTGTAATAACTGAAGTGAGGGATAAAGGAATTCATGAAGTTCAGGATAGTTTCCAAAAGGTCAGAAGCTCACATCACCAAAACAACACTGGGGGAGAGCTGGGACTTCACTTTGAAAGCAACTACAAGCCCGAATGGAAAAATCCTGTGTAAGAGAGTATATCATAATTGGTGCCTTAGAAAAAAACAAAACACACAAAAACAACAACCAACCAACAAAAAAAGCAACACTTCTTAAGGCAGAAGAAATAGACAGGATGATGGAGGTCATAAAAGGCATCTTGCACTGTTACTGACCTTGAAACCCTACTGTTCTCTCAGCCTGATTAAGGAAAAAATACTTAGATACTCTCTTTGTCCTCCACATGTATAAGAAATAAAATAATATAAAATAAAGGAGGAGGAAAAGAGGAAGAGAAAAAAATCAATACAGGCTGTCTTCATTTTAACCAGAATGTTACAGTGAATAGGTTTATGAAACCTCCAGTAAGGAAGAGCACGACTGCTCCCACAAGTTGCTGAATTTTAGAGTGGTGCAACTTTCTTAAGTGTCATATAACAAAAAAGAAAATGCAGAAGGTGCTCATATTGTCAAGGGACAATACTTTTACTAGAGTATAAAAATTTCTGACCTGGAATAAACTCATCTAGTCTCCTACAGTGGTTGTAAGAGCAATCACGAACTATATTCTCTACAACAAAGAAAGAAAACTGCCACACGCATAGAGTCCATGCAGATAATAGGAAGCACCTCCTTGATCAGCCTTCGCAAAATGCTTTATGCTCTGAAAGGTGAATTAACATCCCTTCAACCACGACTGGTTAAAGCTGTATGGAATTTAAATTAGAGCATGTCATGGATGTGTTGGGTTTATTTATATCTTTTATTTTATTATTATTCTTTCTTAACGAATGTTGAGCTCAATGAGTAGCGTTGAATCCCTATCCTTGCTGCTATCTTGTAGAAGCAGGAGAAAATCTGTGCTGTATGAAAACATGGTCCAGCCCTTCATCTTTCTCTTATCCCTCCCTTCCTTACATAGATACATACATATTCTCATGGAAACTGCTGTATGATCCTGTCTGACAAAAAAGAGACAGATAGCAAGATACAGAAATAAAGGGTAGCAAAAATAAGCAGATGGTGTTGTTTTACTATGCAGGGGCTGTTCAGCAATTTTTCCCACCAGTGAAGCTGCCGTATTTTGCACAATGTTTTCCCAATTCACTAGACAATCAGGAACAGAACAACATGAATGCTCTGTTCTGCTATGATGTGCTGAGACAGCAGGTTATCACTGGTGACTCTGAAGCTTGCTGACATCTGACATGAATTCCTGGCATGCTGACTTTTTAAAAATCGATAGGGACAGACCTCAGAGTAACAGAAATAGCTGTGAAGTTTAACACTGCTGGAACTGTTCAGGCTTGATTGGCTGGTGAACATGGAAGGTCAGGAAGAGGAGCACTAGATCCTCATCAGTAGGAACAGAAGCAGATTATTATAGCAAAAATTACTCTGAAGTTTCATAGCTTACTGTTCCTGTGAAACAGCCGAGATCAGGAGATGCATAATGTGCAGCAGACCTCTTCTTTATTAATACAACCTTAAGCTAAGGATGAAAAATGTATATTGGCACATAGAGGACTCAATGGAGTGTTGTAAAGCCACTGCTTGACCTCTATTTTTGATAATTTTACAGTACTTGCTAAAAACTTTTTTTTAAAGGAAACACTTTAGCAATAGCCAGATTGTTGGAGATAATTAGACTTCATTCTTTGAGTGAAAGTGGAGCTCCAGGATATAAGTACCTAAAGTTACTTTTCAAACATGAACATCACCTTGTGACTAATCTTCCTATAAGTCCTTGTCACAAAGTAATTAATAATACAAATATTTCCTCAATCTAGACAAAATTACACAGAAAAAATCTGCAAAACACCATAGGAGCAAAAATAATTAAGCAAACTTTCTCATACATTGTAAGAAGACCAACATAGAGGCAAGTGGTGATGAGTTAATGTAAATTTAAAGAGAGGTCAACAAATCTATCTGAAAAGTTTTGAGAAAATACCAAAAAATGGCATTGTAACTTTACTTTCACAATACAAATGGGAATAAATTATTACAGTGCAAAGAAATATGAAACATTTACGGAATGGTAAAATGAGCTAAATGCATGCCTTTAAGTAAACAAACAGCTGTGACTGCAGAAAATGGTATCTCCTTTGTACCTCTCACCCTCAGGATCTGAAAGCACTTTAAAAGTTGTAACAAGATTCACTTGACATTCAACACAAATTATGTTTCCTAAAAGTAAATGAATGTAGCTGAAAAATGGCATCTTAATGATGAGAATGAATGGCACGATGAAGTCCTATCAGTGAAAAGCAAAGAAATAAGCACTCGGGATGGGACTTGCAGACCTCTTTGTATGCTCAAGCACCAAACTGTGCATGGTCAGAGAGAGAAATGTGGTGTTCAAACTTGCCACGTGGCGCCCACATCAGAACAACAGCCCACCTCCATGGTACCACTGCCAAGTGCACCTGCAGGGGCCATTTGACTCGCCTAGCAAATTCTTTTCATTCATTCAATGTGTTTTCTATTTAAATAACTCATTACTGGAGATTTGATGTGGTGAATATTCAAAGGTGGAATATGCACAATTTATTTATTCTTAGAGAATGTACTTGATTAACATTATTTTCTTCAGTACTATTAAGCCATAGCACACTCAGTATAAACCAACGTAACCGTACAGAAACAAGTGTGTTGTAACATGGAGAGGAGGTCTCTGAGTGATTCTCAAACTGAACAAAAGGCATCGTCTAATTAAATGAAAAGCAACCTTTCCTTTTAAATCAGAAAACTTTAATTCTCAGAGAAGCTTATCCAACTTAGGTTTGCACAAAACAAATCCTGCTGCAGGATTTACTCATCTGTGTTCCAGTCCTACTCCCAGACTTCCCCCAGAGCTCTGGAAGGAAATCTTTCTGCAGGCTCTGAAATTACAAATTGCAAAAGGCTGAAGTTCTTCAGCAGATGCAGTATTACGTTTTCAGGTGACCACTCAAGGGAAAACCCTTAACAGGACATATGTGCACGGATGTCTTAAAAGTAATTGAATTTTTAGAGTTTATTTTAAGACTGACAGATTTTAGACAGTTCACAATAGATTAGGAATATGAAATCAATCTCAGATATATAAAAAAATAATACTAATCCCAAGTAAATCTGAATGATTAATCACAACTGTAATAATGATAGCAGTATATTGCATGGTGATAAGCTAGAACGCATGATGTGGGCAATAGTTTTCTATTCATTTTTAGAAAGAACTAACCAGTCTTCTCAAATTCAATGCACTCACGGCAGCATTGGTCGAATGTGACCATGTCCTGCACCTCTGGGGTCCTCAAAAGGCCTCTTGATTCCTCCTAAGCCAGTTTATTTATTTATTTTTTTTTACTGTTGAATCCCTAGTGCCAGACGCTTCAAGTAATCAGAACATTTCTTCCTGGCATAGCTATTTCTGGAAATCAGAACAGTTCACTGTCTCTGGAAATATCAAGCTCCTCTTATAGATGATACGTGTCCTACTAAAACAAGAAGGTACCTATGCAGATGTGCCACTGAAGTGAAGCACAAGAAAAAAAGCATTTTCTAACACAATTGAAAAAAAAATAAATATTGGGAAAATAAAGCCACACAGAATAAGCTTTGGTACGATGTCACACGCAGTACAGGTTTACAGAAATCCCGGGATGCCAAGAACCTCTTAAGATTTGCAGTTCTAAGGATTCTACCAGATGGACTGCCTTGGTGAGAGAGAATGAGGCTGTAAACATCACAATTTGAGGCTTTACTTCAAATTGAAAGTTTAGAAGCAATCAAATTAATCTGTTCATTCACCTCTGTCAATGCTTCTAAGAAATAAATAAAAAGGGTCCTGTCAGCCCCCATGATTTCAAGGGTGGCAAGGTATTTTGAGTGGTGAATTCTGGATACTTAGAGGCATAAATGCTTCTTTTGTCAAGTGATGATTTATAACTCATAGGCAATGAATAAATCTAACGAAAATCCGGATTCAACAAGAATAGTTCAGCTTGTAAGATGAAGACCTGTGTTTATCAAATCTGATGGAACAGCCACAAGGTTTCTCATATGGGGATAATGAATTGAAAATAAAAAAAGCTTCAGTAGCAGTCATAAGTCTAGAGATACGTGCATAATTTTGAACCCAGAACCCTCGGTTGTCATCCTGAAAGCGTACCTTACAAAGTATGCAATATTCCTAGCTCTGCCAAAAGTGCAAGTCTTGTAATCTTCAGATATGCTTCTAGAAGATTCACCAAAGGAGACACGGTCAGTGCATGCAATGCTTGAGTGTCAGGGTAGGCACTGTGCTGAGAGCAGCATCACGTGTACTACACTGGTCACTAGGGAAAGCTCACACCCCTCAAACAGGACATCATGAACAGGCAGGAGGCTTGAGGCCATCCAGTCCCCAGAGCACTTTGCAGTCAGAAGTGAGACGAGGGCCTTAAAGATGCATACTCTTCTCGTCCACTGTCTCTAGGTTCCTATAGCACATTGCAGACTTGGTCCTTTCAATCTCACAATGCAGCATTTGATTTGTATCTCCCCTCAGACCAGCAGCATCTTCAGCCAGTCACCTGCAAGTTTCTAAACAGACTGAGATGAACTGAAACCAAAAGGCTTAAAACGAGTTACTGTGTTGAAGGGCAATAACTCTTTGTAATTAAACTTCAACAAAGAGATAAAATAGAATATGTATATCTGCATATCTAAATATCCTTTAAAAACTTTGTTAGCCTGATATATTGAAACACATCATGCTTTCTTTCAGTTGGTGACTTAATAATCATTCCCATTTACTGAAATAGGTGACGAGCTCATCTTTTTTAATTTATTTCATAGAGCATTCTGCAGAAAGGACTCAAACAGCCAGACAACATTTCAGGGTGCAATGAGACCCTTTATTATAGTTTCACAGAGTGAAACCTTTGGATTTAATATCAGTCCACACATTTGGATGTAATAATTGTTAATTAATGCAGAAAGCATTCTGAGAAACTGCAGATTTCTGAGTAGCTGTTTAACAATCATGTATGAATTTAATATATGACAAAGTTGCCCATAAAACTACTACTGAGGTGGCTGATACACAGGTTTTCAGCTCAGTATGCATCACTGAGCTGTTACAGCTTGTTCACCATCTCACCAACCAAGATCCCAACCTGCAAGTGGGATCAGAGCATGATACTCAGTTCCTCCACACTGTGTCTTAGAGGCTGCCTGTAATGTCAAGCTCTCTGCCTTCCAGTTCACTGTCTTTCGAACAGGGATAACACACTGAAGAAATCTGTGGAGTTTAGTTAACACAGAAGTGTGAGAAAAGAAACATCTTTGACACAGAGGACCACCTCTGACCTGGGAAGGCAGGGACCTGCTGCCCACAAGCACTGAATCTCGCCTTAAGAGAAGCCGCTCTAAAAGACAGTGAGAAAGGATTGCCCTTTGCCAGCCCCTCTGATTTTATCACCTGTCACAGGATCAAGTGGTCCTTTCAAAATCTGCAAAAGGTGAAATATTATGGTCCCACAGTACCAGACAAGAAAAAATAAACTACATTCATTTTAATTTTTTTTGCAAGCTAAGCAGGAGACAAGGAGAAAAAAAATACCACATTTGTAAAATGCTTCTTATCAAAATTAATTCTGGGAAAGAGCTGCTACGGGCAAAAAGTATTTGTCTCTGGTGATTTGTTAGGTTTGTGACATTGACTCATTCTCTTTGAAGCTGGCTTTAGGTATTAAAAACATCAAATGTCAACCTGCTATCTTTCCAGGACTCTAATTCTGCTACTGACTCAGAAAAGAAAATATCCAGATTATGTAGTTACCATTACTTTCTATTAAGAGTCCCGACTGGAAGGAACAAAGACTGAGAATTAAAGCAACGACAATATTAGCTTTTGCTTTGTGTTTTTTTTCACTTATAGGCACTAAGATTTTAATATGAAAGTTCAAGGGCATGTAAGAGCAATTTTTAAGAATGATTATTTATTTCTAGGTCTGTCTAATGCAGCATCTATCTGCACAGAATTGTAATGCAGATTATGTAAAAATGTTAGTAAAGGTGATGTTCTGCGATCAGCCTTCAGGATTTGTGAAAAGCAGCAACATTCCTTTATAGAATGTTTTTTGAGTCTGCTCATTTGTTATTATTCTATTGCACAGAAAATGTGCTTGGACTCCGCAGTGTCAGGCTCAGATCAAAAGCCAGTCACTATCCTGCTACCCAGAGACAAGCTGTGCTCACCTCGCTCTTGAACTGTTTGGGCTGCATCATGTATTTAAAACACTTGGAACTGAATGAATGGATACCAGGAACCAGAGATGAAATGAGAAAAAACAGGAGACACTCCAGACACGGGTGAAGACTTTGGTCTAAGAATACAGAAGAAAGGCACATGATAGTTTTCGGACAAATCACTGCTTGCAATTGACATAACTAAGAAAGCTGTAGAACACTTTTCATCCATAAACACAGGTTAGATACACCTTGCCTTTTTTTTTCTTTTTTTTTCAACTACTAAGAAAAATCCACAAGACCTAACATTTTATTTTAAAACTGAGGACAGAAAAGGTAAATAAAATACATGCATTTCTTGAGAGGAATAATGCTCTGCTGAAGGCTGTTTCCCTCTCACCCCTAACTTTTCCTACCAGATCCACAATGAGTTCAGTTGATGCACACCCTGAATCCTTTCCGCCGTATAAGAAAATGGTATCTAAATACAAAGCTCAAAATGTTTCAGCTCCCCAGATTTAGGTGTTTTAGGATGAAGACATAACTGAACAAATTGTACTAGAACAAAAACACACTTCCTCAATCTCTAGAGCTGCCATAAAACTTGCGGATAATTGTTGGGTTGTTCTGGAAGAGACGGAAAAAAGTTCATGGAGTATGTCTCTTCCAAGGAGCTGTTCTTCAGAAGCACAACACAGAGTGACCTTACTTTATTTACATTTTGAAGATGCAAAGGGGTATCACAAGACTACGTACTCACATTGAAAGGTACTTACATTTTTGACTTAAAATTGAATGATTCACCTGATAAATCTCTAAGCCTTTTACAGCACTGAAATTCAGCTCTTTAACAAGGACCAGTAATTGTAGATTCAAAGACTGCCCAATCCAGTCAGCGGGAGATAATATGTAATATGTAACCACAGGAAAAGCAAACTGGAAAAAGAAAGACCACTGGCTTTCATAAATCATTTTTTGACAGGAAGGTTATTTATCATGGGAAATAAGCTTAATCAATAATAGAGTGAAACAACCTTAATAAAAAAGGGAATCAAGCTCTGTTCTGCAAGAGCATTATAATTAATGTGGGTAGGGAGAGAGGGAAGAGACAGAAAGAATTGTTACAGGGAATTGTTATTATCCCGACAAATGGATTTTGTATTGTTTCTAAAAGTTCATTTACATTCAGCAACTTCGAATGAGAAAATAACAAGAACTGCATTTTGTTTTCTAAGTAACACTTACTCACGTGATAAAAATATTTTCATTTGTTCTGAAGTAGAAGACAGAGCCAATCACGATTTGTTTTAAACATCAGCTTCCTCAAAAGATGGAGACCAAATTGTTTCTTCGCCATGTACAAATCAAGTGTTGGCTTCTCTAAAGTCATAACTTTTATCTTGGATAGATTAATCTTACAAAAATGAGAGGAAAACAAAAGCATCACCGGGTTACTTCAGAAGCTCAATGGGAAGAAACGTTTTAATCTTTCTTTATGCTAAGAGTAGTTGTATATTCGTGTTTATTCTTCAGTCAACACACAAATCTGTTTTTATTCTACTTGATCCTGCAAGGGTTAAAGTGGCAATATTCTTGTTGCCTTCAGAGAAGAGGGATTGGGACCCCCGGTCTCTGGGAACTTACGTTTTTTTACTCCTAGCGTACATCAACAGAGTGCCATGAAATCTGCAGAGTAACATAGACATAAAGTGGTAAGACAGTAGTATAAATATTAGGTTTTCAATGTGTTGTACCTTAGGCCAAATTTTTTCTTCAGGTTCTACTGGGAATAGTTTCAATAACTAATGTATAAACAATCCCAGAATTCAGTCTGTTTATTTCTTCATCCAGCATTGTTACCTAGTTGTAGCTGCTTACTTAAACGCTCAGCACTTCTTCCTTCATGTTCTGTTTTACTGCTCATCTATGATGTTAAGGTGGGCTACTGTTAATTTAATTACATGGTAGGATGGAGAACAGAACACGTTATTCCTGTGCTAATGATAGTTGGTAGCACCTACTGCTACCTTCATATATTCCCTCTGGAGAGAGTACCATGTTAATCAGGCTTGCTGCAGCAGTGCAGCCGTGCTTTCCACTCTTCTACAGCACTGTCTTTAAATATTTTCTATTATCCCTTCTAGGAATGAGTGGACTGCGTTGCCTGTTTTAAATGTGTGAGACTCAGAGGAACAGAGCCCAGCTCTATATTAGTGTGTACTTTTCTGCAGAAGTCATTACAGCTGCAGAAGAAGAAACTTTAATCTGCTGAGAAAGATGGCAGTGATTGACCACTCCTGTTACTGGTTTGCTTGCAATAAAACATTTATTCATAGTACATGTTTAGTGCTGCAGGTGGCATTGTTACTGTTCAAAGAGCCCTACTCAGCACATAATGTGTTCTGCACTTCATCTTCCTGAAAATGAACTTGAAAACTTCTTGAATTATATATCTCCTCCTGCTTTTCAGTGGATCATAATTTTCCTTGGAAGATGAATTGCAGACAGCAGCACTGATGAGAATTAAACTAGCAAGGTTCATGTTAAGAACATAGTCAGTAAATCAAAAGCTGAAAGTAATGCCAGAGATTCAAAATCATGGACTGACAATATCACAGGATGCTAAGTATGATGGAGACTGGTAATGAAGTCATAAGGTTAAACATCAGCCTATCACAGACACCCATGTGCAGAAGTAGCATAAACCTGGAATCATCTTTATCTCTTTGGCAGAGAAAGAGGAAGGCTTCAGACTACTAATTCTAAAATGCAGAGTCTATCTGTATGAAAAACAGACAGCTAATCTCTTCAAATGCTAATAAGCAATGCCAGAAACCACAAGGAGTTTTGTGAATTTACCACTGGGGATGTTCCCCAGCATGGCAGCTGAACAGTGTGCACAACAGCCACCGAAGAGCCACGGAAAGAAAACACCACAGCTTTAGAAAAGCATTTTTCTTAAAAAACAGGAATTATCCTAAAACACAATAAACTCTCACTCCAAAGCCATCACACTCACCTTTTGGAGCAGTCGTCAGATTGAAACCATCCACTAGCAATACATGCGACATATAATCAATACATTGCATGTACATTCTACTGATGCCTCTTGTGTTACTGATGAATAACCCCACCTAAATAATCTCTACACTGTTTTTCTCAGCTGTGTGAAGCAGTGAAGCAGACACTGTGCTCCAGTGAGTGTTTATCGTATTCACGGGACAATGACGACCTCCAAGAAAGATAGAAGATTTACATTCTATACATTTTACATTTCTGCCTCCAATGACACACGCATTCCTCTCCCTATGTCATAAACGCTTTTATTTCTGTGTTTGGCAAATAATTTGTTGAGGAGAAATGCATTTACAAGCAAAGATCTAGCATCTCATGCAGGGATTTAACTGTGTGACTGTGTTAAACTTCACGGGAGTCATGCAGCCCCATCTCTGTGCATGTGTGTAGTGCACTCCTCCCAGCTGCCTTAGGCATTCAGGAGTGTCAGGCTGAAGGAAACTGAGGGGCTATGTTGCCATCACAGTGCATCTCTCCGCATGGGATTTACGTGCAGAAATGCATGTATACAGACAGCTTTAACAGGTAGGAGTAAGGGTTTTTGTCCCTCCACTCCCCCAGCTCTTGTATTATAAAATTCTTTTCTACAATCCCTCGAAGTGCACTACTCATCCAAGGACTGAACTTTGAAGAGCCCACTAACATGCACTGCTGTCACGCAGCAGTCCTACAAATGCACCGTTACCTTTTAAAACACTCTTTTTCTTAGTGCCCTTCTCCTGATGCAAGACCAGAAATTGTACAACCACTCCTATGACTGTAGACGACAAATTTAAAATACCCTTAATTGGAAGCTGAAAAAACTAAGCATGCTGCACAATGGCTGTGGCATAAGACTTATGGTTGTTTACTGTAATGCTAAGACAGTCCCATTAAGAAGAATGATGGGAAACTGCATCCTGGCATTATTCTTAGCAAAAGACTTGACAAATATGTTTTGTAAATGAAGGAGCTACAACAGAGAAAACATATAATACATTTCCCCCCCCCCCTTTTTTTTTTCCCAGTGAAATGGTTGCATGTTTAATGCTTTATACATTATTCAAGGCTCCATTTTCCAGGTTTCATCAATACCCAGTCCACAGCAGCTAGAAGCTTGTAACAACTGACAAATGTAGACAAAACATGCTGCTTAACCCAAGAACAGTGGGTCAGAGAACAAACAGGAAAATTTATGGTCTTCACTATATTACTGTTGGAATGGAGAAGTAAATGAATATCATACGTTACAGCTTATCACTTACAGTATGAGTGTATCATGAACAGCCCAGCATGTCCTACTTAAATAATACTGATGGATAACATGAAGGCAGCTTTTGTAGACAAGACAAAACCTCAGCAATGAACAAGTTGTTTATATTTACATAGGGCGAGCGAAGGAGACAAAAGAATAGCGACAGACACACCAGGGGCTCACACAATCCTCCTCTGCATATCCATAATGAATCTAGATTGTGCCTACCATGGAAGCTATTGCAAAGAAATAAAGAAGTCTTCCTGGGATAAAAAGTGGATTCCAGAATATATTTTTAGATCAGACATCATATTATTTCCTAGCTGTACTTGTAAGCAGCTCTGGAGAGGACAAAGGAGGGGAAAATAAAGGTGTGGGGAAGAGGGGGCAGTGCGGGAGGAATGGCTGGTTGCTATTCCTAGAGTTTTATTGCCTCTGCTTGCTTCAGAACAGCATGGAGATTAGCAATAATTTTTACTTTCAGTATAGTACCCCTGAAGGTGACCCAGGAACTTGTGTACACTGAGTTCTAGTAGAGAATAAGCCATCCCAGACCTGTGGTGCTGTTTCTCCGTGCTTCGGTATGTCACACAGCCATACAATTACACCTATACAAAGTATGCCAGCATCCGACTCTCAGTTGCAGTGGTGTGACATTAATATCTTCAGATCAGATTGCCTGAGGATCTCATCCCACACTGTCGTTGCTATTTCAGTCTTTATGCCACTGTTCTGTGAATGGCAATTGGGCAGGAACTGGGCACAGAGTTCTTAAAAAGGTAATTCAGAGCCATTTTACATTCACTCTGCCACAATACCACAAAAAATTACCAAGCAGTGTAGAAGCAAATCCCACATAAAGAAAATGACTGAACAATCTGAGGTTTATTATTAAGCTATTTTACTACTGAAGGGGAAAACAGAAAAGAAACAAAAGAAGCAACACAACACAACCAGTTCTAACAAAACAAAAACCAAGAGAAACTATGTTCCCCTAAATAATAAAACAAAGTTGGGATTAAAGTTCATACTTATTTTTGTTAACTTAATTCACTAATACTAACTACGGGAATTGATTTGGTCTGTTGTGTTCGAGAAGTTGGTTTTGTGTTTTGTTGTTGTTTTGTTTTTTTTCAACGAGTGAGAAGGTATTCCCATCCCAGCACAAATTAAAGAACGTTTGTCTACTCACAAAAGTGTATCATTTAAATTCAGATTTTACAATTGTCACTTATTATTTAAATCTGACCTTTATCTCAGGGAGGGAATCTAAACTGACAAGATCAGTGTGCCTTACACAAAACAACATGATTTTAATGAAGCAGCTCAATATCCCATCTATATTTACTATAGCATGATCTTGTGATGCACAGCAAGCCTCTAAGGAAAGTTATTTCATAAAGAAACTCACATGCAGAACAGAACCAAAACATTTTGGTGATCCAAAACTCTTGTCAGTCAAGATGATTGTACTCAACACAGCAGCTGCAAGAAGCTCATTTACAAGCATTATGAATGGGTAAATCAGTAAGAATGGAAAATATACGTAGGTCGGTTATCAAAGATGCCACAGAAGTCTATTATGGCAACACTAATATACTAAAACAGAAAAGAAGGGTGTTACATGTATTTTTTTTTGTTTTGTTTTTAATATCACATGGCGTAATTTCTATGCATAAAAAAATCTGCTCACTTAATGCATACTGCTCAGTACAACTGGTAGATTTATTGTTGGTATAAATGAAGGAGGTGAATACTTACAGAAATACTACTACTAATAAAAAAAAACCTAACTCCAAAACAGTTGGAGTTTCTTGGACTTTCTTTATCTACTAAAGACTTTTCCCTTCCCACTGCTCTTTCTCAGCACTCACTGTCATCCAGGTATCCCAGAGATGCCCTGTGGGATGCACTCTATTTGGCTTAACAGCAGCAATGACATACACCCATTTTCCTCTCAACACATGACATGAACTAGCAAGGCTGGCCAATATAGCTCTAAATGATTACCGGATGAAACTGAGCCTATTAGAAGACCAACAAGGAGAGCAAGTATCAGTGCTATTTCAGAACATTCCCCTGCCTCCTAGGTTCTCCATGTAAGCACGCTTAAGAGACAAGCTGCAGGTCACTGGCAGATATTTAGAGAATAACTTCAAAACAGACAACCATGAGGACGGCATTGCATTTAATCTGTATCCACTTTCCCCACACATACAGCACATTGCTTTCTTCTAGAACGTCAGCAGGAGGGACTGCACAGGGTGTGCTTGTAGGTGGCAATATAACCTTGAACAAGGACAGCAGATTACGCAGCCCTGTGTTCCTGGCAGGAGTGTGCTACGCAATAGATTGGAGAAGGCTCCAATGTTAGAACTGAATCTACAAAATATGGTGCTGGGAAGACTTTTACGAGAATATCGAACATCTTCTGCCTTAGATAGGGGAGATGGTACGAAAGGTACCATTAAAAACTAACACTTCCAGCCTCAAAAGCCAGCTGCTGATGTCAAAGAAGATTTAGAAAAATAACCACGAGAAAGAGTATCTGCGTTGGACTTTGATATGATCTAGAAAATATGATTTCTATTACAATGTACTTTTCCTTAAAAGCATAAAAATCTCTGGGTTTTGTTGTCAACACACAGCTGAGAAGCACTAAACAAAGCTCTCTAAAATATACTTGATAGGCGAAAGAAGCCTTACTGATGGCAGACAAGGAGCAAAACCTGCCAACCCTGACACGGCTGGGCTCAGCTATAACACAGCACAAGCTGGACAATACTACATGAAAATTCTTACCATACATTGGTTTATTTCTCTTGGAAAGCTTACCTATTGCACAGTCACAATCTCAGGTCAGTGATCCCACCCACCACTGCTGAGGAACCTACAGGACAGCCACTCAACCCTAAAACCTATTTCTCAAACGACAGCAGATTTGTCAGTACACCCTGAATGTACTTGAGATATCTGCACTTCGCTCCTTCCGTGCCATTTGTTTGCCATCATGTTACACTACAGTGTGTGTTCTTAGACTGCCTGTGAGAAGGCTGTAACAAATTCATGGTCCAGAAGGTCATCAGATGGAAACGCTGGGAAATTACTGCTAATGAAGAGATTGATAAGAGCTGCAGCAGGGCAGGTGGTGGCACTGCACAGGTCCTGCAGCAGGGGCCATCAGTGGTCAGAGATCTTTTCTGATCTCTAATCTTTGTCACCTTTCATCAGATCACATAGAACACTGAGTACAAATACAGATCTCCAAGAGCAAAGGGCCTGAATTTCTCCTAACAAAACAATTAAGGGAAATTATTATGTCGTCTTTAGATTCCTTCACCCTACAGTTTTAGCAGTTTTGGTTTATCATTTGCATTCACTCCAAACTTCAAAGTGCAAAACAAAACCCAAAAGAAATATTAAGGATTTCAATATTTTTTTAAATACACATATATTCTTTGTGGAACATAACAGGGTAGAGGACAGAAAATTGTGAATAACAAAAATGACAATACTAAATATAAAATAATATTAAAGGGTATCACTTTGCTTTATACACTTATTTCTGGCAATTAACATCATCACCGACTGGAAAACATAATTAGCGTACAGGTTTAACACATATTTAACTAAAGAAATTCCAAAGATCAGAAAATACCAGAAACACACCTAACCTAACACAGCGTAAGCACCAGGAGGTCAAAGACAGCGTAGTTCTGACTCCTTCCTGAAAGGAAGTTACCTGATTAGGAACGAAAGTTTGTTCTGTATGGTATTTGTGTTAGGCAAAAGACATTTCTTTGTCCACCGGATATTCAAACCAGAGACAGCAAAACCTTTTCACAGTATCACACATAACTGAAGAGAAGGAAATCTCAATTTATTTAAAGTATCACTATCTGAATAACAGGGGAAAAAAAAAGCCCTACAAAACCCCACTCAATAGAAGCATAGCAGCCAAGGACAAAGCTGCAGCGTGGCTCCTCCGGAACTATAACCTTTCATTACTGCCATTTAGGAAGGGCTAATGTCAGACAATGGATGCAGATGAAAAAATTGTCCTTAAAAAGAAACTGCTTGCTGTCTGAAAAAAAACCAGCCAGGCTCAGGAAGTCAGTGATAGAGAGATATTTAAGAAAACACTTAGTTTGCCTTATTTGCTATACTGCCTTTATGTTCTAAAGTAACAATATTCCACTTTTTTTTTTTTTTTTACTGATATATTTCCTATGATTTAAATTTGAGGAAGCTCAGAAATAAAAAGTAAAACTAGAAGAATAACCTGGAAGTTATGAGACAGTATTTTTTGCTTCCCTTTTTTATTGCACATAAGTGTGGCTTTATGGTTGTTTATAAACAGATGTGAATCTATCCCTATCATCACACTTCACTCTGCAAGGGAAAATAACAGAACCTTTGTAACAAGACCTGCAGTGACAATGTTTTCTTAGTCTACTTTGTCCAAACTGAGTAAATTAAAGGCACGCTGTCAATAAAACTAAAACATTGACTTTTGCTTCTCAGAATTCTCTAGTATGTTAACAGCTGGCATACGTTTTCATTTTTCTCCATACATAAATATATTTTACGAAAGGCACAGATATGGTCTTAAAACCCAACAAGGATGTCCCCTCCCAGTTGATACACAATGTGAAAGCCCATCAGAATGTAAGTCTTGCCTCTGTTTTGTCTAACTCTCCAGTGCAAGACATTTGTCACAATCCTTAATGCTTTCACAGTTCTCTTATTGACCTTCAGCTTGTTTCTTCATTCACCTACTTTTTATTTCTAAAATTTTAATCTCCAGGTACCTCAAACTTTGTTGCAATGGCAGAGCATACACGCTTAAGTTAAACCAGTTACCCAAAGCAGAGCTGTACTGCTTTCTCTGAATAGCAGGTACTCACACAGATGATGACCAAAACCAAGCATTTTGAACAGTGCTTTGTTAATCTTTAGGTTAAAAAAGAAAACTAAGAAGTGTACAAAACAATTACAAAAAAAAAAAAAAAGACATTCTGATATGTCTTCCAATCGGGTGAAACTGATAGAAATGTAAAACTACAGCCTAAATTTAGTGAGTTGAGTTACACTGTATGCATCTCTTTGGACAGCGCCAGTTGGACAGATGCACATACTGGAGTTGGAGCCTTTGTTTTCTCCATTACAAACTCTGGCCCAGACGCTGCCTTTAGTCCCTGTACAGAGCTCCCATGGAAGTCAGTAGCAGATCTGTCTCAGATCAGTGGCATTATATGGCCATCTATAAACAAAAGTCTGCAGCTAGAAAAATAGTCATTATCCTTTCGGTTATGAAACTGGTGGTTTGATACCTGAAACTAATTTTTCTGGAACCTAATTATACCTTTCACAGAGCTCCAGATGACATATTTTACAGCAGTTAAATTTAGCATACCTTGTTCTGTGCACATTACAGGCAACACAGTGTTTCAGATTGTATACAGATTGTTTAGCAAGGAGACAGTAAACAGGTGAGGCAATTTAACAGCTTGACCCTGCCTTGCTTTTCTGGTTCTTAAAGAAGCATCCTTCAATTCTGAATTCTCTGTGCTACATGTATGCATATCCACATGAAAGTTCACCAAATGCTAAGAGACCCCATTAAAAGCAAAGGAAAGCTTATCTGGGGTAACTTCATTTAGAAAAGAGCTACCTGCAAGAGTACACTGTACACATGTGTAATATATAACTTGTTTACCATAATTAAAAATAATGCTGTCCCTAGCTTTGGTTAGTTTCCCTCTTGTCTAAGTGAAGTACTCATTTTCTGAATTAATCTTGTTGGAAGAGAAGGGGCACAACGGAGGGACTGAGAGCTCCAGTGAAGGGTATATGAAGGGACAAACTGATTATTATTTTATTAGGAAAAAAACAGTAAATGAAAATTGAATTTGAGAAAAAAAAATCACAAGATAAACTCCTTATATCAAAATTTAAAATTTTCCACTTGGTTTTGACAGCTGCTGTTTTTATTATTAAAGGTTTTGCGGAGATACTGCATTTTGATGTTAACATATGAAAATACGTTGACTGGCACAGAAAAACAAACTCATAAATTTCAACTTTAAGTATCTGCTTTAATATATTATTGTACTTTATTGGCAATATTCCACCAGCAAATGTCTTTTTATTATTGTATCCCCTCTTTGCAATAAAGAGGAAAGCTGTTGACTGGCTTCCACTTTGGGAAATATGAAATCATTGTTTCTTGCTAGCTGTGGGCAATAGTTTTCAAGCTATACTGAAGTTTTTTCTGTGCTTGGAAAAAATATATATAGCAAGAAATATGCTAGTACTTTTCATAAATTTTCAATACGTGGATACAGCAAGATAATTTCCAAGCATAAACAGACCCAGCAGAGGAAATATATTATCTTAAATTCCACTGTGTGACAAAAGATGGGATGTTTAATAGTGTAAAACAAGCAGACTTCAGTCTAGTATGGTATGAAATTTGCAAGAGAAACTTTCTATTTTACATAAGTAGTCTAACATCTTTGGCTAAATTCTGTACCCCTAACTGAGGCAAATCTCTTATCAGCTTCAGAGAAATCTTTGCCTGACTACAGATGTACTGTTAAATTCATTCAAAACTTTAGGATATTTGAGTAGCTGGAAAACCAGTGAAAAGGAGACTCGAGGCCTTTATCCTAAACTCCACTAATAGGGTAAAATAAGGAAAACTGTGGTGAAAACTTTGAGACAAAAGACCACAACAAGCCACAGATACTGCACCAACTGCTTGTATGGGTAATGAGTACAGCTGCTAACCACACTGCATCCAAGGATCCACAACAAAACTTAATGACTCACTGACATATAGAAAGTTGTCTGCAGAAGGAGGCTCTTAAAGTCGTTGATGGTTTCAGTCGAGTTCCCAGTGGATATAGGTCAGCTGCAGTAAGTGCAGTGAAATGTGATGGTGTAGGACTGTCTTAAGTATCAGCGATCACAAAATGAGAGCTGTGGTGAATTAAGAAAGACAGCAGAACTGCTACCCTGGATCTCCATAGGGAAGCCTCTGACCTGTTTAGAGGCCTGGTTGCCATGGTCCCTTGGGAGGTGGTTCAGAAAGGGAATGTATTCCAGGAAGCCTGGGCCTTCCTGAAGAGGAACAAAAGCCTGAAGGCCTGATGTGCAGAAAGTCAAGTTGTTGGGAGAGGAGGTCAGCCTGGCTGACCAAAGACCTTTTTCAGGAACTTGGAAAGAGAGTTTATGAACTCTGGTTAGTCAGCTCAGGAAGACTGTAACAGTATTACCAAAGTGTATAGCAAGAAAGTTATAACGACCAAAGCCCAGCTGAAACTCAATTTGGCCGGTGCAGTAAAAGACAATAACAAATGCTTTTATAAATACACTAACAGCAAAGGAAGGAGTAAAGAGAATCTCCATCTTGTACTGGATGTGAAAGGAAATGCGGTGACAAAAGATAAGGATAAGGCTGAGGTACTAAATGCTTTTTTTGCCTTAGTCTTTATTAGTAAGGTCAATTTTCTCCAGGTACAATCCATTTTCTTCATGGATTGGAAAATTGTGACTGGGAGTGATATGGGAAAATGTAAGTGATCTGCTACATCATTTGAATGTTTGTAAATCTATGGTGATGGATGGGATACACCCAAGGGATAGAAGGAGTTGGTGGAGAGATTTGCCAAGCCACTGCTCAGCAAGGCTAAGAGTCGGATGCGACACTTGGGTTGCAACAACACCCTGCAGTGGTGTGGGCTTTTGGAAGAGTGGCTGAAAATTTGTCTGTCAGAAAAGAACTCAGGGTGCTGGTTGACAGTTGGCTGAGCATGAGTCAGTAGTGTGCCCAGGTAGACAAGGAAGCCAATGGCATCCTTCATCAAACCAGGGAAGAGACTGTCCCTCTGTATTCAGCTCCTTTTGTTAGGGACTGAATTTTCTTACTGACTTACTAAGGAGTATACCTTTGGCCCACGTTAACAATATACTTTATTCATTATCAAGAAATAAAAAAGTATTTGTTGTTTGCTTTGCTATTCTTTTATTTGCATTCAGCATGGTCATGAGTATTATTGCTCAGAACCATCAAAAATACTCTTATTTTAGTCTGAAATAAAATATTAATTACAGTACTACTACTGCCATGCAACGAGGAAAACAAACAAACAAAAAACCCCAAAAAACAAACAAACATGCATAGTTTGTCTCCCTAAAACCATAAGTAGTTGACTGTTTACCAAAATCATTATGAACTATTGCTTCTGTGAGAACATACTATAATGAACCATGAGTAAATTTACATATTCATCAAACACTAGCATAAAAATCTGAACCCACTTAGAAATGCACCACTGTTTCTGTTTCCATCTTCAGTAGATAACTTTAGCTTTTCAATTGTAGGACTGGGTAACAGGATTTAAAAGATCATAGAATCATAGAATAACCACGGTTGGAAAAGACCTATAAGATCATTCAGCCCAACCGTCCACCTATCACCAACAGTTCTCTTTAAACCACGCCCCTTAACACAACATCTAAACGTTCCTTGAGATTGATATATGAGGTCAGTATAAAAGAGATCTGCACTGAGGCCCTGATCAAATGACGTGACTAAACTTAAAAGAAGTTTTTGTATTTGCTTTTTGGGGAATAGTTATTTTACTTGTAAATCTAGATTTTATATTTTTGGGGGGGGAAATCATGTTTCCCATGACTTTTGAACCATTCTTCCTTCCTCAGTGAATGATCACATCAGCTAATAACATATCTCAAAGATACAGACATTCCTGCTTCCCAGTCTCTTCCACTTCCTTTCATTACTCTCATCAGTTTTTTCACTTCCCATTCCTGTGCTAGCAACAGAATTTTTCTGCCATTGTTACTGTTGTTGCAAAGTAACATACTGTGATTTTTTCACAGCTACAAATCCAATGCTTTGGAAAACAATTAAGAGCAGAAGTAGAAATCCAACTTGAGAAGCCAGGGTTCCATTCACAGATGTAATGCCAATATGTTCATCTCAACCTCTCAGCCTTCCTTAAGTCTAAGCAATTTTGCAAATGAAATTCATACATAAACAGTGCAGTTGTGCAAAGAAACTCACTTATTTTCTCTAGACTAAGTCCTGATTCTAGGAATCTTTTCTCAGAAAATTTGAAACCAGAAGAAAAGGCACGTCAATTTAAGAACCGCAAGCATTTTAAGCTCATCACACAGTGCTTTTCAAAATACTCTTTTCCCAGATTCCGCCCTGATGACTTGAGGTCAATTATGTTTGCTCATTGTCGTTCTTTTTCACAAGGCTTTCAGTACATAACAGTCACTACAATATATTTGAGAACTCTGAACATGTCTGTTTTACTTGCTTTGCTGAAGAGAATCCTAGAAGGCCTTCTTGGCACACAGTCATTGTGACTTCAAGGCTACCAGCCTCGTTGAATACATCAAATGATCCAATACAGATACGCACAGAAAGAACACTCCACCCTAAGATGCAGTAAGATGCACTTTATAGGGAGCTGATAACACTCCTCCTACCAGTTACTGATTAAGGTGGTGAAACACACTGCCAGCCAACAGCAAGGACCCTTGAAATTCACTAACAAGGTGAGCTGTTGTGTTCTTTAGAATTGGACATCATACATCTACTCTTATTATAATATATGACAGATAAATAGATAACCACCAGGCTCACAAACTGTACAGCTTCCTTCCAATGAACACCAGGAAAAAAAGAAGCTACTTACCAAAGCGCAAATAGACTTCTTCCAAAGGTGTTTACACAGATATGCACATCACCAGCACACAGGTTGTTTTCTTCTGAGCTCAGACCTTGTCCATTAGTGCCTGCAATGGTACATGCTGCAGCTGTCCATGCTCTGCATCAAGGCAATGAAGAGTTTTAGTCTTTCCACATCCTGTCAACAGTGAAGCGTGAGATGTGCCAGATATCAAAAATGGAGCGATGAAGGTCATATATGATACATTTTTGAAGCACTTTACTTAATTTTCTTCTCCCAGTTTGCAGATAATTCATATCCATGTTTCAGTGTGTGCATCTCAAAAGCAGGGTACGGTTCAAAGTGAAACCATACACAAGAATCCTGAGCAAATCACACTTGAAGAATAAATTTAATGAGTGCAGAATCTGCTCAGGGGCTCCAAATAAGTCTTGCAAACATATAAGAAGTCTGAAAACAGTGCCCAGAATCCATGTCTTGAATGGATATGTATTTCAGGAAGCCACCTCTGTTCTGTAGAGTACGGTCACATAATTGCAGGGAATCCATGCTGGTTGCCCCATCATGCCCTCCAGAGATCCATTTGGAAATGTGCTTCGTTTAACAGTCAGATGTTGCCCACTCATTCCTTACAGCTGGGCAGCGTGGTCAAGCAAGCTTCTTTGGCTTCTGCTTTTACTGGCATTGACACGGGAATCCTCCAGGCAAAGCTCTTCTCTTCACACATGAAGCAAAATGCCCTGTCCATCTTGGCAGAATTTGATATTTTCTGTATGTGAGGGCTGAATGCACAATGGCCAGTCTACCTGAAAGAGAAAAGATCGTAAAAGCTTGCTCAAGTCTGTCAGTCAAACACAAAGAGCTTCACCTTTTAGATTAAGATCAGATAAACCCACTTCCCATTTCTGTCCCTGATATAAAGGTGGAAAACAAAGTCACACTGCAGCAAGGTCATATAAATAAACAACAAACAAACCTTCATTTGATTTACAGAGAGCCACATCTGCAGGTGGACAGCTGTTCAAAATGCAAACTCAGCTTATCCCTTGGAAACTTTTATTTTCATTAAGATTATTTTACAAAGAAGACTTGAAGCAAAGAAGTAAAAAACTAAAGCCCCAACAAAATATAAACTGTTTACTTCCTGATCTATCCCATTCCACTGACTGAAAGATAAAAGGCATTTTTAATGCAACTTTGGGTATGGCTGGATTCTGTATTTGTCTTTATTCTCTCCAATATTTTTTTTAACAGACAGATGAATGGGATGACTTTACTTGATTCATTGGCACTGTTAGAGCACAGACTTCCTTAACTGCAATCATAAATGGCTTCAAGATTCGAAACAAGTGTTCCAGCATGGACCATTGAGCAGAATGGAGAACAATGCCTTTCCCACTGTCACCACACAAGATATATTTAATGATTGCCACCGTACATTCTGATCAAAAGTGGTTTTAGTCATTTACTACATGGAATTCCATCTTGTTTATATACTCTGAAAAAGCTGCACAGACAGTTGTAGCTGCTTTTTGGGATTCAGAACTTTAAAGTGATCACAGAAACATCTTTTATAGACCAAATCTTCCTACCTCCTTTTCTTTTCCGTTGCTATTGTCATGTATTTATACAAATATCTTGAAATACAATACTTCAGCACTAGAAATGCTAATTATTGGCTAGGAAAAAGCATTCAATCTGTAACAATTTAAGTTTACTGCTGCTATAAAAATATTACACCACCACTCCACTTGCAGCTGCTCATGAAAGCCACAGTACACAACGTCCTGCCATTTTCAGGGCTCTGAAGCATTTTTCAGCAGGCAATATTTAGAGCTGCTTGAAAAAGAATAACTTTTGTTTTTTTCAAAATTTTATTTTTGCCTGTTTGCAGATGAAAGCTAATACTTGCAAAGTGCCTGGAATGTTTTAATAGATTTTGAATTAATTAAACTACGGTATTGACTTTGAGAACATATTCTAGAGAAAATAATATTAAAACTGTTAAATAGAATATTTTGATACTGTATTAAATAGCTGTTTTTCTAAACTGAATAGCAGATTTTTGAAGAAGAAGGTACGAGGACATCATGATATTTTCCTTCAGTCATTTACTGAATACCTTCTCTTTTTTAGTGTCTGTATTGTGCTAATGCAGCTGATCAAAGAAACAAAATGAAATTTAAAACAGGAGTAAAGGAGACTTTAAATATAATGTACTTCCATTAAGAGGTGTGATCCCAACTTCTCATTTGTAGAAAACAGAAGTTTTTCCAATATCTAATCACTAAAAGTTTTTCTCTGCTAAAAGTTTCTCTCTCGTTTTTGTTAAACAGTTTCCAGTGTTCGTACCTGTTCCAGGGATAAAAGTTTTACAATACAAGGGCACCCACAGCACTACTTGTCTGCCTTGTGAAGCGCAGCAGCTTTTTGACAAAGTTTGGGAAGATAACCCAACATCATTTCATTTCAGCAAGAAATTCACTAGGCAATTGAAAGCTGACCCACAGGCAGCAGCGTGGAATAGAGACATGCCACCATGACCAAGAACAGCTGAGCTATGGGCACTCGCAGGGCAGACCATCTGCTGGCACCCTGCTGCTAAAGCTTGACAAGTTGCTTGCTCCTCGTTGGGGCTCAGAGCACAAGTGAACATGCGGCAGAACCTGATCTGAACTCTGATCTGCATGCTCCTGACCTGCACCTGACAGCAAGAAGTATAAGACAGAATCAAGTATATGTAAACTACAAGCCAGTTCACATCAGAAAGCATAAAGGCAACTCTAATCAGCCCTGCCTCTGTTCCACAGATGATGCCTCCCTGTACCTGTGTTGAGCTCTTAAAAGTATATGGACTCACAGAAATAAGGAACAGTTTTAACACAGATGCATTTGCAGCAGGAACCACACAGATTCTGACCCAGGTATCTTTCTTTCCCCACATCCTATACGTAATACTGTCTAGAATCTGTGGTGGTGGTGTTTTGAAACGCTTAACAACCTCGTGCCCAAGCACTCCTCTAAGCAGCCATTTTGCAGACTACTCCTTGGATTCGAGAAAATGCCGTTACTCCAGGAAAAGCAGATCACTTATTTCTGAACGATGGTTTCTGTCCTCAGACTGTGTACTGTACCCTTAATTGTGCAGTTTGAAAAAGGTAGGTGATATCCCCGGGATTTCTCTAACCTTTATTTTAGCACACTTCAGGATAGTAACACGGTAATCAATTAAAGCATGCTGATGGCACATGGGGAGCCCTAAATCTCTTATTGACAGCTCATCAGGGAAGTCAGCACTTTTTGTAATTTTCCATTTAGATGACTCCTTTGTACAAAGCAATCTCAAAGACTCAACTGTTTGTTCGCTGTCCCGTGACCCTGCGATGGAGTTTACAGAATTTATACATTTTAATTTATCTTTCTTCTGAAGTCCAAACTGAGAAAGCTAAAACTATGTTGACTTTATGAGGACAGGTAGGTTCATCTCCAGGCGAAAATAATCATAAAAAATAAGGAGTAAAAATTCTACTTCTTTAAATTTGGTTCTTATTTCTTTGTACTACATTTTCTAACAGCTCAGTGAACATGGAGAACACAATTTTGTTCTGTAAAAGAATTTCATTTCATGGGATGCAGCCTAAGGCTGTAATTTGTTCACAGATACGATGCACAATTTCAACTAATCTTCTTCATCAACTAAATTCATTTTCTCTTTTCTAAATTGGTAGGTAACATACAACTGGTTTTACAGGTATTATCTTTTCTATAAATACCACATGAAGTCTCTTGATAAATAAGTTACAGAAAATATGAATTCCTCTAAAATAAAAATGTCAGCAAAATTTAAATGATCAAAAGCAAATTATGTTAAGAAAAATAGCTATGAAAAAATTCCCTTTAAATTTAGAACATTGTAAAGAAAACAGTTTCCTCTGCGAAGAAACCTCATCTCTCTGTAGCAGAAATACTTGGAAATAAGAAATGCTGTTTTTTAGGTATTTATTGCAAAGTACAGGGTAGAGAGGAAAAGGAAAGGTGAAGCCTTTTGTTAGCTAAGACTCACTTTCCATGCAACTGCAGTGCTGTGACATTTGCAACAAAGCATAAGAACACAATAAATGTGATATACTGAGAGAGCTTTCTGACATACCTTTTTTTATCCTTGAACTCTAAACAAGGACTCCTTCCCCCCGTCTGCCATTATAGACACACTTGAAGTATTAAAATGCAGTAACTTCAGATGGATTTAAATTGTTGTGCAACAATGAATTGCTGTTCTTCGGAATAGCTATACCTGCTTCAAACTGAGGAATGTGAACTATCAATCTAGAGCATTCCCTGAGCCTCATGTAAAGGTCAGTTATTTTCTGCTGTACATGCAAACATTCTACATGGTGTCTCACTTTCATTTTCAGTATTGAAAATAGCACTGAACAGGTGAGCAAATTTAATTACGTAAGAAAGGGATGGAATTATTACTAACAGCAGTGCTCCTACCAATGAATTCAAACAGTGAATCCATATTGTGTGTCTGATTATGCCTAATGAAGTCATTAAACATCTGAAATAATCAAAATAGCTTTGTCAACCCAAAACAGTAGCTTCCTACTCAAAATAGCTCCTCCACGTTTGGCTCTTAATGTCGAGACCCAGAGAGGAAGACCTTGAACAATTAGAAATGAAAAAAAACAAAAGGTGTAGATTGTACTAGTGCAGTGGAAAGGAGGAGAGAGATTCTGACTGAAGAATCTAGTATTCCTAATAACGACTAATGTATCCTCATCCTGTTTGAATACATTCAAACTATTTGGTATGCTGGGAGGTGCTAGGCAATGCAGCAAATGGAAGAGTCCAGTCAAAGTGTCAGTCTGCAAGTAGATTTGAAAGGGTAGAAGGAAAAAAAAAAAAGTATTTCTTAACTGAAGAAATGTTATTCCAATACGGATCCCAGGAATTCGTATCAGAGACGTAAAGTACGTCAAGGTGACATGCTGAGACAACACTGATGCTGGAATCCTTGAGTCATTCCAGCAATGACCTAGTGAATCCTGCTGAAAGGCGTGCTGCAGTTAGTGCTGAATCAGATGAGCTCAGTAATCTCACTGCCAATCAGTGGAAAGCAGTGTGCTGTTCCCCTGGGCAGACAGTGAGCTTAAGGAATGGCAGGAACACAAAAGACAAACCCAACAACTGTGAAGTCCAGGGATAACATTTAACCAAAACCAAGAAGTTCTGATGACTGCTCTTTGAAATATACTTAAGGATAAATCCTGCATAGGAAACATCCTTGCTGGGTGCATTCTGTCCCAGTAAATTCAGAAGCACACTCCATTTTAGGCTGACTAATTCTCCAGATTGCTTGCCAGTCACTGTAACAAACATTAGAAAAACAAATAATAAGGATCCAGACCTTGCCAATATTTTTTGCCTCATCAGCTACAGTTCTGTATTCTTCCTTTGAGTATAACTCTACTTTCCATCTACAGCCATCAAATTCTTTATTGTAGTGATTTTAGTAAAGAATAGGAATTGTTAAAACACTTAGGCAGGAAATTGGGAATTCAGACAATCCAATTCTAAAGATCAAACATTTCATTTTCCATTCTAACACCTGTATGTGTCAAAAACAGAAAATATCATAGAATGGTTTGGGTTGGAAGAGACCTTTAAGGTCATCTAGTTCCAGCCCCACTGCTGTAGGCAGGGCCACCTCCCACTGGAGCAGGTTGCTTACAGCACCACGCAGCCTGGCCTTAACTCCTCCAGGGGTGGGGCATTAATGCAAACTATTACTACAGAAAAATACCTTTAACTTGAAAACAAACAAACAATCAAACAATAACCCCACAGCAAAGCAATTACAAAAGAGAGAAAGAAAGAAAGAAAAAAACAACAGCTCTTTTTTTGAGATTTGTTGAGACTTCCAAGGTCTTCTTTTCCAAATTCCTATTGTTCAGAGAGCAACACGTTGGTGGAAAGACAAGAGGGCAGCGAGAAGCTGGCTTGTTCTGCTTAGAGAAGAGGAGGGGTATCCCTGGGCTCTGCTCTCTGGTGACAGCAACAGGAGCAGAAGGAGCAGCACGGAGCTGAGCCAGAGGAGGGTCAGGCTGGGTGTCACAAAAGGTTCTGCACCAAAGGGTGGTCGGGAACTGGCAAAGTGAAGGCTGAAGCATATCTTAAAAACAATTAACTTACATAATCAAAACTGTGTCATTTCTTCTTATGTAGTTTAAGAACTCTTAAATGACACCTCACTCTTGAAAGGATTGGTTATGCTTTTCAAACTGTTCAAAGGTCTCTGGATCTGGCTCTGTACCCAGATTTTTTTTCTGTTCACTTTGTTTTATGGATTTTTCCATGGTGGAGTTTTCTGTGGTGTCACCTTGCTTTATTGCAATGAGGTCACCATAGTGAAGCATGAGGATGTGCTGACAGCCTTATGAGGACATACGGTATCTACTGGAAACTTTAAATGCAACCCCCAAATAAAAGCTTCTTCAGGCTGGAAAGATCAAGTCTCGCAAAATTCTGGTATGCAGCTTTATGCCTGACTCCAGCCACAACCCGTGACTGCTGAACAGTTCTGTCTTTTCAGAGATATGTAACAGAGATAAAAAAAACCTGAAGATTATAGAGTATCAATAAGCTGCAGCAACTTTATTGCTTCTGATAGGAAATTCTCCTAGGATTTTACAGAAGCTTAATAACTACGACCAATGCAATCTTCATGGCACAACACAAAACGTATGACTCTCCTGGAAGATTTCCCAGAGCACAACTCCTCTGTGAGTTATCAGGGAAGTAATTAAGCAGTGAAACTTTGTTGCTTTTGATGAAATGGTCTCACAAGGATACTCCGATGACCAGCAAATCAGAAGGAACATGTCCTGCTTCCCTTCCCACTTTCACTGTTGTATTTGTCGTGCTTTTAACTGCCTTGGACATACAAAAAGGTAGAAGCAGTAATCCAAGTGACATTTACAGGCTGTGGCCAGTTCACCGAGCACATCTCATAAATTCACATTTGCCCATACTTCTCATTAATGAGGCCTTATAAAAAACTTTAATTCTGGACAGTCTCTCTGGATTATAACACCTATCTGAACTTCTTAGTTAATGATGCTGTTACTACCATGGGTAATACGGTTAGTTCGAAAAAGATCAATAGGACCCCAAGATCCTACACAGCCAGGAAGCAAAGCCTGCAAATGCAGAACTAACACACTGATATTGCTGCAGTAATCACTGCCAACATTAGTCCGGAAAAAAAAAATTCCCAAACTGTTCCAAAAGTCCTCACTACCTACACACACCCAATAATGCCTGTTCTAAGAGTGCTGAATATTAGGAGCTCACCCAAATCTTTAACAAGCTCCTCTACCTTAATCATCATATATTATTTTCTACTTCTAAATATCTTATTTAGCTCTGTGTCAAATCTCTTCATCAAAACACAAAATATCACTAAGTTCTTTAATACCAGGGATTTATGTTTTACCTTAACAATGTTACCTGCAATTATTTACACAGCACTATCTGACACAAACAAGATGTTATCTGTGAAGCTCACACGAAAATCCATTAAAGCAATCTTTCAGGGACAGTTTAAATATACTGTTCCCAAGGTAAACTTCTTTGCTGTAACATAAATATGAATTTGCAAAAGCTTCTAAGTAATAATTTACTACTTTACAAGGTTGGCTTGGTAAACAGTTGTACAGCGATTCTGGCTGAAACACAATTACACACCTAAAAGACAGCATTCTCAATGCACTTGTTCTTAGATCTCATTCTGAAGACAAGCTCTCCAGATTTCTACTATATATTCAGCTGATGAAAGAAAAATAACACACAAAAAAGAATAGTTGGGCATAGATACTAAGGTATTAACCCAAAGTAACATGGGTTTGGGGTTCTGAACAATCAGATAACGTGGAGGCTGCTCAGCTGTTATGACCAGGAGAATGACTGTGCGAAGCACTTCCATGAAACTTTCTGATCATTCACAGAAAGGATCTTTCCAGTCTTTAATAAATCTTTCATTTGGAAAACTACGAACTACAGAGTATTTGAACAAATAATGTATTTCAGATTTTGTCTATAACCTCACAGCCTATAAATAGATGGAGCTTTATTCTGCTGCTGGTTCATGCTGAGTGCCAGTAACCCAACGGACTCTGATGTCAATCAGTGTAAAAGAAGATGTTCTCTTCCATGGCACAACCACTTCCTGCAATTAGAACCAGAGCTTTATTTGCACACAGCCTAATGTTACACTGGAACCTGCTGGCATGTCATGCTGCTGTTAGAAAGACCAAGATATTCTCCATCTCAGCAGACACTGTACAGGTCTGTTACTACCTATTCCCTACATAAATTAGGGCACAAGAAGAACATAGGCATAATTCTCTCTGCAAACACTGGAACAACCATGGAATTATTCAGTTTGTGTACTGTCTGTGCCTTCCTGTACTCTTCAGGCAGGAAAACACTTTAAGAATCGAGATGCCTTTCAATCTCCCTTCCCATATTTTCTCCCCCCAGCATCCACCCCAAGCCAGGGGGTATTTCTGCACCGGATCATATCAATGACATGTCTCCACAAGCTCTTGTAGCTGTGCTGCCAGTTCTATTGATCGCACTGAAAGTCTCAATCAGCTTTTGCTGGTACTTTGGAAAGCAAGCAGGAAGGGAAGGAATAAGAAAATGCACAGTCAGGAGCAGGGAAGCAAGCAGAGATCACCATCATTTTAAAGTGCTATGGAATTAAACTCACAGCTTCTCAACTGAAGGTGAATAGTACAGCAGTACAGGCTATATTTGGCTGGAGAAGGAAGAAAGGAACCTCGACGAGCACAGACACACGGTGCCAATACTGGCACAGCAGACAAGCTATGTGGGTACACAGCTACCTGACTCAGATAACAAAGTTATCTGCTTCTTGATTTTACTGCCCAAGTAAAGGTTCTTTCCTGAACTACATTATGCAACGCTGCAATCATCAGTGGTACCCGAGCCCTGCTACATTCAAATCAAGATCATTTCACTGTATTTTCATTAACAAAAGATGAAAGCAGTGTTCATGTAGATGTCTGTTACAGAATATTGTAATAAATAGGAACAAAAGCTTGTTCCTTTTCCTTTTTTTTCCTGGTCTGCAGAAATCTAAACTGATAGAATACATTTGGTGAGTTTCTCTGCAGAAATCGTAACATGAGCAAACACACCAGATCTTTGAAAGCTGCAATCACCTTTGATGATGACACAGTAAATAATGAAGAATTCCCAGTCTTCTAATTAACATGAGAAATGTTCGCAGTTCTTTAGATATGCTATTGCAATGTGACTAGAAAAATCAGGAGAGGTAGACTGAGAAGCTGAATATTCTGACAGTTTAATTGGAATTTATTAGGAGAAAGTACTGCTGCATCATCCAGAGAATTCATCACAGACTGAAGACATAAAAGTGCACAAGATCCAAGTGTATCCTGCAAGTTTCTTTCTTTACTTTCACCCTCCATGCAAGTGTAACACTTATTGTATCTACTATAAACACACTTTAAGCAGTGTATTTGTCTGTCACTTTCAAGGCACTACTTTCATACCACTAAGAATGCCACTTGCATGATGGTTCCCTGTACTCCTCATCCATACTTGTACTGGCACATCTTCAAGCAAATACATACAGTTGGAGGAAGACCAGAGACACACCAATGCAAGCAACTAAAAACTTCACAACAAAAAAAATCTCTATAATCTGTTTAGCACTGAAGTATCATAGGGATAGATATTTTACCTAGAGGCTAAAACACTTTCTTTTTTTTTTTTTTTGTAGTTAGAAGAAACTCTCTTCCAAGTCAGATACTGAGATTAAAGATTCTATCTGATGGATCAGTGGATGAAGCAAACTTAACAGACTAAGACATGTACATGTAGATGGAACTACCACATGATGTGGAAACGTAACTGAAAGTGGTATACAGAGGTAATCAGCTACTGCATTCCCAGCCTCTTCTTTGCTACCATGCTTGCAGCTCCTGCCTAAAACTGAACCTCATGCATATCCACATTGGAGCTGCACAGGACACCTAACCTCAGCTCCTGCTTCCATGGCCCCTGTGCGGTACATATTGCCTGGGGGACAGCTGCTCCCTGCAGCAGGTCTTTGCCATTTCAGCCAAAGCAGTCTTGGCTCTGCTCACCACTGGAGGCTTTACTCCCTGTAGGCACTCCATAGGTACTGAAACAGCCCTGCATTCACATGTTGAAACTGGATGCCAAATCCAAATTAAGCAACAGAGACCAAGCCATGACCCAGCTTGGATTTGTCTCTTTCTTCCAAGCCCTGCCCTGCCCTTCCACACACACAGAAAGCCCCAGACAAAAAAAAAAACAAACAAAAAACAACAACAACAACAACACACACACAAACAACCAAAGCAGTTCTCTTTGGTACTAAAAACATGCCTTGATCGTTTCCTTTTTGGGTGGGTAGGCAGCCAGGGGAAGATTTCTTTCATGAATTAAGGACAGCAAACTTTCCCACTGTGAGCAAAGCACACATGTAGTCTTTGAGGAATATTAGGGATGTCCAAACATGGTCATTCTGGCCACGTTGGCCACTCGTGGTCAAACAGTGCTAGAGAGCAGTGCATCCTGTTGAGTTTGTTAAGTGCCTAGAGCTGCAGAATGGAAACTCATGGTACTGAGCAACTTGCATTGAAGTGATAAAGAAATTAATGGCTAGCATGGTGGAAAGAGAGCAAGTCTTTTAAACATCATCTAAAGGATAAATGAAAACCAGCTTTAACACTCTAATTGGCTGTGCTTTAATGCAGTGATTACAAAATACAGGAGTTTGACTTGAGATGAATCTTCTCTTAAAAACTTATCTTATAAAAACATATTCATTAAATAACAGCTCTGCTTCTATTGCAAAAAATAGAGCATTGCTTTTCCTGGTGAAAGAATGTAAGGTATTCTGCATTTCTTAGCATCCCAAGTTTGTCTGGCTAGATTTCCACATTCCAGGGGAACATTACATAGCAATAAAAAGAAATGTTCACATTGCTTAAAGGCTTTGAACTTACTATACTTTCTTTCCTCTTTAGTTGCAAATAAATACATACCAGGATGGCAGCTGGTAAAGGAGGTGCCAGGTACATAAATCAAACAGACAGAGCCTTGAGGGGAGAAGGCCTCAAATGATAAATAATTACCAATTCTACAGAGGTTGATTACTGCACATCTGATTAAAACAAGACCTGGATTAAGGCACAGACCTGAGCAGATAAAAAAAAAAAAAGAAAAGAAAAAGAAAGACAAAAAAGTAAAAATAAAAGCTTCAGCTTCAGTGCCTGAGCTGAGTTCCAGTGCAAGGCTTCTGGGCACCGCAGTTCTGCATGAGAGACAGACAGCAGACTCTGTCTCCTGTGCTGTGAACCCTTTGCTGTCAGGGTCTCTTTTGACACACCTGCAAGTTGGGAGTTTTAATATCTCACATAGCTCTGGAAAGTTCCAGTTTCTGGGTGTCATCTCATAGATTTTCTTTCACGCCACCTTTATTGCTGTAGTACTCAAACACTCTCCACTCATGCACTAAAAGCTTAACATCTAACATAATTGCAGTTCAGTCTTTGTCGGAAAAAATTAACTCGTGGAAGTTGCTTTTCTGCAGCATGATAGTTGCCACTCACTTTATAGTTTTTTTATCCTCCTTTTTATTCCCTTTTACTGAAATAATTTCATAATAAATATTGATACTGTTAAAAATGTTTTCTCTTCCGTGATTTAATGGGAACATATTTTCTAATAAGTTCTTCAGCATTTTAGACTTATGCCAGTGATAATTTATTGTAATTGCTTTGAGTTAAATCAGAGCACATCTTTTCAAATGCAACATTTTTACACACTGTCAGAAGCTTAATATTTTAGTTTTAAAGGGATAAATTTGAAGCACCAGACTTCACTTGACTTTTCCAATACTGAACCAATAAAGTGAAATTATGACACTATGAAATTTTTAGTCTCTGAATAACCCAAATACGTCTTAGTACACCAATTATTAGTTAGCTGAAAGGATGAAAGGAATAGCTGACCTTAAAACAAAGAGAGATACCAGATTCTAAAAGCATAGCTCTTGAACTTTGCCTGTGAAATAAACAACATGGTTTTCCAAAGCAAGCCACTTTAAAATATTAATCAGATGTGTAATCAACACTTTCAACTACAGACTGCTTATTCAGATTCTTAATCTTTAGGTATTATGTTCTCAACCAAAACTTCAGGGAAATAATGGTGAGGGGAGCTGATGAAGCAAGGAATACCAGTGTACCTAAGGATACATCCTTAGCTGAAATGATCAGTAGTGCAGATAATCACACAGCCTGTGGATCATGAACCTTAAGGCAAACTTTAGAAAAAAAACACACTGGTTCCTATGCAGGTAGTGGCACAATTGTAGCAACAAGCCAGGATCACAACTTTTGAACTTCAAAAAGTGATTCAAAACCTCTACAACCCACAGATAAATTTGAACTATGCTTAATCGTAAAAGTAATTAAAGCTCCCTAATGTACTTCAGCCACAGGTAGGGGTAAAAGAGATTTAGTACCACGGTTATGAAAAAAGGTTACTAACTGGGCCTGATGGAAATATTCTGCTCTCTAACCGGTGATGGGATAAATTCATTTGCTGGAACGTCCTGGTTGCATCTCAATACTACGTCCACATCCAATGCCAGCACAGGGACATTACAGACACCCTAGCAGCCCTTTTTACATTATTGTAAATGTCGACGTTTTTACTAGTGTCTTTATAGATATTTGAGTATCCAACATAAAATATTCCATCACAAAGGGGAATGCTAACAAGAAGCTATAATGCAGCACGCCAAAGGCGATGATCAGGCAAAGGAGAAGAACTGTGAAGGATATATAAATACATTTGGTTTTTCAGTCTAAAAGGTTACAGCGCACACATGGACCCAAAATGCAGTTCTGCCATTTGCAGCCCTGACTCTAACATCTGCTGATCTGTGATACTAGTGCACTCGTGTTAGGAAAGATGAACTCAGCCACACCTATTCCAAATAAAGCACAGTCTGTGAGGCCAAGAGCCAGAGACGTTTAATACATGCTGACACTGTTTTCTTAATGCTGTACTGGTGGAGTTTTCACTTGAAAATAATGGACTCCACTGAAGATACCTTCTGTGATGCTTTGTGTAGAGTCCCAGTGGAATGGAAAGCTTTATGACCACATGGGGCTTTTACCACAAATGCCTGAAGGAATATATAGATGCACATAATCGAAGGAGAGTTAAAGCAAACTTGTTTCACAACACCTCCAAATTCTGATGGGGTTCAAATGTCCTCTAACATTAAGAAGACAAATAGGAAAAATATCTACCCAGAATCAACCAACGAATGTCTATGGTTTCTAAAGAATAAAATCAGACAACTTTGTAAAGATCAACCACAACTTGTCTGTAAACTTGCACAGGAGAAAAAAAAATTGCCCAGCATTTAATATAATGAATATCAGCAGTAACTTAGAGCTGTGCAGTACAAAAGCCCTGGAAGAACACATCCAGTAGAGCACATGGTCCCATCATGATCTCTTTGCCAACACGTACAAAGGAAACATGGGATGGGTAAGGATAACTCCACCTCACTACAGTACTAAGAGAAATCTGTCTCCAGCTCATATCTTGTGATTTTATTCCAAATGCCCCTAAACTGACACATGTCCAACAACACAGTGGGACAAAACTTCTGTAGTACACTGAACTGAGCAGCTGCAATGGCACCATATGACAAAACCGTGGAACAGCAAAAAGAGCACAAGAAGCACCAAATTTTCAAGAGGCAAAAAAGAGTTCTGAATTCTTCTGGAGTCAGAGTTGTACCCAATGCTAATTTGGTCAAAGTCAGCAGAAGTTCAGTAGAAGTTCTGCTACATTTTTAGTCAAAAAGAAACCCAAGCAAACACAATCCGTGAGTCTGAAGTAAAACAAATGTATTAATTTACAGCACAGCTAAACTGAGTAGCCACATTATCCTGAAGGCAGCCTGCTAACTCACAGAGTCGGAAGTAAATAAATCACATATGACTGTGATAAATGATCAGTGCAGGATGTGTCAGAGTGCAGGCCTGATCAGCCATCATGCTGAAAAGCATGCACTACCATGGGAGGTTTGGGAGCCTGCAAATATGAAAGAGACTCTTGTTAATGTCAGAAGTAGGCAACTGATTTGCCATGAAATAGTACAGAAGCAGAGCTTGGCCCACTGCACGCTGCTGAATGATCAACAAGCAGGTAGTGAGGTAGCATGTTCTTTTTTCCTAGTGTGCCAGCTGGTGCTGCTGTACTTCTTGTTTATTTTTTTTTTATTATTTTTTTTCCCAGAACTGTAAATTCCAGTTATTTTTTCCTGGAGTTACTTATTAATAATATCGTGAATGATTTAACCCAAGACACATAATTCACTTCATTCTCAACATCCTAAATGCTTCATGCCAGCGTTAACAGAAACTGATACTCAGAATCTTTCCAACCCAAAATAAAGCACCACTGGAATAGCCTGTGTGGCAGAAGGCTACGTACTAAGGGAATGGATCCCACTCCTTTTTACATTTCCAACCTCAGTAACATTTGTGTTCCATTTCGGACCTTTGTGTACCTTCGACAGGTGCAGAGACATATGACTTGTAATTCTATGCTTGAGGGCACGTGCAGAAGAAAAGCTTTATTTTTTTTTTTATTAAAAGGAGATTAACAAGGAAAAGTGTCAAAACAGGAAAAAACCCATCAATATAAACACTGGAAAAAAATAAAAATAGGTGACATTTCACAAAATTCACATGAACATCAATAATGAAAGCAGATTATAGGCCTCAGCAAATCTCAGGACAGACGAGCACAATGGCAGCTGTAACGCACTCAGCTGGGGCTGCAGTCCCACAGAGGGCTGCATGGCACTGCAGCACACACCCAGACACTGCACTACGCAGGTTCTGCTCTGAGTGACACAGGAACACTGCAGTGCACCAGCGCGTGCAGGAGACATGACTCAGGAAGTCAGAGAGGTCTGAGTTTCTGGTGGGGCTGGACTCAGCCCTCAGTGTAAGATTCATCAATGCTGCCAAACTAGGTCGTGGGATCCTGACTGCTGAGGGGATAACTCCAGCAGCGGACTTTAGCTGACAGGTACAGTCTCTTCCCAGCCCCACACCTCGTGTACATCTCCTATTTCTTCTCAGAATTGTAACTGTGAGCTGACAATAATAGTACAGAAGGTCAGTTTGAACTAGAACTGAGGACTGCGCAGAGAATGGATGTAAAGGAGCCAGCCCTCATCTTGTCAAAGTCAGCCTCAGCATAAACATCACATTTCTCCTTTTCAGAACCCAAATCATACGCCAAGACTAACGCCAACCCCAGCCTTACTCAGGTAAGGATTGTAATCCCTCATGGAGTTTACACTGCTTCTTTTCAGAACCTAAATCCTGAGAGCAGTATCAGGGGATGCTGTTAGCCTCCAGGCTAAGACTGTTCAAAGGATATCAGAGAATTGCAGAGGTTAGGAAGGGACATCAAGAGATCAACTAGTCCAGCTCCCCAGAGGTACCCTGCAATTCCATGGGTCTTGAATATCTGCATAGAAGGATATTCCACAATCTCTCTGGACAATCTGCTCCATCACCCTTACTGTAAAAGAAGTTCTACTACTTCTTTGTGTGGAACATCTTACGTTCAAGTTTAGGCCAACATTCCTTGTCTTATCACCACACACCAACAAGAAAAGCCTGGCCTCATCCATTCACTTCCCACCTCCCTTTAGATAAATATTAATCAGATCCCCCCTCAAATACATAGATACGTAGGCATAATACATCCTCTCTCTAGATATGCAAGTATACTATGTTTTTCACTATCTGAAATATCTCATCTCACTTTCTACAGGACTCCAGCATCCTCCTTTCTGAACTTTAAGTCTAAATGTAGGCTGAGACTAAAGCTGCAGAACAGGGCGGTGCCCTCGGTGAAGGAACGCACAGGCAGTGCTCTTACTGCCTCTGTAAGCCACTTGTCAGACACGATGTCCCTCTGTGACTCCGTTTTCTACTTCTTGATCTCTGAATCTCACTCTAGGCTGAGATGAAAGCCATGGGACTCCCCAGTCCCTGAACTTTATTATTTCAAACAGAGGTCTACTTTTACTCCTTGCTTTGCTGCAGCAACATCTTCTGTTCCCTGTTCTTGGTATGTATCTGAGATTTATTGTTCTCAGAAGCCTCACTCGGATCCCATCCCCAAGCACAGCCTAAGCCCCAGGCCAGCAACTCAACCTGTTTAATCAGTGCAGAGAGCACAGTTCCTCTAGCAGCTGTCAAATTACCTTAGCAGCCCTTTTGAGCCTCACTGTTACTGTGTGTTCTGAATCTGTATTTTTCAGGACCTTACTCCACTGGTTGCTGTTGTTCTTTTTAGCCAATGGGGATTTCAAAAGGGAGGTGCTAAGTGTCCTTCCTCTTCTACACGCTACAGTGCTGGGCAGGTTGTTGGCACGCACACGGTGGCTGCCAGCCTCTGGCATCTTCACTGAGTACAAGATACCAGCAATTCAGAAAGATTTCATTCATGCATTCCTGACCAAAATTCTCATGGGGGTGGCACACCTTTGGCACCGTTGAAGAACTAACTCTTGCTTAGCATTTAAGTACATCCATAATATCTTATTTCAAGACAACAGTTATGTGATGTGGTGTTTTTATTTTTAGTGATGTGAAAATCCACATAAAGTCTGTTAAATATCACCTTTAATCAATCTTTTTCAGCCAGACAAAGAAGGACAAACACTTCCATAGATCTTTCAAGATATCTTCTTGATTGGTAATGCTCTATACTAAATTGTCTCTACCATTAAACAAAGAATAGCTTGGCATGGAAGGGATCTTAACATCACTCAGTTCCAACTCTCTGCCATGGGCTGGCTGCCACCCACCAGCTCAGGCTGCCCACCCAGCCAGGCCTTGGGCACCCACAGCTCCCTGGGCTTCCTGTGCCAAGGCCTCATCACTCTCTGAATTTCCTCCTAATATCTAAACTAGATCTCCCCACTTTTAATGTAAAACTGTTTTCCCTTGTCCTGTCACTAGCTGCCTGTGTAAGAAGTTGATCTCCTTCCTGTTTGAAAGCCCCATCTAAGTACTGGAGGGCTGCAACGAGATCTCTCTGGATCTATTTCTTCTCCAGGCTTCCTCAACAAGACCAGCTCCATCAGCCTGTCTCTACAGGAGAGGTGCTCCAGCCCTCTGAGTTCTGTGTTAGATTGCGTCCAGAGGAGGCCACAACTCTACATGTCTTATGCTGGGGCCTCCAGAACTGAACACAGTATCCTAGGTGGGATCTCTCAAGAGCAGAGTACAGGGGAGAATCCCCCTCCCTTGCCCTGCTGGCCACCCTACTTCTGACACAGTCGAGCACACAGCTGGCTTTCTGGACTACATGAGCCAATTTCTGGCACATGTTGAGTTTCTCATCGAACAACACTCTTAAGCCCTCCTCAAGGCTACTCCAGATCGACCTAGTTTACCATAAAATCACAGTTACCAAACTTACTATTATCATTTGATTATAAATTTCTCCGCTCATTTTGATATTATTGGCAAAATGAGAAACTTAAGGCCATAAAATTAATTAAAATCTTAATAAAGTGAATTCTTCTTTGCATCCTCCAATTAGATAAAGTGGTAAGCTATTAAAATTTCCTTTCAAAAGTAAGACTAAGAGGAAGAGAGTTACCTATCAAAGGATGGGAAAAGACCAAGTATATGTTTTTTACGTTACATCTGCGAGCGGTATATGTTGTGTATCAGCTAATGTGAATGCATTACCAATTTGACAAGATGTGGTATAGAACAGAGATATGAATCCATTTGTCTTAAATGCCATCGCTGACACTGAGCTTGGTTTATATTCCACATATCCACGAAGTTAAAAATTATTTAGACCTCAGGTATTGAAATATATGAACTGTACTGCAGAAAACAGCAAGCCCAAACCTTTTCAAGTTAATAAGGGAGAGTTTTTATCCTTTTTGGGAACAGAACAGACAGCCAAAACCCATCAGAATATTTTTGCTAGTATCTCTCACCTGGGCAAAAAAAAAAATAAAAATTGGAAACGCTACAAGTTTTATCATTTCTTGTGACCGAATTGAAAGGCTCATTACTCTTGGTGTTGGCTGAAACTATCATTTGCAGACTCTAGCGATAACATGAGACCTTCAGTTTTCATTATTAGAAAATAAAAAGTTCCTAAGCTGTCATACTGAGTACAAAATCATGATAAAATGATCAATGGTTAAAAAAAAAAAAAAAAGCACGAGAAAGAAACCATTGTTTTAAATAAAACTGTGACTTTGATGAAGAATATTAATATTAAATAGATATTAAATATCAGTTAGGAACTGGACTGTAGCCTCAAATGTATCCAGTACTCAAGCACCAACAGAACAGTTGACTGTACAATAAAAAGCTAACAGCAACAATCCTAAAAAGTTACAGACTGAATGGAAAAGGAGCAAAGATATCACCACAACTTTAGGGAAGTGCAGTAGCAGGGGATCTGGCAGGCCCATTTTTCAGATGATTTTAAATGCTTCACTATACCACCTATCCCCATTTCCCGACTTTCCTGTAAAATAGAAATAAAACTGCAACAGATATGGCTACTTTGAACGAGGGTAACATTTCTATACGTCCAGGGATTAGTTGGAGCTTTAGCTCATCATCAACACACAGCAGAATGGTATCTTAACAGCATAAAGCATAACAGCGCGTAACTGTAGTGTATCTGATCCTTATCTGCCTTCAGCTACAGCCAGTGTTCAGTGTTTCAGAACTGAAACAAAACAAAAAAAGTCAACTCAAAGACTGCACTATATACAAAGAGGTAAAATAGTTTGTTACTGCATTATTCAATTACACACTGCTAACCTCAAAAGCTTAACACGGTGCAGACAAACATTATTTTAGTCTCTTTTCAAACACCACTGGTGACACAAGCTTGCTGAGCACCCAAGGATTTACGTCCCACATGCCTTCAAAAAGCACATTCTTTATGTTATATAAGATCTTTCATACACTTGCCACAATGATGGCAAGGTGAAACACTGTTCGTGAGCCATTTTTTAGCATTACAGTAAATTAACAGTGGAAAAAAAATGAAACATGAGTGATGAAACAAAATTTCAACCTGACAATTCTTTGATTAATTAACAAAATTTGATTTAAAAAATGGTAATTTTGAAAAGCATTTGGTACACAGAAAGACAGGTTACAGTTACTGCTATATTCATACCACCAATAACTCCCTACCAATTCAACCAGCTCCAAACCTTTTCAGGTTCACAGGCCACTAACATTAAGCTAAGAGGCTTTAGAAATGTAGATTAATGTTTCATGCTCTAGGGAGCAAGCTCATCATCAGCTGTGTTGAGAAACACTCTTTTCTCCTTTAGGGAACAGAATGACATAATCAGTTAAGTACACTGTATTTCCTTAGCTCTTTCTAAGCCCTTGGTACAGTAACTTCTATTGGGGGAGGAGGACCAGTGGTCACTGTAACAACTCCAACTGCTCACCAGTATGCTACAAAATAAATACATCAGCTGTATTCTATATCTATGCTGCTCTTACACTCTTATTTCACTTAATTTCATCCATTAAAAAGTATCACCTCTTTTCTGTATGTGCTCTCTGACCATGAAACAGACCATGCTTGCAATCACACACCCCAGTGCTCCCCTGATCTGAGAGCACACGCGTATTTCGGGACTCCCACCAGTACCTTCCCTTTGTCATACAGGGATGGAAAGCAGAAAAAAATTATAAATTCCAAAGCTACATTCATTATTATGGTCATATCTATGGGAGATACGGCCACTGCAGCCAGTTCATGTTGCTACTTGAACTGAACGTGCAGCCATGTGATGAGAGATATAATGAGATTTTTAACAGAGGGCTGCATCTGAGTGTTTGACAAAAAAAAAAGAAAAAGATTCAGCTGGGGTACAATGAACTGTGATTTATTTCCATTTGAGTTTAGCAAAGGTTGTCCTACACAACTGTGAAACAATTTTACACTTTTAAAGTGTATTAGCTTTGAACTGAAACAGTAAATAAACTATTTATTTGGATTTTTTTTTAATCTCAAAATGGATTAAAAAGGGTGTGTAGAGAGTTTAGCACCACAGAGAGCAATTTTTTCATGGCAGGCTAATAGGATTGCAAAGGGTTATTTTGCTGGAGAGCAGATTTTCAGATGCTTTCTCTCTAATGAAGCTTTTGTTCCTCACTTAAAGTACTTTCTGTCTTTCCTTTTCACCTTATTTTTTTCCCCTCCTTTTAAACAAGCCAGGGAAAGGTGAATTGCCTTGGAGAACCATGTTGCATTGGACTAAATTAAACCTTAAAAGATCAAAGCTTTCAAAATCATGCTGAGATCAAACTGGGATCCTTGGAAGACTTAGAAGGAAGGAAAAACTGATCTTTACAATTTGTCTACAAACATGTTACTCTTCAGTTGCTGAAAATATGCAGGAAGAGTATACTGTGTGAAAAAAAAAACAATCTTCAGTGATAGCACAGCAGCTTTTAGAGAAATCGATCTTTCCTGAGAATGAGCGAAATTCACCTCTGTTCTGAGAGTCCTCAGGTCTTGTCCTGGCCGTGCAGGCTGTTCATTTAATTCTCTAATGGCTCAGTGGTTGTGCTATAAATTTCATCCCATGTGACCTCCTATGTCTACACTCCCAGAAGATTACTATAAATAATGTTAAAATATATAAAGAAAACTTCCAGAGCAGCAGGAAAACAACAAAAAAACACAACCGTGAAACAAATTATCTTGAGCTACTCAAAAGCTCTCCTGACTGAAGCAGAGTGTAATTGTCCATGGGGGCCAGCAGCACCTTCCTGAGGTTTGGGAGCAGCCTGGCCACACCTGCACGCTCCCCAGCAGCAGTGCAGGTAGTTCAGCTTCCAGTTAGGCAGCCTGACTCACCAGGAAGGCCAGCTTTTAATTCAATGAATTTAGCAAGGTCAAGCCATGCTTGTTTTAAAATGCATTACTATGTTTCACCGCGTGGAAGATTTAGTTATGTAAGAACAGAAGCTGCCTGTCTGGAAAGGTGAAACAAAGCTTCTAATGAGTAAAGTCTTCTTATGACCACAGCTGCCCCAAACCCAAGCAGAGGGTCGTACTGTCCGACAGACAGAGAAGACAGAAACCGTTCGTACCTCTCACTTCAGTCCTTCACATGAGAGCTTGCTCACAGGGAGGGATGAAGCCCCTCCAGGCTGCCAGCCTTTATCAGCCTTCACACAGTGTATTTCTGATAATAACGCTGAGTACCGCATGCAAAACCACCGTCACAGCCCCTTTTTGCTGAACAGGTGTTACATCACGCCATTTTACCTTCAGAAATCTCTGGGTGGAACTTCCCAGTTCCATCCCTGCCACCGGTGGGAGAATGTTCTAGAAGCGCACGGCCCAGCTCCGGCCATGAGCAGCCAGCAGCAGCAGGCTCCAGCTGCAGGCTGGGCAGGGCTGCCCTCCCCTCGGGGACACAGCCCAGGGAGCCCCGCACACTCCTCTGGCAGAGGGAGCTGAGCATGGGGTGGTGGTTACGCCTGTGTTGCAATACAAGCTCAGCACAGGTGTAACCACCACCCCACGCTCAGCAGTGATCTGCTCCTATCCCTTTTGTTTCAATTGGATTTATTCATTTCTGTTTTGTTCCAGAATGGCATTCTGCCTCCGTGTGAAGGTGTCACAGCACTGAGTGCCCCTCCTGAAACCCACTGCGAGCACTACTGCCCTACGAGGGACAGCAGTTCCGACAGCAGACCCATGCTGAGACCTGCTTTAAAGACTGCTGTGTGTGTTTCTTTGCCTCTTCTGTTTTTGCCATAAACAAACAATCCATCCCACCCTTTTTCTTCACCTTCCTAACCTCCAAGGCACTATTTTGTACCACAGGACACAACAGCTACCAGGCGGGGGCTTAACAAAAGAAGAAACAATTGCAAGCATCCTGTATTATTATTATTATTACTAATAATAATCATTTTGGGATGTATTCTCCCTTCCACTAGTGTCAGAGAGCACTGACACGGTGCTAGAAAGCTGGTCTTGCCTGCACTAAGATGGGATTTCACCCAGAGCAATGCCCTCCACGCTTGACAGGCTAAGTAGAACAGTTCTGTCCATGTTAAGGCAGTAGCTGTGATGATTAAGCCTTCCTTACAGAGCTCATTGCCTCCCAGCAAGGTGCCAAAGGATGGGGCCTCTCATAAGTCTTTTCTACTTGTAAACAGAGTAGAAAAATCCAGGCAAACAAACGACCCCAACCACCTATCATTTATTCACACTTGGAATGGTGAGCAGCAAGAGCTACACCTCAGTTAGCAGCTCAGAAGCCTATGACAGTACTGATTGTAATCACTGCTCTTTACACCATTTCATATATTACATACATATTTGTGAGGAAAATTGTTGGGAAATTACTGTAAACAGAAAGGTCTGAGATCTAGATAAGGGGAAAAGATTTAGCCTTTCAAATGACAAGGAGTCAAATGAATCAGGTTTCAATATTGTAAAGAAGCACAAAAAACATCAAGTCAAATTTAAATCTATTCATCGTCACTGTATCAACAAGCCTTTAGGTTACTTTTCCATCAAAATCATTATTCTTGGAATTCATTTTCTGATGTGAATATTTGAAGCTTAGGTGCATAATTTACTCTTGAGATTTCCTTTAAGGAAATTCTAGCAGCAAACCTTCCCTGTCTAAGTTAATTATGATATTGAAGGAAAAGGAGTGAAAGGTGAACTTTTGATTATCTAGAACTCAGAATCAACTTCAGCTATTTACAAATAAGATAACAAAATCAATCTGATAATTTGTATTGGGGAAAAAAAAAAGAACATTATGTTCATTAAGTTATTTCAGCAGTGTTCACAGCAGATGAAAATCGCCAAGAAATTCAATATGGTATATGCAATGACCACCTTTTTCTACAACATTGAAGCATATGTCCTAAGTGGAATTCAGAGTTCTAGTGATATCAGTAAAGAATTAAAATATATACTCTATTTCAGAGAGTGATTCACTTACCTCTGCTAAAAAACAGGACAGGAGTTAGAAAAGCATTCTACTTCACCAAACCATGAGCTGTAATATTGACCACATTTAATTACAGTTTAATTCAGAATAATCATGTCACATTAAATTTGTTTCAATTCTTGAACATTTTCATGCCACCTTAAGAACAGCGCTGCAATGCAATACCTTCTATAAGCTAAATGGAAATCCATATTATTTCTAGCAGAATATTGGGAGCGTGCAGGGATGAACAACTAGATCAGCGCAGTGTTTCTGGGATTTCAGCAGCTATGTTTTCTGCATCCGAAGGCATCAAAATTGTATTATGTTTTATTGCAATGAACCCAAAAGAATGATAAATCCAGGTATCATTCATGCATGGATGCTACCGCAAAGCAGGATGAGAAATTATTTGACGTACAAAATACAATAGATGGAGCCTATAAAAAAGAGTAAAAGGAAAGCTTAGCCTGGGATTTTCTCACAGTCCACCTGAACTATGGTGCAGTTAGCAAGACAAAAAAACCCAGACACTATAACAACCTAGAAGCTGCTAAAAATACTGAGCATGTTCTTATGCGTGCATTTCCACCTCTAAGCAAGCACTCTTTGTTAACAGCAAAGAAAACAAGTTACAGCCCCAAATGTAGATTATCTAACTGGAAAATAAACAGACAATCTTAATTCAAGGAAGATTTGCTTTGTTTCACAATACACAGCTCACTCAGTGTTTCCAGAAAACTCTTAAAGAATCAAACAGCTTATGTCTTCCTTTCAACCATTTTTTTTTTTTACAAATTGGCACAATTTTTGCAAGAAAAAATGTGTATTCTCTGTTGCATAGCTGCTTCCAGATATAGATAACTAACATTTCTAGACATATCCAAATCATAAATAGAAATCTTGCTATACTTTACCCAACATTTCTGATATTACTGAGAAGGAATAGCGGTACTTGAAATGCTCAGCACTTCCACAATCCCCTTTGGAACAAATCAAACTAAGCCTTTAAACATATGCATAGTAAATTCTATGTGAGCAAGGATGTCTCCACCAATGTCATCAATTCTTCAGCAGCCTTAAAATTAAAAATGGGCTTAAAGCATTTTCTAGATTAGGCCCTCTTCTTTTCTTTTATTAAAATGGGACAGTGGCTATAAGCCAGCAAAAACTCTAGTGATAAAGGAGAAGACATAAACTTGGTGAGAGATGTGATAAAATTCACTTCTATACATAAGGAAATGACTTCCATAACTCATTCCAGGTTTTACTTCTTGTAAATAGAACTGTAAAAAAAAATTTAAAAAAAAAGGAAAAAAAAAGAAAGAAAAAAGTACACTGAATATAATTTCTAGATGTATACTGCACTGATTGCTTCCTAGTTTTAATTAGATGAAGCAAGGAACGTATTGAAGATTTTTTCCTTTTGTTTCATTATCTTTACTTGGATTAAAGACAAGAATATACAAAAACAACAACAATGTAATAGTACCTTTAGAAGCAAGGCAAATCTACTGAGGGGGCAAAATTCATACTGCCATTTTTCTTCTGTTCAAAGGTCTGGATGGATGATCCACCTTTCTTTCAACTTGTCTTTGCTGGAGGCAAGCAGGACGACAGTATGGTATCGGACTAGTTAAAGTGCACAGCAGCCAGATTCCCCAGACTTCAGTAAAAAGCCCAACAGGATGAATTTTGTTAAGGTCTTAAACTATCAATTACCTTTACATAGCTCTTGCAACATTGACTGCTGAGATATATAATCTGAAGAAAGTTCTACTGCCCAAATGCACATTCTCCATTTTACTGTATCGTGTAGCTGTCAAAGAGGTATCTATTCAAATCTTTGAACACATAGCTGTGAACACTTTTATGGGATGCACAAAATCCCAAGGCCACTGTGACTTTGCGTTAGTGGGAGGTCATTCGTTATTTGTCATCCCCCTGTATTGGGTACTGTTAAATCAGAGAAAAAAGGCTCTCACCTCAAGGGATCGAGCTTTCAGAGATAATAAAGGCACAGAAGTCAACTTCAACAAATGTATTTTTTGCTCAGAAAGAAATTTGGGACTTTGTTCAAATTGAAAAAGAAATTGGGCTGCTTTTAAAATATCCATAAATTAAAATTAGATGCACGGAGGTGTACTGTAGTTGCATACATCTGTCAAACCAGAAGTGAGATAACCACTCAAAATTATGAGGATTCAAGACTACTTAAAAATATTGGAATCTGTAATTAGCCTGCAGGCAGTTTCTCAATTATCCTTCAGTTAGCTCTTACACAAGCAACAATATCTACACAAGAAGAAAGAAATTATACAGAAATTATGTTCCAAAACTCTGGGATCAATGTCTACCAGCTTTTATACATCAACACTTCATCGAGTTTCATAAAGCTATTTGGGCAGTCTTGGTGACCTTCACTAGGGCCTTATCAAAATAGCCTTGTACTGGTTTTGAACATCAGTACTGGACTTGCAACAATTTGGGTATAGATTTGTTGTCAATTTACTTTTTTTTTTTTTTACAGCACTATAGATGGAAATTACCTTGATTTTTTTATTTTATTTACTTATTTTTTTAAAGTGGTCATCTATTTATAGAGTTGGTGGTAATGGACAAAATATGTCCAAGAAATTCCTAAGTATTTATACAAACAAATACTCTTGAATTGGTGAAATGTAATGAAATTAGTAAGGGTAACCATACTTTGTTGTTTTACATCAAATTTCACTGTAACTTACAACTAACTTATCAAATTATAAAAAGAGATATTTCCACCAAATCTAAAGTCCACTTTCTATATGTCACTATGAGATGAACGATGAAAAAATAGCATCCTCAGAAGAGATTCACCTCCGTGAAAAGATTTCTATTTTCAAGCTATTATCCAATAGAATACACTGACTTGAATTGAAAAAGTGTTGTTACTGATTTTTATTTTTATTTTATTTCTAGTTAAAGATGCCCAAATGAACCGACTCAGGAATGGTAAGAGTCACTGATTTCAGTTACTGCCTGTTGAGAAGTAATAAAGTAGAAATTAATTTCACAGATAGATGGTAAAACTTCTTGATTGCTAAATTTTACCTCAGAATAGATGGATCCAGTCAATGCTCACTGTCCACGAGTGGCGCTTTCCCAGATACCTGAAGCCACAACCTAACTGAGTGGCTGTGCCTATATCTCCAAGAACATAAAACGATCACAGATAATGTCAAATTTATTGGAGGAGAAAGTTACATGGGAGATTCTGCTGTATAGATATTGCATTACCTACAGTAACGAGGAAAAAAGTTTCTGCACCAATCTGTAGCCTAGCACATCCTTTTAGGAACGACTGCAGGGACAAACCTAACCCTTCTTCTGCTCCAGACAAAGCACAACTGAAACGAGATGCGCAGTAGCACTTGATAACATCCACCATGTGCCTGGCCAATAACAAGAGAAGCTCCTTTACGGATGCATAATGAATCACCAAAAGCATGTATAATGAAAATAAACCAGGCTATTCTATATTAATGAAGATTCCAAATATAATTATTTGCATGATCAAAATCCCATTAGTTTTAATGTGAGTCTCTGAATACGCAAATATCCTCTACTCACCTTCAAGCCAAGCATACATGTATGTACACACAGAAATATGCACACAATCAGAATTTCTTTAAGGGTATAAAGACAGTGATCGTTATGTGTTGATTTTCTTTTTATCTCGTAATCAGGTAGCGGTAATATTATTATCAACTAGGATATATTTCCAAAAAATTGTATTAATACAAGCAGGATTTCTTCACATCACCCATTAAATTGGGAAATTGAGCCAGTGTACAAGAGAAGAATTGGTTGCTTGAAAGCTGTATCATATTTCTAAGGTCTAGTAAGCTGGTGTTCATGAAAGTCTCTTTTAATTGAGCCTATTTTATATAAATTTGTGTTTTAAAAACATCTTTTTTTTTCCTTTGCTAGTTCATTACATTCTATATCAGTTCTAACAAGAACGTGATCTCAATATTTTATTATTACAATTAATGTTCCTTACAACACCTGGCATGCTCTTTGCATTCATCATAAAAAAGCCCCTTTAAGTATCAGGAGGAGCCAGTTGTGGCTGCTGGAGCCTTTTTAATTCAACACTAAAACCAGGTTGAATTGACGACTGTTAATTTCCAGTTCTAGCTCTTGATTTCTGCAATTCTTACATTGTTTTGAAATGAACAGCAGTGCAGCTTGGGGAGGATTAGAAAGATTCTGTCTACCTCAACTGCAGATGTTAGAAGCAACTTTTTATTAAAATGTTAATTGAATAAAGTTTGACTGTGACAGCATTTGCTTGGGCTGAAACTCCAGCCAACTTCATTCACTCAGATCTCAGCACCAGCAGGAGAAAGCAAGGTAGTAAGACAGCACTGTGCTCTACAATTATAAACAGACTTGAATGATTGCCTGTAAGATTCAATACATTACAATCTTGACATTTAAGGACAGATTATTAATTATGCATTTGAATTTATTAGTTACGCAACTAACTTCTTTTAATAAACTTCTCAATTCCTCCCCTTTCATATTTTTCTGTTATATAAAATCTAGAAAGACTGCAGAAAGAATAATTGTAAAAATAATCAGCAATCTGAAATTGTCCTTCTGACATCCGAAGAACCACCACTGACAGCTTTAATGCCATCTCGTGCCAGTTTAGAGGAATCCAATAGTTGTGGCAAGGTTTTTGTGGAATCTGAATTAAGTTTCCATGGTGCCTCTAAATAACAGTATAAAGTAAAGCATTTAATTCTGCATTGCTCCCTATTTAAATTAAAATGTGAGTGAACAAGGGAAAAAATTGTGGCTTCTCTTTAAATCCCAGCAGGCAGTGAATGAAGCCCTCAACTTATATCTATAGGGTACCCAAGGAGTCAGAAATTGCTTTCATGACAATAAATATCTGATTTGCCTTGTAGTTCTGCGGGGTTCTGTATTTATTTTTTGTCACATCTTATCTGCACTTAAAACACTTCGAATTTGAGTCAGTTTACTCCCTAATACATTCCAAATATGCATAATCTCATGAAAAATATAAGAAGGCATGACAGTTCTCAATCTTTCTCTGGCATTCTCATGTATTCCACAACAATCCTGTTCTCTGAAAGCGTGGTGTGTAATCTAAATTTTGTTTTAAATTGCAGAGGGTCATTCTGCAGACTGAAGGGATTCTGTTTAGAGTTGTTTTTTGGTGTATTTGTTTTCAATAGAAATGCATAAACAGTTGAAAACAGTTATGGAGAAGATTTGTCTTTTTCAAGCACTAAGAACATTTTAAGTTGTGACAAGGACATGCTTTTCCAAGCTCAGAGGATATACCAGAATTAACATTCCTAAAATTAAATTGTCATTTCAACTCAAACAACATCACCACCATGCAAAACCCACCCTCTGCATTCCAGTCCTGTTCTAAAGCTACCACCTGAGTACTGAGCCCAATTCTGACAATTCTTAAATCCTAACCCAGAGGTGTCTCCAGCCCAAAGGGTCTGAAAAAAGGATTCCAGAATCAGTGCCAAACATGATTTGACTTTACTTACACAGTAACTGCTCGCAAAGACACTATAAAATGGGTAAAATATCATCATAGATTGTAAGAGCCAAGTACTGACAGTGCACAAAATGCCACCCTACCCACGTCACAACTGTTATCTATTTCAGAAAGGTACATAATCATACTGAAGGCAGAAATTTATGCCAAGGGCTCCTGAGGGTCTGTCAGTATCTTCTTATAATACATTATCATGAACCATCATCACTCCATTTGGGAGTGCAGCTCCTGACACTCCTTACAGGTTTCCTAATTGTTGAGTTAGATGGGCAAAAATTCATCTGGATGATGAGGAGACACCTGAAACAAACCCCAGGACACCACTTACCAATAACTTGAAGCTATCAGAGCCTCATTAACATCGTAATAACAAATTTGAAGCAGCTTAGTGAAAGTCATCTGGCTGTCTGCCTATTGATCAATGGATTGGACTTAGCTGGTCAGACTGCCCAGTGAATTTTTTGTCTCTCCTCATAGTGTCTTTACACAGACCTCACAGAGCTGCATCTGGTGCTCTCTGGCGTGCACACTTGTGTCTGCTGGAGCCACCAAACAAAATTAAATCCATTTGTAGAACACAGAACAACCAAGCCCCCACGTCACACATCGGCGTACCAACAACTTCAGATTGTCAGCACATATAATGAACAAATGTTCTCATATCCCACTGCTTTCACCCAATTACTTATTGCCAAAATGACAATTTGCAAGGCATGGCTCAAGTGGAGTTCTCCAACTTCCGTGCTGGTAGAGTTTTTTCACCTTTGTATAACTGACAATTAAATGCTTTTAATAACATAACAGAATCCCAAATATACACTGGATTGGATAATTAGCAGAATTATACAAAAACTAGAGTAGTGAGAGCAGCAGACAGCAGTGGAAAATCCCATACCCTTTTTAGAAACAAACTGGAGCTTCCTATCTGAAATCTTGATACAAATTTCAGCCAAAATCCACATAAAACATCAAACAGCGCTTAAAACGTTGAGATTGAAGTTTAAGATTATATTTTAAGAGTCTGAAAAGCAGGCAAACATTTTGTACAGTGTACTTTAATATGCAAAACATACTTCAATAAGGAAAACTATGTTTCATGCCTGCCTTTTTGCTGATAATTCAAAATATTGAGAAACTAATAACCAGCTTTGGACCATAAGGTAGATTCACAGATAATTTGATGAAAAACGCTGTTAATCCAAAAGAAAGCTCAACAGTTCTGTAGATCTGACATTCATTATTGATTTATTAATATTTGATTAATCTCATACCAGGAAACAATGAGTGTAGTAGCAAACGTCTAGAGCACTGCAGACAAATTCCATTTCACTAACATTTAAGCTGTGAGTTTCCTTTTTTTTTTTTTTTGTAGGAAACTAGAAAATTTCTGATTTATGACAGACTTTATACGACAGCTTTGCAAGCTATGTGGTGCAGCTGACACAGCCGAGACATGAGATGCCATTCAGAGAGATCTAGGCAGGCTCAGGCAGTGGGCCCAGGAGAATCTCATGAGGTTCAGTAAATCCAAATGCAAGGTCTTCCACCTGGGTTGTAGCTGGGGATTGTGAGGATGAAGCATGTCCCTGCCAAAAAGGACTTGGGGGTACTGGTGAATAGCAAGCTGGACACACACCCTCACAGCCCAGGAAGACAACTGCATCCTAGATGGCATAAAAAGAAGGGCAAGTTGAAGGAGGTGATCCTGCCTCTCTACTCCGCACTGGTAAGACCTCACCTGAAGTACTGTGTCCAGCTGTGGAGCCCTCAGTACAGGAGAGATGTGGACCTGCTGGAGTGTATCCAGAGATGGGTCACAAAAATGATGCAAGGGTTGGAACACCTCCCCTACGAGGGTGGACTGACAGAGCTGGGGCTGCTCAGCCTGGAGAATAGAAGGCTCCAGGGAGACCTTATAGCAGCTTTTTAGTACCTAAATGGGGTCTACAAGAAGAAAGAAAACACTATTTAGAAAGGTCTGTTGTGATAGGACAAAGAGAAAATTGGTTTCAAAATAAAAGAAAGGAGACTTAGATTGGACATAAGGAAGAAGTCTTTTTTACAATACGAGTGGTGAGGCACTGGCACATGTTGCCCAGATTGGTGTTGGAAGCTCCATCTCTGGAAGAATTTAAGGTCATGTTGGACCAGGCTCTGAACAGCCCGATCGAGCTGTAGGTGTCCCTGTCCATTGCAGGGGAGTTGGACTAGATACTTCTAAGGGTCCCCTGCAACACTAAAGATGATTTTATGATCCTATGATTCTGTATATGCCAATCCCTAAGCAGCAGAAGAAAATACTAACTAAACTGAGATGAAATACAGGATTTTAGCATTCACTAGCACGTGACAATATACATGTACCCTTATCACATCAAATTTCTATGCAATTTTGTCAGCAATTCTAGAACTGATTTTTGACTTTTTAAAAACCTGACTCAATCTAACTTTTTATTTATTGTTAGTATTACAATATAAACGAATTGCAAAAACTGAAATACCAAAGGGAAGTATGGCTTGTGACTACAGACTACTCAAAACATAAAACATCATATTAAAAATTCTAATGATATCTCTGGGTTTGCAACAGAGTTTAGCGGGTACCCTGCTGGAGATACTTAGCTGCCTAGAAGTGAGGCACTATGAACCTTCCTGAACTGTAAATCGGTAACTATGCCATTGCAAGTTAGAAAAGATGCAGAAAAACTGATGCCCAGCTTGCACAACCGGCTGAATATTTACCACAGTGTTTTATTACAAAGGCTTGCATGCCCTTTCAAAGGATTTTACAGGGGGCACTGGAGGGTAAGAAGATGATTAAAAACAAAAATACCACAGAATATTAATTTAAAAAGAACAACAACAGTGACAAGAAAAAAACTAACTCAAATTGGCATCAAATTAATGCAGTGCCTGAAACTATCAGCACAAGAAGTGATATCAGCATCTGCTACAGCAGGAGGGTTCAGATGAAAAACAGGAAAAAAAGGGGAGTGCATGGACAAGAAGAAAAAGTTTTTCTCTAAAGGAATGTCTTTCCCATTTATTATAAAGGATACAAAGGGCAATGGTAGCCTTTTAGGAGCAATTTCCAAAGCTATAGTGGAAATTACATGTTCAAGGATTTCAGGGTTGACAGAGGCCTCCAAGACCATAACTTCCTGTACATCGAGCCACAATCCACACTCTACATTCAGACACCCCTCAAATCTTTCAGATTTCTTGGAGATGCTTTTTCAGATCTCTGATCCTTCTTATTGCTGTACGCTACGCTCCCTATAGAAAGTCAGCTGTTCCCTTAACTTGATCATGCCAGAAAAGCCTTGGGAAGTTCACAGCACACACAAGCTCTCTTTAACACTAGATCCACAGGTCTATTGCGTTGATCTTTTATCTTTGTATGTTATTAATCAAGATATCGTGTCACCGAATTCCAACCCATAGACAGAACTATATCCACAACATTTATAATGTGTTCAAAAGATCATGACGCACATGAGTTTGACAAATCTATTTTTCAGAAAGCTGCACTGTGTTACCGAATCCAGTTCCATGTTTATCAAGCATTCTCTAATCCACACAGTTATTAACTATGCAATCAGTGTAAAAGAGAAACATAGCATGCCTTCACAGACCGTAATCGGGCTGTAAAGTCTCACTGGTAAAGCCCAGAAAAGACCAGTTCCAACAGTGAATTTCACTGCAGCTGAGCAAGGGGCATGTGGTGATATGCCCAGTGGCAAGCCCAGGGCATGATCTGAAATGCCTTGAAGCAAGAAGGAGCCACGGTCAGGGAGGCAGGTTCACAGGCACCAGGCTCTGTGCGTGTTCATCTAGGTAAAGCTCACAGGAAAGAGCTGCACAAAAACATTGGCCTCTGAATTAAATTCTTTGTGTGATATCTTGGACAGCACTTCATAAATCCTTAAATCAGTAATTTATTTTGCTATGCTGATCATGGGTGGTTTTTGATTAAATTTTGGTATAGATTTTGATGTAACTTAGTCCAATAAAATACTAGCTTTCTCCTTGCAAAAACAGAATTATAACTCTGGCAGAAGCGGCCTCTGGCTTCTGCAGTAATTTTCTCACATGCAGATGCAAACTTTCCGAGTAAGATGACATGTTGAGCTGTTCTCTATTATTTTGTCAGCGAGTGTGACCATATTCCCTACGGAATTCTCTCATGGCCAACTTGCCTGCCCTTTCATGCAGCAATAAAACCAGAAAGTTCTTAAAGTTGGACATGCGAGAAGCTTCCTGTCATTTTTGCAAACAATATTTCAATTTAGAATAAAAATTCCTAGTAAGCTGTGGGTGCTTCTTGCATGTATTTTTTTTTTCCTTCCAGATACTGTACTCTAAGATACAGCACTAAATTACACTGATTCATTATTCCTATTAAAACAAACAATAACCTCAAATTGCTTAGCAAACCAAACAATTGCAAACAGTAAATTTAAACAGTAAAACAGGGAGCACGTTGGGTAAATGTTATTTCCCTGAACAAGGAAATCTTTCGGCAAAGTGCTTAACTTGAATACAACAAAAGGCAATTTAATTTAGTAATACAGCTGGATGAAAAATGGAGACCTCAGGTTTAATAAGAAGGGGAAAAAAGACAAGCATATATCATCCAAAAGGATAATTATGAGAAACTATTTTGTATGATCCAGCTAAATCAAAGCTTTTAATGCTTTCTTACTCCTGTCAAAGGAGGGAGATTTAGTGCTTTAAAAATGGGGATTTTGCAGACTCCACTGCCAAGAAAAAATGATTTGTCCCTTGATAAATTACTACTGGGCTTTCTACTTGAAAAAAAAAATACACTTACATTGAAATAAATGCCAAGGAATGGCTAGAGAATTTATATTATTCACTCGTATCTGTCACCGGGTTGGTCGAAAAGCGACAGTGCTATTAAAAATGTCTTCTTACTTCTGGATATAATAGCACAAAGGGGCCACGTGAGCCTTTCGTGAATGGGAAGGATATGTATACAAAAATAATAGTAAGCAAATCTTTATTCCCCCCCACCCTCCCACCGTACTTGAGGTGGAGGGGAGGTTAGGAGGAGTGAGAAATTTTGTATTTACAAGCTGCCAATTCCCATGGAATCTCCCCTCCTGCTGGGAGCTCTGGGGGGAAATACATCCATACATTTTCCTACGGATTTTCAAGGGTTCTTAAATAAATCCTCGAAAAGTTTTCCCTTCTGTGAAGGAGAGGAAAAGCATACTTAGAGCTCTGACGTATATATGGCTATGTTAGCTTGAGAGCTGAGTGTCAGTAAAAGCAATTCTACCCTAAAGGAATGCCATTAAGGGTCTGTTGTATGCTTTTTGTCTCAGAAACTCGTTCTGAACTCCTTTCCTCCAGCTCTTAGATAGGAACTCGATGGGTCACTAAGAAGCAGAAGCGCTAGAGAGCCACAGACCCTGGGACCAACACACAGCTTGTTTGGGAGCCATTCTCTGAGGTGGCCACTTGTCCAGGGCTGCACAAGGCCTGCAGGGCACTGGAGCCCTGCTGTTCTCAAGCCCACGGGTAGTGATGCTCAGCGGGCAGCTCAGGGTACCCAGGAAGGAGCCTGCAGCACTGCAGCACTACTGGGCTGCAGCCCTTCACACCCTGCACCAACCGCTGCCGGCGGGCTGCTCCCCACAGCTGCTGAAAATAATCCCAGCTCTCATCTGCCAAGATTTAACCCCCTTACAAACCACGGCCCGAGCTGCCAAGGGGTTGGCCTCCTGCTCATAGCCAAAACAAAGGCAGAACATACAGCATACATGCAGATGGCAAACAAGTGAACAAGAAAGCTGGTAATGAATTCAGGATGTCAGTGTGCAGATCTACGCAGCCTTGCAGTAGTGGGATTTTGGGTTTACTCCATACTTCAACTCTACTTGGATGCGTGCTTATTTTTTATATGGATTTCATTAGAGTCTGACAGAATACCAGAAAATTGTGTGGTTGAGTTCATCTTGCTATATATTTTGTTTCAGTCTGTTCCAGCCAGAAGATTTCCTCTTTTTGATTAATTGTAACATCAAGTTTCTAGCAACCTACAAGAGATCTCTTGCCTTTTTTAATCACTGATTGATAGAGACATTTATCTACCTCCTGAGAGTAGCATCAGCTACAAATTTTCATGGAAACCCACGAAATGTTTTTTGGGCCCTGAACGCTTTAGTGCCTGCTAATTAAATTAGTATCAATGAGACTGTTCCAAATGTACAATAATAATCCAAAAGCAAGAATAAGAGCTGTTTCTGTGCTGTTGTTTTGTTTTTTTTTTTAATAGATGTGCACAGATATATTTCATTGCACAGTTATACTTCATTTCACAAAGTTATATTTCATTGCAGTCATTCAAAATACGATATTCAGAGCATAGAACACACTAGAAAGAAATAAATCTGAGTTTCAAATAAATGCAGCATTCTGTAGGACTTAGTCTATAACATTTTTGCAACAGAAACAAAGCTCTTTTCATTTTATGCACAGGAAGCTGCCGTCATGGGACCTGATTCATAAACTGAACATTTAGAAACTGCCAGAACACTAGAACAATACCAAAAGGTAAATTCCACCAGTAAGAGACATTTTAAACAATCCACCTGAATGTGGAAATGAATATTCAGAAACCATTACTACAGATAAGGTGAAGTTAAGAGGATTTACACCTCCCACCAAGCGGGCAACACCAAGCGACCTGACCTGCGGATCCTTAAGCATATTCTACACAGTCGTGCATGATTACGCCAGCTATGATATACTGGAAATCTCATTTTCACTCTTCCTTCCAGCACAACCCCAAGATGATACCACTAGAAAGTTGCTATTTCCTCCAGTGGTTGTCTTGCTTTTAAAAGTTGCAGGCAATGTGTAATTTTACCATTTGTACAAACTGACTGAGCTGCAATCAGCATCCAAGCCTCCCTCCACCCGTGCAAAAACCAGTAAATTCACAGAAAATATGAATGATTGCCATCCTGATCTCCCTTTTTTCTTCTTTTTCTTTCTCTCTTTTTCCTCTTAATAGGGATTATGTTAACAACAACAATAAAAAAGCTCTGTTTCAGTCTGTATCTTCTGACAAGGGCTTCTCACAGAACTCATAATGATATCATCTCTACCCATTTAGCTTAAATCAATCGTCCCATGGCCCTTCTAACAGTGGCACTTTGCAGATACACTACAGAAGCTACTTAAGGCAGTAATTTATTTTTCAAATAAAATTTTTATGTTATCCTTTGGCATGTAGGCTTAAGTGGATTGTTTATTCATGAAAAATGAATCTAGTGGGTGGGGGTTGCCAGGAAAAGAAAAATTCCTAGAAAATTCAGTTCTAATAATTAATTAGCATGCAAATACTAATATTACATGGAGAAACAAAGAATAAATAGGGATTATAACAAAATAATCCTACCGGAGTTTCTTCTAATACACTGTCTTCATGTTCCTAAATCTTTGAAGAGTTAAAAAGAAGGTAACTCAACATTTCTCTAGCTGTGTTCACTCACAGTTGATATTCCTTCCAACTACTTCCAAAGAAACACCCATTGCTCCCACAGCCAGCAGTTCCTGCAACCAGCAGTTACAGTGTTGGTCGAAGGCACCTTAACAGGATATATTATAATGGGAGTCAGCTCTTGGAAGTGGATGAGGAAAAAACGAGCAATTTTTTAATTATTAGGATAATTAACTTCTGGAAACATTCTTAGATGATGTAGACTCTATCCCTTCGTGTCCTTAAACAAATGAAACTAGAAGAGCAGAGAATGTGATGTTAGTAGAGATTAGGAGACAGGTCTGAGTGGTTCACTCTCACCCCAACTGCCATCACGAGCTTAGCCCCAGCTCCGTGCACCCCGCTCTCTAACTTCAGTGATGAGATCAGCGTTACTCTGAGTCCTCTGCCTCTAGGACAGCTCTGTATCACCTCAACTGTCAGGAGGCCAAAGCCATCCACCAGGTCAGTGCATCTATGCAGAACAAGAGTGGAGGCACAGGCTGAGCACCAGCTCGGCTGCTGGCAGCAGCTCGCGGCGATGCGTGGGCACCGCTGATCAAAGAGCTGCCTCGCACGGGGTCCTGACAGCCCACCTTCACCACTGCTCTGTGTGCACCGAGCTCGCAGCACCTCTGAGGCAGCTTTCGATCTCTGCATCATTAAAACAAATCAGCTGATGATTGCACACTCGATTTAGTGATCTCTGCAGGAATTTATGGGGCTGCAGGACATCTCCAGTTCAAAGACGCTTAATCTTCAAATCTCTTCCCCTTTGATCTTGAAGTGCTATGTCTGCTGACAGTCAAGACAAAGGATAAATCCACAAAATCAAAATGGTTTTCTAAAGCTATCTTTGTCAAAGAAGTGAAGAACAGAGGACACCATCTGAGCCTCTCTGCCATTCTGAGATCAATTCTGTGGGCCAAATCCTCAGCCAACATAAATCTGCGCGACTTCATTCTGGTAGAGGTGACAGGATTTTATACAACATATGGCACCGGCCCTACCGATCTGCTGCTGATGTGAGTTCCAGTTTTCTGAGACTTCAATGTCTGCAAAGGCTCTTAATGAAAAATAGCCTTTAACAAAGAAAATGTACCTCCTCATAAATCTTTGTTTAAAAAATGCTAATAATCTAGCCTGATACACATGCAAACAAAGCAATCAATTAAACCAGGCTAGAGAGAGAATTTTTACATGAAACAGTAACCTCAAGAAAAGTACAAGACATGGAATACATTGACAAGGATCCTATTAACTTTTTTTTTTTGAAATTACAGCCCTGTAAATTTTGCTGGACTGTTTATACAACATGCAAAAAAGGCAGTGTATGCATGAAGTAGCCACTGCGAATTTCCTCATTTCTCTACCCATTAGCTGAAAGTATACAGCCAATTCTCAGCCTTGTATTTTAGGTCATAAATCTGCTCCCTCTGTTCCTTGGGCAAATTAAAAGCTATATATCTTTTGTCAAAGTCTTTCTGACACAGAGCTCCTACCTTCACAGCCTAAGGCTAGCTGTGTGTCTAGGAAAATTATATACAATAGGCAGTGACAGCCATGGAGTCTAGCATTTAGGTACTAGTCAACATATTTTTATACACGTAAAAATCATTCTACCTTGTAACTTGAGTACAATTTATACATATTTAAAAGGATAGCAGGAATATGAAATAAGAAAACACTCTGGAAAGGATAGGAAGGTGGTCCAAATTTGATATCCTAGCAATCTTTATGCTGCATTAAGCTTATGCATTAACCTTTTCATTTCACTAACGCAGACTACGCTACCAGAACCACAACCTACCTCCTTGTGCATTAACAGTTCCTGTGTCAGATGAATACAGGCATCACTTCTGATTTCAGCTGAATGTGCAAACAGTATATGAGCTTTAATTAAATGTATACAAAATATGTTTGTGAATGCCAGCTTTGTCACGTGTCACGGCAATGACTTGTCTATTTATATTGGAGTTTGATGGTCTTGAACTGAAGCATTGCAAAATGGCAGTGTTTAAGATGTCCACATGAACTGCTGCATAGTGGAAGATATTAGAAGCAATAGGCTCTTGCACATCCTTTGAAAGCTTCGAGAAACTTGCAGAGAAGTAATTTTAACTCTCCAAACTTAGAGAAATCTTTCTAAAAAATTGAGGCTTTCCTCCAATCATTTGTTCAGAAGCTATGCCATGCTGCCCAAGGCTGTAGCTTTTAACAGTATGTTCTTCTCTTTCCTTTTACACTGCAAGGAACCCTTGTTTCACACTTCCATCTGAAGCACTACTTGCCCTCCACAGACCTCTTTGGTTTATAGCTGCCACTTTCACTATGTCATATCTCTTACACTGTGATCAGAGGTGTTCATCTTTTTCCTTTCCTAAGTGATATTGTTGTCATATAATTTACTTTCTCGGTTACTCTGACAGGAAACGCCGGAAGGCCTGTCTTGCTTACATTTAACACGCAGCCACAATCTGAATAGAGCTTGTAGATTTGATCTGCTGTTTCCATTTACAGTCCATTTTAAATCAATGCACAGTAGTGCTACTTTGTAAATATACTTCTTGTTCCTATTTTTGAACTTATGTCTTATATTCCTTAGGAGAGCGGTTATTTTCTGTCATGCCTCGTCCTGTCTCAGCTGCTTTAGGATCCTTTTGTGGGTCATTCAGTCTATCAGTGATGATAATGGCAGTCGACTCTGGGGATATGACATCTCACTTAAAGCAGCACTACAGCAAGAAATGCCACATCTCATTTAAAAATAGGAGTTATTAACAGAATAATAGGTGACAGAAAACACCATTAAACCTGCATGCAGATAGTCTTGTGGAGGGACACGGTCACATGACAGGAACACAAATTCGGTCTCCTCTGGCTTTTTGTAGTACTAAAGTCCAGGACTTGCCAGTCTTAAACCACAGCCTCTTATTTTACATTTCATAACAATCCAGTTTCAAATCCCCAAGTCCAATTCAATTAGAAAGGTGGTACAATCCAAGAAAGCAACCAGGCATCTAGAACAGCTACGCTGTGTAACTGAAGGAGATGATTGTTTACTGGGCTCCCGGAACATATAAAAGACTTAAGAATTGCTAGCACTTCTAAACTGAAGGCAGCTTCCCCAGTGCATTAAATAGCACATTTTTAATCATGTAAGTCTCAGATAAATGAGGTTTCAGTGGGCCCAATCCACAGCTGGCACAGCTGTAACAAGACAATACCACACCTGCAGAGCTGTGTGCTTCTGCCAACACTCACACCACAGCAAAACACTTCTTCAGCAAATGGATATCTACAGCATGGGTGTGCAAGTCTGCGGCCCCAAAACTCTACTTAGTGGACAGGACAAACCTCTCGACTGCTTAGCAGCCTTACATTGCTTCACTGCACCACATCAGTAACTTACTCATTTGACGGAGTTTTCAGTAAACTTCTCTATCTTACTAGAGGCCCTTAAGTAGTGAAATATTGCTTCACGTGTCAAGGACTATCAGATTATGATCCCAAGCAAACAGAAATAGTTCTCTTTTTAAGATCCTTGAAATTAAAACCACCACAACATCAGCATATCTGCCTGCACTGTTATTTTAAATTATATACACACAGCATTTTAATAGAAGAAATTATATGCTCCCAGGATGACGTACGTCACAGTTAGAAATAGATTTTAAAGCTGTTTTCAACCCCAAAATTGTCAGTCTCACTCCACGCATGCACAGTCTTGAAAGCACAACCAGAAGAAGGAATACAAAGTTTCATTTACTATAACCCAGAATTTGGAGCAGATTTTTTTAGGTCACTCAATGGAAATAAACAATTTTTCCCTATTTCCTTTTGAACTTCAGCTCGAGGTCACAAACACAAAGATAGGAAAATACAACAAATGCACAGAAGATATTTATACATTTTAACTGCATCTAAAAATCATACTTGAGATTCTAAATAGTTTCTTCTTTTTATTTCTAAAGTATTGGTGTCCACAACAGAAGGAGCATGGGTCTGTAGTACAAATACACAAGGTTTAGAATCTCTGAAGTATAAAGTCAGCTACAGTGATGGAAACCATCAGGGTAGCAGTTATCTGTGGAATTACTTCAGGTTTAGACTGTGGGAAAAGGAATGAATAATGAAACACAGAATAAATCTGTCAGACAGTGAGGTGAAGAGGCAGCAAACGCTCACAATTAAAAAGCTTCTCATTCACTGTAGTATAGCAGCCCAAAACTCCACTGGACCTCCACTGTGGTAGAAACAATCAAATGCCTTAACAGTTGTGTCTGAATTTACTGCAGTCTGAAGTACCAAAACTCGAAGTGAAACTAGGAAACTGGTGCTAAAAATGCGAAAGAAGTTCTCATTAGAACCTGTGAAGTTGACATTCAGTTTTTTATAATTCATACATAAGTGGGACATGATTCTTCCTTTTCCAAGAATGGAATGTTTCCGACCTAAGCATTTTGCTGTTGTTACTAATGTTCTACCAAAAAGCAAGTGCTTTATTTTTCCACATAGCTTGAAAGTACAGTCTTTGTAACCTCTCTGGAATGGTGATGAACTTGAAAGGTCCTTTTTTTTTTCCAGAAAATGAGTATTTTACGATAAGGAGCATAAGGAATGTGGCCAAACACTCAGGGCTGCTCACTTATTTGTTTACTTGACAGCAGAGTCTTCAATAATGCAATATTTTTTCATTAAAAAAGTAAAGTTCACTTTCCTTGAATTTAGAAAGAACTGTCAAAAAAAAAAAATCTCAAATATTCAGATATGGAAAAACAGTAGTGCTGTCTCTTGAGAATTATAATCATTCTATAGCTCCTGCAGAGATCTGTCTAAACTTTTTCTTCTATGAATTTAGAACACACAAAATAGAGTCTCTCTCCTGCAATGCACTACCCTGAATTGCTCCCAAGACAAAGATATATTTGTCCCCCAGAGACTTTGGAGCATCAGGAGGCTACAACCTGACCAGGGAGCCTGTTCCATACAGCAGTATAACGGCAGGACGCAAATAGAACAGGAACATAAAAGAGCTCTGACATGCTAGAAACAGCAACTTCTGGAAATGTATTCAGAAATGAGGTATTCCAAACTGATTGGTATTTGAGTGAGATTTCCAGAAAGGAACACGATTTTAGCCAGTGCTACCACCAGCAGGATTCACCTCTGAGAACATGGAGCACATGGAGTGCAGTGCTACAGCCAAGAAGCACAGCAAATTAATTTATTAGGTAGATTATTAGGAACAAAGAGAATGGAAACGAAAAAAGGAATAAAAAGAGAAGGGAAAACAAAGATGCTTTGGCCCACAGCAGCATAGGAAATCGGTAGCAGAGATGGAAGTAGAAACTTCACCAACCATGTCACAACTCACCACCACTGCTTTGCAGTTGTGTAAGAACAGAAACCTTTGTTATCCTCTCTTAATTTTAATCTGCTGTTGCCAATATAAGTTAGATTTTAAAGTGCTCTACATCGGTAACCTAAAAGATGCTATAGTTATTTAACATATATTCTATTTTTGAATAATTTTATTATTAAATAGTCAAAAGAATCCATTTCAGCAATTTAGTAATTCAATCATTTTTGTTATGTATCGAGTAGAAATAATTTCTCTGCATATCATGCTATTCTCAGTGAAGAAAATACTGTGAGATGAAAATACTTTGAGAGGAAAAACTACCACACTCTCCTCTTTCTCCAAGCCTTGTTTAAACAAAGTAGGGAAATCAAACCCTTGCATAATTAACAACTTCAGAACTGACAAATTATACTCTATTAAATACTCTAAAATTAATAGAGTACAATTAAAGAGAAGGGCAGATACTGTCTTAAGATTTGCATCAGATTTTTAACACATATTTGTCTTCCTTGCAGCTGAAAATGAAAAGACATTTATATCTTTCTGATAAATTAAGGTGATATTATTATTAATGAAGTCATTCACTGCTACCGATGGAATTCACTGGAAATGCTTACAGATGCTGGTAAATGGACTCAACAGAGGCATTTCCAGATTTTTTCCCAGAGAGAATTGCCTCCAAAGCAAAATTAGACTAAAAGAAACAAGCCCTTCTGCAATACCATGGGAATTCTCTGTGTTCTGACAATGGTTTACATAAAGACCATTGTATGGTACAGTACCATTCATATTTCTGTTCACTTTTAAGAGTTATCGAAATGCTTCAGCCCCTGAGTAGCTCCTTGTTTGGCTAAAAGTGCGCTAGCTGCTGAATTTGGTGGAATCTATCATAGTGCTGAGTTAAAACAAAGAGCATTGTGAGGAACTTCACTTCTCTGTGACTCAAAGATGAGTGTGGATGGAAATACTGAATACCTATCACTAATCAGTCAGGAAAAAACAGACCAACATTCCATACAGTTTGTGATAGTAATTCAGTACACTTCTCAGTGAGCGCAAGGGGACTATCTGGGACTACTTTCACTCACATTTAGACCACATTCTAGGTTATGAAGCAACAATGTCCTCTCTAAGATCTGCAGAGAAATACTTCATAACGCAAGAAACAATGCATAAAGGAAGGAAGAAAGGAAGAGAGGAAATTAAGTGAAACGAAGTGAAACTTGGGTACCTCCTTTAATTTCCAGACAGGAGTGATCAGATCCATTCTAAGAACAAATAGTTTAAGTTTCTGTTGTGCAGAAGCCCAGAAAAGAGCACCAGAGAAGGCAATTAGTTTAGGGAGCAATTATCTTCCCTGAATGTCTTTACAGAGAAGAACTGTGAGACAAGACTTAGGAAAACCAGACTTTGATAAAGGTCAGTGACATATAACCTATTTTGGCAATTACTTGTCTAATACGTGAATGGTTTAAAATACATTTAAGGAACTCAACAGATGTAATGACAGGACTGTTTTAAACAAGTGGCACACGTATTCTTCAATGATAGCTCTAGATTTAACACTGCTAATACAGCCATAAAGCTGGGGGTGGGAGGACGAAGAAAGAAGCAGTGTGCCCTTCCACTGAGTTTAAGAGGTTAATGACTTAGGTTTGATCTGTAATCTATATGCATTTCAGCTGTTTTGCAAACAGCCACTGTGGGTTTCACTCCTCATTCCTCTCTAGCCTTAATACAGACATGACGCATCAGGGACCTATTTGCACGTGAAGAGGACTGACTCGTTCACGATGGCAGCCAGAATGCTTTCCAAAAGAACTCTGTAGCTGCCCGCAACCAAGCTGTCTTATTTTGCTCTGCACTGAATTACAATATTCTTCCCTGGAGAGTCCCCTTCCTAGCTCCCCATGCAAAGATACTGTCTGGGGTCAGATTTGAAATGTTCGACCCACCTGCTGTTCAAAAGCTACACAGGCTGTGTTCCCCTACCAGTTCTGCCATTGTATGATTTTATCTGTGCCACTAGTGGAGGCTGATTGAACATCAGGAGGGAGAGAGAACATTCTATAAAACTGCAGGCGGAAAAGGTTTGCCAATTATTTTTCTTCTTGTGACTTTTAGGATGCACAGATTCCCTTTGGCAGTTCCCCTTGTTTTGTGCCCATAAAATAAGTTTAATAGCTGAATTTTCTTTAAGATAATCAGAGGCTGTATAATTTATGCATCTGAATAGCATTGTAGCCAGATGTAATTTTGCTTGAAGTTTCAGCATTACAGTTAGTAATGACTCTGCTGGCTGTGTTTTGTAGAATTTGCAATTTATTTAACAGTTGACTGAGCACTGACCCCGTATAATATCACCATAATCAAAGTATAGTAAAAATTAAAAATTAAAAATGAAAAAGAAATCTGTGCCTTGTGGGAAATGCACAGATTCAAGTGGACAGGATATAGAAATAATCTCAGCAGATGACAGGTAAGTAACGTGGTCTTTAAAGTTTATAGCACAGACAGATTGTCCAATCGAAGATTGGATCAAAGATACGAGTTAAGATCTGGAACACTCTTTTAGTAATAGCTATGGCTTGAGGCATTTGTTTCATCAGCCTTTGCTGCCATTCAACTTCCCCTGATATGCAAAAGCTGATTATTCTCCAATCAGACAAGGGAAATATCAGAAGGCATTCTGTGCTTCCAAAGAGCCGGGGGACCTCAAGGGAAGAAAAGTTAAATTTCAAGTACCATCTATTTCAACCACAGCTTCCCAAAGCATCACAGAGTATCGCTGACCAGAACTCTTTGTTGCTTCCAAGATGTGCAATGGCGTTCCCAGTGGGCAGCTCCATGCTACAACACCCACTCCTTCCTGGTCCACACCCTGTGCCTGGCCTCCCCCAACTTCCACATTCTGTGCAGCATCATCTCTGCTCCTTCTGGCCTGTCCCAGCCCTACTTGCCTCTGCCAGCAGCTTCCACACCTGACCCACAAGATCATTACATTATTATGGTCCTGTTTGGCCTGCAGGTGATCTGCCTTCTTAGCTCACCTACTGGGTGATGCTTAATAAATTGTATTCTTCACTAACATTTCCTTCTCAAGCATTACAGATGATTAATGGTGATAGATAAACAGTGTCATCAGCATAAAGCAATGATTTATGGTGATGAAGAAAACAGCATAATCAGCGTAAAAAAATATGAAGTTATTTGAAGAACTCAAGTTAATGTCCGAAGGAGCAGATCCATAATTTACTGCAAGTTCAGCTTGCTTCTGTTTCATTCTTGCACGGCCCTGGTTTGTCCTGTCAAAGTAACAGTGTGGCAGGGATTTATGGATGTCTGTGTCCCCAGCAAGTATGATAAAGCCTGTCTGAGACACTGCATCACAACAGCATCACACCGTGAGAATGCTTTTCTCCTGGATTCCTTTACATTGTTAGTGAATCCTAACTGTATCCTTAAGCCAATTTAGATCAGCGGTCATTATTACTTACAACTTGCAGCAGACTGCTCTACCATTTATGTGCCATGTGGGATACCAAGAGCCCTGAAATATTTCCTTTTACAGCACTCAAAAGGCTGAAATGATTTCTCAGCTGGTTGCCATTTACACTACCAATCCAACTGGAGTAAAGAGTGTTTCTGACTAAGTTAAAAAGCAGCAATACAACTTCAGATAGCATCCCAAACAGCGACTCAGCATTTAAAAAAGGTAAATGTTTGTAAGAAATGTTTACATGGTGGCACAGTCGGTGCACTGTGGAATGTGCAGTCAAGTCTGCAAAGCAGTACCATCTTTGTGACTTCCCAAAGCTTCTCAGATTTGTGAATTGTTGTTTTGTTTTGTTTTATTTTTTTCCAAAGTGAAAAATTCTGAACAACAGCAAAAAAACCAAAACAAACAAACAAAAAAAAACCCAAAAAAAACCACCACGAAATGAAGCAAAAAATCTTATTACACAATAGTCCATTAAAAACGGGCATTCAGCTCTCAGGATACTATGGAACAGCAAAAAGGCATGATAGCTGTTTATCTCCAGGCCATAAGGGAAAACTAAATATGAGTTTCAGAGAAAAGCCTCCAGAAATCCTTGTATTCTTCTCTAAGCAAAATCCACTCATTCATTAAAAAAATAAATCATGAAGGCTCATCAAGTAGAGCTAAATGTTTGTATTAAGGCTCCTTCTCTTCCAATAAAGAGTGGAAAAGATTATGTTATTCAGTGACTTACAGAGGATTTCAGCCATTCAAAATACTTTCCTGGGTTTGCAGAAGAATTTCTAGATAATTTTCATCCAACTGCTCACTTTAAGCAATTAAAATAAGGGATAAAAGCTATAATAACGCATTGTCATGCATTCATCGTAAAGCAACAACAGCAATAGCTGCATGAATCTGGAGGTTTAGCTGAGAAGTGCCATTCAGCTGAAAGTAATGTATTGGAAGAATTTCCATCCTTCAGCACCCATTGTGGTAGTACAGTGCATTCAAGTTCATTATAAATTCCCCAGTGCTTTTACTGTAGTTTGCTAAACAGCAAAAGTAAATGTCTCCTTTCTGACCACTGTAATACAAGATATTTGCTAGGCATCACCAGTTATGTTTCTGGACTTGCATACTCAGGTTGCATGCAGACATGAAATTTCAGATTACAGCTGGATTGCAGCAGTCTTATTGGAAGTTTCCTCAAGCTTGCCCCGCTCATCTTGCAATTGGATTTCTTTTTTTTTTGGTGGGGTTTTCTTTTTTTTTTCCAGAAAATAGCTTCTCCCTCCCCAGCACCCACCCAGGCATGCCTCCACAAACATCAAGTGCTCAATCCCGCATGGCAATGGAGGGAACACAGTTCCCATTAGCTCTTATTCACCAGTCAGAAGCAGGTTCTCCCTCCTAATGGGTGCAGGACCAGGAGACCATTATTGTTTTGGCTTCAACTCCCTCTAAGTATCCAATGCCAAAGCTACCTACATTTGGAGACTACTTTCGCCTCTGTTAAAATAAGTGTAATCTTCTCTTTGCTCTATACTCATATTCACTGTGGTTATGGAATGAGGTATTTCAGTACTCTGAGTGCTTAGCTACTTCATGGCATGGTTCCTAATTATTTGCAGTTCCTACTCATTAATTTTCCAACTTGAGTATCTTGATTTCAATGCTACTAAAAGAATTATTTCGAGAAATAATAGAAGAGACAGGTTCCAGTGCCAATTCATGCCGTCCTCATCCATAAATCTCCCCCCAACCTTAAACATTTCCATTTACAGCTACAATATTTTTGACCTTTATGCTGTTTCTAAGCCTTTTTCAACCATCAGTGGCAGACTGACTAGTGTGAGATTGCATATTCTCGGTGTCTAGATATGACCAGCACTTCAAGGGGAAAGATAAATCTGAAACAAATTCTCCTCACTTACACAGTGAAGACATCATGATTATGCCTTCAGAATTAACAGTGCAAAGACAAAGCTACTACAATGGTGCCGTATATAACACTTATGCAAAGACATGCAAAACAGAGAACAAAGATAAAAGGGATCCTTCTTTCCTCTCTGGTCTGGTACTAGCCCATAGGTAACAGTTGCCCCCAGAAAAAAGGGCTCCAACTCTAAGATCATCATACGAACAAAGAGCAAACACATCAGTTCCCTACACACAGATGAACATCTCTCCATCACATCAGCAAACACTTTCTTAATTAAAAGCATCTCCTCGGTTTTTTGTTTCACACACATACGGGAAGAACATGCGCTCCCTCGATGGGCACGCACCCCAACTGTATGTTCAAAAGAAGAAGAAAGCAGGGTCTTCCTACTAGGATGAAGAAACTCCCCCTGAACACACTACACCTAGTTTGAGACACCCATCAATTGCATCCGAGGAGGAGTGGTAAGAACTGCCAGTATTTTCTACAAACTTGTTTCAAAAACTTGCTTTGACTGTGTTGATACTGATGCAATTAAGCTCAAATATTAATGAGAACAGAGGATTTGAAATCAGTAATGGAAAATGTGTGCACACAGAAAATCATTAATTTACTCCAAGAGTACATAAAAACAGCATATACAGGCTCAAGGAGAAGCAAGATAGTTTGCTTCTGCATTGAACAAAATGTAGCATATTTTCAGACTATAACTCCTTTGTAGAAATCACTTGCTGAATTGTTTTGAACAACAAATTAAGCTCCATTCTCTGCCCCACTGTTGTGTGGACTGGGGTGATCCAAGAAAAAAATAGCTGTAACTCTAAGTTGAGTTAATATATTCTGCCCTGAAAATACATCTTTTCCAGGTGAAGTGGAAAGGAAAAAGACTAGAGGCTCAATCTACTTATTTCTTATTCAGCTGGGAAAGGCAGAATTGTTTTACTCTGCTTTTCGCGCTTGCTGGCTGCTTTATTTTCAATTCTGGAAGCAGTTTGTGTAATAGCAATTCAGTTCTTGTTCCTCAGACTACACAGAGATTTGTTTAGGCTTGGATAAATGCCCAAAAGAAAGACCCAACTATTCCAGATCTATAGAGTCTCTGAATAGGAGCTACCTTATATCTTTTCAGAATTTAGGTCTTTTTATTTCAGTCTCAGACGAAAGCATACAACGCTAAACAAGGAGACACAGAAGAAAGCAATCTGAACTTACCCAGAGATAAAGAATGGCTCATTTAGAGCTTGGCTGGAGTTCTGGATGAATGACCACCTTAACTTTTGCCTTATTCCAACAATTCTTCCAACAGTGTATCAGTAACCAAAGTTTGGATTTTTCCCTTCAAAGGGACATAGTGATGATGTGTGAAGGCTATGCTTAAAGAAAGTGGAAGTATATGCAAAATGCTGTTATTTTCACATTGAAACACAAAGGCAACATAGTACCAGCACAAAATAAGACTTTCATTAATTTATTCCTTTGCAAAACCCTTCTGAAAGAATGGTTGGGTTTTGTTGATTCTGGCTTATTTTATCTCTTAAAAAACAGCCTTAACTATTACCTACATAAGAGATGGGAGAAGTATCACCTCAGATGGAATGTTTTTCACCTTATGTTTTGTTTGAGATACTGTAAAATTTAATAGAAAGTCAAGCTTACTTTTAAGAAAAGGTAATACCTTACTATGGAGTTCTAAACCAGACCTCACTTTTACCTCATAGGGCTCTTCTCATTAAAATTGTTCAGCAGTGAGCATGCTTTCCCTACTGCTAATATGAGTGTGAGCGCAATGCAAATGTCACAGGAGTCAACAGCAAATAGAGAAGTCTATCCTGATCACAGCTGATCACTCTAATATCAGTCATCCTTCAAAAGTGAAGAAAGAAAAAACCATGAGTGCATTTTAATATTCAGTTCCTCTCTTATTGTCTTAAAATGGCTTCACCTAGATGACTCCTCAGATTGGTAGGCACATCCCATTTTACAAAAACAGAGGTCACTGTGTTGTGACTGTTGACATCTTAAAAAGCTGAACAGCACAAAAGAACAGACTTCAGGAGTATTCACCCATTGTTAATGTTCATTCATTCTTAATAGAAGCTCAGTTCATTCTTGTATATCTTCTGGGTCTTCTTTTAACAAAATATTAGAATGGTCATGTTTCCATCTTTTAAATAACCTACCGTGGAGCAAGGGGCTCATAAAATACCCATATTTCATTAGAAAGCCTCTTATAACTTCCTTCTCATGGTGAAATTAAAGTGAGCCGAGTACAGGTTCTACTGCGTCTGTTTCAAGAAGTAACAACTCGGATACAATTCGAATAGTCCTGTATGATACTACAAATCAGCAGATTCATCTTACGCACCTCATTCACAGTCCAAAAATCACAGGAGAAAGCGAAGAGCATGAATGCTCTGGCAAGATATTTCTGAGCGAATCAGTCCTACATCTGCCTCTGCCCTCTGCAGCTGTGCTGCAACTAACCACTCTGCGCGGGGCCTGGTGGGCTGTGGTGAGACAGTTTGCTTCCCTTTGCCTCAGGTTATGCTTATGCCAGATCATAACATAGCCAGGGAATGTGCTCGAGCATCAGTCTGTAACAGCCCCCTCGCAGCTGTCACGGGACAGCCCCAGCCCTGGGCAGCAGGTACTCGGCGTGCTCCTTGCTAGGGAAACACCGCCTCACTGCTGTACAAACAGTGTTTGAGAAAGGCCCGCGGGACCACACAGAACTCAGGCGATGTGGCACAGTGCTGCGGTCCCCTGCGCAGCCAGAACCCCTCAGCCAATGCTGCTGCAGGTGCAAAGACACCAGCAAAGCCACCCTCGCCCATAAGCATTGTACCCTCTCTCCTAGGACTCCACTGGGGCACGTGAAGCTCAGGGATCCCTATGCTCTCCAGTCAGTTTTGGCATTTGCCCTCCTTTGCTCAGCCCCACTCCCACGGCACGCTCTTTCACACTGGCACAGACAGGGTTCAGATTAGCAGTGCTATTTGCTTTATATAGAACACTCCCTACCCTCAGCTAACACAGACAATCAAGAATTGTCTCAGCTGGATTTGTAAGAACTCAGTGTGAAACAGTCAATCAACTGCACAAATAGAAGAAAAGAAACAGTCTAGCAGGAACAGTTTTTGCATTCCTAATAGTTGTAAAATTGAAATGTAAAACAATCCTCCGGCTGGCATTCCGGAAGCTAAATTTTAAAACAATATACATTCAGAAACAGAAATTTATTAACTTCACTGCTGATTGTGAATCCCCCCAAGTTGCCAAAGCCCAACCAGAGAGGCTGTGGGAAGGCACCACCACCTGTGTTTCAGAGGAATGGTCCTGCGGGCACGGCACAAGTCACCAAACGAGAGCCAAGAAGGACGATGCTGGCAGGCAGAGTGACAGGAAATCCCAGCAGCACTGGGTATTTGGCTCATTTTGAAAAATAGATCATTAAAAATGCAGGTGGTTGAAGGATTTAAGCATAAAAAACAGAGGAGAAAAAGAAATGTTACAAAGCAAGGAGCAATGAACGACACTGGAAAGAAGCAAGGAAAAGCAGATGCAGAAGTTCAGTCATACAGAAGGAGAAACAGGGACAGAAGAAGGATTTCAGTAAAGAATAGAAAAAAAATCTGTTTATTTTAGGTTGAAGCTAATGGAAGAAAGAAGTCCTAAAGGCATTGGAATAGTTTAATTTTCATAGCTGGTCTGGTTGACATTTTCTTTTGAACACCAGATTAAATAACACAACTCAGCTAACAGCATCTTTGCTATAAATGCTACGGGGCTGAAGACCAGATAAGCAGCAGCATTTAAAGGCTTTTTCCCTATGCAAATAAGTGCTAGTAAATACGATCCCCATATACGTGTTTTGAGCAAGATGAAAATACAAAATTTGTTGACTGCTCAAGTCTGTTTTTCAGCTTCATAATCTTTATGCCAGCACCTGACATACATCAGCCTGAGGTTTACATCTGAGGTGACAATTCCAAAGATATCTTAAGAGACAGAAAGAGAAGACAGTAAAAATATTTAACTAAGCACGTATCACTGCCTGTTACTCATACTAGAGTAGTGGAGTCAGGATCCCTTAGCACTGAACACAAGCAAGTTATGAGACAAGATATCTTTTCACATGAAGCTCCCATTCTCAAAGGCAACAGATTGACAAAACCATCAGCTCCTCTGCTGGAGTTAGGCTATAGGCCTCAAAGTTAAGAAATAAAAATGGGAAGTATAACTTGAGAAAATTCGCACAAGTTCAAGGACCATCAAATTTTAACAAGTAAGCAACATATGCTCAAAACTCAAAATGCCATTTTTATGTTATGATATAAAACTTCATTATTTTGAACTTTGAAGAGTGCAGTAAGTATAAAAATGCACAGTGAGCAATATTTTTTGAATTGAAAAAGAACGTAAAATTCTAAAGAAATAAAGGAACAAAAGAAACAGAGACAGCTTGGGAGAAGCAGTGATTTTTGGGAAGGCTGAGAACGATGCCTCAGCAGTGCTGCATTTTGCACCTTGGAGTGTGCCTGGGCTGCACACTGCAGATGGGACCCAGGACCAGCGTGTTTGGTGCTGGGCATGCCCAGTACAGGTCTGGCACGGGTGAAACCCTGAAGAAGTTGGTGGATCTTCCCTTGGGAAGGCAGTTCTATAAAAATCCAGTTTCAGGGAAAAAGTCCTAAATTTTATTACCAATTTTGAATGCAGACAAGTTTTATACTGTAATTTAACTGCTGTAATGTCTGATATATCAGACTTAAAGGACGGGATTGTAATAAAGTTAGAAGCGTACAAAATTGCAGAAAGGACAATTTAAACAGAAGCTCTCAACATTAACATGCAGGTTTTGAGCATTCAAAAGTGAGCTATGAAACACCAGAAAAATACATTTAACTTGAGGCCTTTGGTAAATGTCAACGAGGGGAAATGTGACTCAGATTATTAGAGACTCAAAGAATATAATCCACAGTAGATCACTTCAGTCCTGGCTAATTATTAAAGGCATCAGTTCATTACAGTGCTGTAACTGTATCTAATTCAGTTTGCTCTGCAGTTCATCTATTATGTCTTTTTTATGCATTACTGTACTGGCTGTTGCAGGGTACAATCTGCTCCAAAGGTGCTTCTCAACCCTTCTGGTTTCTTCTAAGCAACTCCAGAAACTGTAATTGAGCTTTCCTCAATTTTAGGCTGAAAACTAATCAGCAAAAAACTACTAAAAAAAGAAGAAAAAAAAAAGAAAAGAATTACTTGCATTTAAAATCCAGGACCATCCTTCTAATATTTTATATAGTAAGACTGAAGCAAATGGAGCTGGTTAATAAGAAACTTCAGAAAAATGCAAATTTGAAATTCAGAAGATTCAGAGAAATTCGGAGGCTATTTATCCCATGATCAGATCATGCTAATAATGTATGAGGGCTGCTCTGAAAGTAATGCCTCCTATTTTATGTTGTTGGCTCACAACATCAGAGGCAGATGTTGGTGGGATGGCAGAAGAGGGGCAGTGTGACAAAATGACATCTGAACATGGAACTGAGGATGAAGCAAAGGTTTATCACTGAATTCCTCCATTTGGAAGAAATGGCACCTACTGACATTCATCAAAGTTTGCTGAACATCTGTGGAGACCAAACAGTGGATATATATTAGTATTAAGTTGAGCACTGTGTAAGTAATAGAAGGAAAACCAGAAAAACAGTAGTCTGCAGTACTTTCCTTTGCAGTGAATAAAAAATGCAGTATCTTTGAAGACATCGTTAACTTGATCCTATGTGAATTTAAAATGACTGAAAAATGACAGAATGCTCAATATTCAGACAAATATTATCTGAAAGTGAAATAGGTCCTATTTTCTTCTCTATGTGTAGTGCATAGACAGTCCTATCTCTAGCACAAACAAATGGGTTAATCAAAAGGCCTACACTTTCCTTGCAATAAAAAATTAAACCCAGACTGTACTGCAGCCACACTGGGCATAATTGAAGAAAGCAGTCACTTAGTTACCTTTGAAAAATTCCTTATAATGTAAGTTATCTGCAGAAGTATGTTCATACATTTGACCCAGCACTCCTTTATTTTAGGTGTCACCAGTATACTGATAAAAGAAATCCTTTGCAAGATTGGCCAGCAGTACCATAACCTAGAAGTTTCTGGTGTCTGACAATATAGCAATTTCTAAAAATACTAGTGTAAGAATACATGGACAGAAGAAAATACATTCAGCCCAAGAGAAACAGCACAGTAATCTAAGACAGGTAAGTGCTGGACCTCTACCCTAGCTACACCCTCAAATATGGCTTGCTCCAAAACAAGGTTACCTAGATAAGACAGCTTGTTGCCCAACAGCACTCTTGTTAGATCAGTTGCAAACACATCCATAATTCTTAATGCACTTTTTAAATCTGTGAATTCGGGGCAGCAATCAGAGCCTCTAATCTAGATGAACCTGAATCAAAACATTCCTTCCAAAGTCACCGCTGCTTTCTGGCTTTTTCTTCAAAAGTTGAACTGCTGGGGTGTGTTTCCAAGGAGGCGACACATATTCACTTCCAGGATCCGGTCTAAAAAATCATGATCACTTCTTGACTCTGCACTCAGAAGATCCGCACATTGTCCGTGGCCTATGACTGAACCTAGGTAACATTTTCAGGAATGTGGTGTCAAAAATTGTGATATACGTCTGAACAACCTTTAACTTCCACAACAAAGGCTTTAGCAAATCTGACTGCAAGCTGTTAGTATTTAGGCAGATGATGAGCATGCTATTGAGTTTTCTCTACTTTTTAACCTTTATCAGCTGAAGGAAGTTAGGCTGTAGTATGTTGACTCACTCAACAGTTTATCCAACACAGCATAAACATATCAGTACATCTTACAGGCACTAGTGATAGATGGCAAGAGGTAGACGACTGGACTAGTTGATCTTAGAAGTCTTTTCCAACCTTAATGATTCTTCAAAACTATGAAAGAAGTTTTTAGAACCATAATCTAGTCTTACTTGCACTGCTAGAAAGCTAAATGCAAGGAGTCCAGCCTGTGGCTGAGAATTGAATCCCAGCAGCACATAGTGGGGACCATTCCTCCCTGCCCTTTCAAGGCCATGTCCCACAGCTGCACCACCCAGATGGACGCAGCATCCCAGTGTTCAGTCTCACACAGGCCTTGTTCATTTCACCAGCTCAGCTTAAAGTCCCCACTTTTCACTGCACAAGCATAATCCTGAAAAATAAGACCGGAAATGACTTCATCATCTGAAGTCTGGAAAAGAGATAGACTGCTTTCAGAAGTAGCCCTCGGCATTTAATTCCACGCGTACTTGTGTTCATTGCTATTCTCTTAAACATAATACAATAATGATGAGGACTTAATCATACTTTGGGGTTTGTTTTCCTGTTTACCTCAAAAGGTTTTCCATGGATGAAGAAGTCTGCAACTAACTCTCAGTAGTATTGACTGCTGTATAATAAATCAAGCAGAATCATTTGTCCTCCAGGTTCTCCCTTCAACACAGTAGGTAAGCTCTATTTTCTAAAGATACGGTAGTTCAGATGATGAAATAAAGACTTTTTCTTAAGGCAAGACGCAGAAAAAACACTGACAGCTGAGGGCTATGTTGCAAAAATAGAAAAAGTTCAAACTCAAGTGTTTTCATCAGATAGCTCTATTGCCTATGATCTTAGTTCAGATAACATGCACTAGTAATTACTTTATTGGAGTAATTTCTGCTAAAATCTTAAAAGGCCTATTCATCACCTTGGAACAAAAAAATCCACTTCACAACACACAGAAAAGAGTCTACTTTGCGAAGATACTGAAACAAAAACAACAAAGAAGAAACCTCCAAGGTAGCTCCTGCATATTGGTAAGGGAAGTAAAAAGCTTAATAAAATGAGACTAACATAATCTGTCAGGAATGTTTTACAGTACGACATCAACCATGCGACTGAGGACTCATTAAAGGGATGGTGAAATGTTTGGCAGGGTTCATGTACATTCCATCTTCAAGCAAAAACTTATACTTCACACAGTTAGCAAAGCTACCAGCAGGTCTAAATGTAACTTATGTTTAGAGTATACATTCTTCTGAATTGAACCCTTAGTTTGCTGTCTTTCTTTCAACATATTCTTTTCTGATTCTAATTACATGTGTCAAAGCGTGTATCTTGTCTATTTTTCCACCATATAAAATTGAATGCCTGTGCCCCTCCAACTGTCAGGATTTCAAGAACAGATTTTAGGTTAACTTTCTGAACTAGAAGCCTTAAAACATTTCATTTTAGAGATAAAATGTACCTCCCAATTCAAATAAAAACAATATTTTTTTCATCTTGCTTTTGCATATTTTAATGTCCTACTGGATATAGTTACTTTCACTTCAGAAACACATACAACTTCCTCCTTTTGAAATGGAAAATCCTGCTACTTGCATTCAACAGCATTTCTTGCCTACTTCAAAACTACCACAACCACTCAAAATAGTTTTAGGGAGAAGATGACTGCATTTTTTGTGAGTAACTTAGTTATTTGCCCAGTTACAGTAGTAGTTATCACTGGATTTCTGCTTCAGATAGATCTGCCTGAACTAAGTTGCTTAACTTAGTGTGTGAGTTGGTGTGCATCCTTCCAAGGGCCAGACAGGGAACATCTAAAATCCAATGGGTATTAACACTTCCTTGTTGAAAACTATCCAGATTCTACCCATTCTTACTTATTAAAGAAAGATATATTTCTTACATGTTTTTCCCATCTCCTTTATCCACAACACGGTTGTGGGTATAGTTATAGTGTAATAAGGTAATCGTACAATAAGGAAAACTCCATTGGAAAGCATTATGTCTCTGAAAATGTCTGCAATTACAGGTCAGAATTAGAAACCCACTGAATACAGGTTGCCCTGGAGCCTGCTGCACCTGAATTTGGCACAGGTTTTGACTGGTGTCACCTCCTATTAATATCAGTGTTACTTAACCCTGAAAGAATGCCAGAGTTAGAAATGGAGCTGACACAACTAGGTTTTAATGGTCTCCAGCAACAATGTTTACTGCTCTGAGGTAAAAGGTGAAGAAAATATGTTGTCCTTCCATATACCATTTTAGCAGATCTAGGTAAAAAAACCTTTTGACACATGGCCCCTTGCAAAGAAATTGAATAAAAGTGTAATCTGCTGGAGATATGTTACCACACACTCCTACTTGCAAAGGATATTTCTGTTTCTTTTCTTTTCTGATTCATGTGCTTGAATGAATGATTCTCTCACTGCTGAGAATTTTTATCAGAACTGTAAAGCTGGGAAAGCCTGTGGCATTTCCTTGGCAGCACAGCCCTCATTCGTGAGCCCAGATGCAGCTACGAGGATGGTAAGAATACACAAATATCTCCCAGCTCCCTTTCCTCCATGCCTAAAATGTTGCCATCGCAGCCAGTGACAGGTAAGCAGCTTCTCAAACGAAATAAACTCGCAGAGCAGGTGAAAGGCAAGAATGCAAATAGAATTGCCCTGCAATGAATAAAATAAATTGGAGAGGAATGAAAGGAGGAGGAAAGAGGAGCAAAGAATTAAAAATTCAGATGCTTAGCTGTGCAGGACAGTCCAGGGGCTTTCAGCCCTTGATTCTAAGCAAAGCCACTACACAGCGTCCTATTGCATTTGCATGTTCTCGCATGTAAGTGTTCATAGGCTGCTGCTATTACAAGAAGCAAGTTGGAGGAAAGAAACAGTGAACTGCTCAGAATTAGCAACCAACAAAATATGGAGAGCTTTTCTCTAAGGAGTCCTTTCCCCCTCCCCCCCTTCAGGTACCAGAAAGACAGATAACAGAGAAACAAGGGAGGTGGAAAAAGGGAGAAGTCTGAATTCAAATTCACAGTAAAGAAACAGTACAGTCACAAATAATTCAATGTTTCATAATGTGACTCCCTTCTCATTTACTTTTACATTGAAAGACTGAGGCTAGTCAAGGTGATGAGCAGGGAAAAAAAAACTTTTAAACTCAAAATGAAGAAAGCTTGTACAACACATGATTTGCCTGGTATCACCCAACCTCTAGACATCCCATTTTTGCTGCAAAATAATTTGTACGCTGGCCATCTCTTTCCTCTTCAAGAGAGTTTTCTAATTACAGTTACATGTCAGGAGACAATATTTGAATTTACTTTAATTTATAAATTACCTTGAAGCAGGTTGTCCCCAGTGAATTTAAAACATTATCTGAATTTTCATGTTTTATCCACAGCTGTCAAGTGAGCAATTTCTCTGCCTTGAAATATATATATGAAGTGCTAACCCTGAAGAAAAGGGGAAAAAATTAATCACATCTCTCTGTTCAAGAAGTCTGCTGATACTCTCGTCCATCCCACAAAATTATGATAAATTACTGATCCAAAAAGTATCTAGCATGGAGCATAAGGTGGAAACACTGACTTAACTACTCTGGAGGCTGGATACCACCTGGCATGGCATGGTACAATGTACAGAAGAAACAGTTTCCTTGTCCAAAGGCTTAGTATCCTTGCAGACAATACCAGCCAAGGGTGAGTGAAGAGGAACTTTACTATCTCAAATTTGCAGAGGCACCCTGAGCACAGAGCATATGAACTGGCTGCACTCTCGAGGCCTTTGCCAAAAGATGAACCTGTGTGTCTTAATCCCAGTTTAACATTTTACCCACAGTTGATCCTTCTCTCATTCTGCTGACCCTTGACTGTGAATCCATGCTGCCTGAGCACACATGTAGAAGAACCTTTATTTCTCTTTGTATCCTCAAAACAGTTTCTAGTTCATTGCTGTTGTTTTGTTAATATTTATTCAATCAAATATTTGAAATCTTTTCAGGACAACAGATAGGGACAAAGGTCCCATCACCTTTGACATTCACACACCTCTCCATTATGAGGGCAGACTGGCAACAGCATGGCAAGTGCTGGTAACTGCTTTGCATCGGATTTGCCTAGGCTGTTCTGACTGTAGTCTACCTAACAATCACTCAGACAGTGCACAGTTGAGTCCTTGCTCTCTGCTGTTACTTTTGTTAACCCTGCTGACAATAATTTACACTAGAGAGACAGACATGAAAAATCGCAGAAGCAATCAATCAAAATTTACAGTATAACTAGTTTACGACTCTGATTTTAAATCTACATGCAGTGGTGTTATATCAATATATGGGTGACACAAGAGATTTAATGGCTGACCACGAATGACACAAGCTGCCTGATTGCCACAGAAGACATGAGATGGTTTAATGAAACCTTGAAAAGTAAATTAGTATTTCCTTTGGGGGCACAGGAAACATTCATCTCCTTCAAATCCTTACTTTTTTCAGCAAAAGGCAAAATTCATTAAGAAAAGAAAATAATGAGATGGGATTTAAAATGTTTTCTTGTAAAATAATGCTCCAAATAATCATTACCCTGTAATTACATGCAACCTTTGCAGTCACAATATATTGAAACGCCACTTGATCTTTAGGTGCAAATTTCTTTCACATTTTCTTATAACAGATATAGAGGGACAGTGCTAGCACAGCCTGACACAGTAGACCAATGTCAGAATTTGACTATTGCAAACGCATTACTCCATATTATCAATATTATCAGCTAAGTCGTAGACATAAGGTATCTCAACTCTATAAACCTAAAATGCATAATGGTTTTAGTTATGTCAACTTCATGAAACACTTTTTATTTCCAGTAGGCAGATCTTTGTCTTCAGTGTCGTAAGATCCTTGTGACCACACTTATCTTTTCCTTTCTATTTTGGTCTGAAAATATCCTTTTATAATGCACATGCCTTAGCTCAAATCACACAGATTCACTACTGACAGATAACTAAAGATGCAAACAATCACAATTTTTGAAGATTTTTGATAATTTTTGGAATAAAGGCAAAGAAGTAAAGAGCAAAACATAGCAGTAGTCACCAACATACTCTCAGGACCATGATACACTTATCACAAAACTATGTACAGATGTCATTCAAGAAATCAAAATGTATTTACTAAAGAATCACGGAATCACAGAATTCTAGGGGTTGGAAGGGACATCTAGAAATCACTTCCTCATCTTTTCATAATATTGTATTTATCAAGGTGACAGAGAAGATAGCTTTAGCTCTCTACCTAGAAAAATCTGTACCATTGTAGATTTAAGTAGGAAATCCCTCCACACAATGATCAGTTATGAACCTGAAGGCCTTTCCAACATAAAATGGATCTTTTTATTATTTCACATACTCCAAAGCTTTGGACACCGCTTATTTCACATAGTTGCTGTTTTATTTACATGAAATGCATGCTAGCATTTTGTACTCCCTACTGCTGCGCATCTGAGTTAGGTACAGATAGCAATTCAAAGATCACAGAACCACAGAAATATAACATAGCCAAAATTAGAAGAGATGCACAAGGATCAAGTCCAACTCTTGGTTTCACACAGGACCACTCCAAATCCAAACCCAGTGTCTGAGAACTTTGTGAAACACTCCTTGAACTCAGGCATCGTAGGGCCATGCTACCGCCCTAACATCCAGCCTGACCCTCCCCTGACACAGCTCCAAGCTGTCACCTCAGGCTCTGTCACCATCCCCAGAGATCAGAGCTCAGTGCTGTCCCTCCACTCCCTGTGAGGAGCTGCAGCCGCCATGAGAGCGCTCCTCAGCCCGCTCTGTTCTGGGCTGAACAATCCAACAGCTGCTCCTCAACCTCAGCTGCTCTTCCCACGCCTTGCCCTCCAGACCCTTCCCCCATCTCTGCAGCCCTTCTTTGAATGCCCCCTCCTCTTATAGTTTTACATCCTCCTTATGTTGTGGCACCCTGGTGGATCTTCCTCCCATGATATGCATTTTGCAGGAGATTTTGCAGTAAGGGGACAATTCTTTTCAATCCCACAGCTGCTTCAGTTTAGCTGTGCTAATTGTAGCATGCACAAAGCAGGGAATAATAAACAGGCCTTCTGTTGGGATAAAGATGTGATTCTGGACTCTCGTGACATCCATCTAAAAATACACTGTTGTTTTTTTTTTTCCCATAAAACACTCAAAGATGAGGATATTGGATTTGATGGAGTGAAAGTGTTGAAAAATGCAGTACTTCATGTTTCTTTTGGGCTATGCTCACATACAGGGCTTTATAGGGCTAGAAAGCACGTGATGCACTTCAAAGGCTAGAAAATCTCTTTGCCAGAAATCCTCTATCACAGAGGGCTTGCTTGTGCCATGAATAGCAGTATGGCTGATACTCAAAGGAATGAACTATATATGTTCACAAGTTCATTGTTTAAATACTGCTATCCTAAAATATAACCGCTGCATGCGAAATCATTGCAGGTGATACAAAACATACAGATCAACCACACCTTTTCTGCACACATTTCAGGTGGGGAAATTATCATATATTCCATGTTCAGTCTGACTGGCCTCAAATATGTATCACTGAGACCAGTGGATTTCCACTTCAGAGACCAGGAGCATTTCTGCAAACCCATGCTTTCTGAGTATACAAGATGGCTTTTATTATCTGCAGTCAGTTAAGAAAAAATAATGGGGGGAAGGGGAAGTAAATTGAGTATTATAGATTTAATCACCTCAAAAGCTATTGAATAGACTGCAACAACTGAGAGAAGCAAGACTGTTCTTGGCACAAAAGACAGACAAAACAACTCGTCATAAATCATGGCGCTTATTGCTACTGCTGATACTGCTTTTTCATGGTGACTCACCATTTCTGAGGGTGGGGAACAGTGCTGCAGATTTCTCTCCGTGGTCTGCCCTTGTATCTCTGCCACTCAATGGCAAGGACTTCAGAGGTGGTCCTGCCCAATCAGTGCTCCAGCATTCTTTGGTTGCCTCTACTTTCGTATTTGGACTATGCACCAGTAACTCTTTGCACCATTTCCTGAGCATGCTGCTCAGACAAAATAAAAACAGGAACTCCCTCTCCTGTAGTCTCATATACCAGCTGAACTACGACTGTGTGAAGCTTGCCTGACCAATCCTCACTGCCGTAAAATGGAAGAGGGTAATGATGCATTGCATAGACAGTCACCCAAACTATTTATTTCTGACTTGAAGAGATTTAAAAGCAGCTTATTTCAACTCTATTTTATCAGTTCCTTGAACAGATTGAAAAAACAACCCAAAAACCATGTTAGCAATGAATGCCACCATCCTGAGTAAAACCATGCAAGATTTGGGGTTTATTTTTGCCTCCAATCTAAAGAAAAATGCAATAAATTGACAAAAAAA
>VXAB01007182.1:0-55300 GCA_013399175.1 Odontophorus gujanensis | reverse complement strand
TGTCTCCCCTTGGTACGTAGCAGGGGAAGATTTAAAAAAAGAAAAAAAGTGGTCTGCTTGCTCCTTGGTATTCTCTCATTAATCCACTGTCATTTTTTTCTTAAATTAGTATTCTGATTAAATAAAAATTCCTGGTGTGCAGTCTTAACACTGCTGATTTTAGATGTGAGTGCTGGTGCTTTAGTATGTTAGACCCATAAATGCAAAATGAAGCAATCACACAAACATGGGATACGAGAGAAAATAAAGCTGAAATGTTTTTTTATCCAAACAAAGTCAGTCACTTGATTAAAGTTCTTGAGTAATTTGCCCTTTGTGATGTTTTGGGAAATTGTACTGATATAGAGCAGATAAATTCTCTCTCCTTGTGGGTACCATCTCTTCCTCTGTATTTGCAGCACACTGAAAATACATCCAAGCTCCCTGTAGCCTTGCAGCCTGTAATCGAGCTAACTTCATTTTGGGAACAGTATAGTCAGAATAGCATGGTGCTATGCCCAAGCTATTTTTGCTAGCTTCACAGCAACCTGTGACTGAACGTGCTGGGGAGAAGTTTCACCAGCATTCTGTCATGTTTTCCTCACTAGTCAAAAAAGTTAGCACTTCAAACTTAGAGTAAGAAACACACCTTGTATCAGTGCACATACAACACAAAAGCCACTGTTCTGTATATCTGCATGATTATGTTTGCACTTCCCATGAGCCACAGACAATTCGAGTTAAAAGAGCATTCCTACCAATGTCTGTCCACAGGTCTTGGATGAAGCCACAGGGCCCTCATAACTACTCTTGCAATTTCTGTCCTGAGAATCTTAGATAAGATTCACCTCTTGCAAACTCAATGCAACTCCTACTGGCTGGTACCACTTGCCATTCAAAACCATGCAACCCATAGAACAAAATGCAGTCAATTCTTCTATGCAATCATTCAGTGCAAGGTGGCATTTATTCTAAGTACATCCTGGAGACGTTCACATGTTATCATATAAACATACCACACAAGCTAAGAGAATCCTACATCACTTCAGGTCTGGAGGACCTGTAATTTGTCTCGCCATGTTTTGCAAGACCACAAACTACTGACTTAGAATAAGGTAACTTAAAATGGAGAGACCTCAGATTTACTAGGGGAAATAGGTTAAAAGCAATTGCATCCAATTAAATCCATTAAAAGCAAAATCCACCCCACCTGCTCATTCTGGCTCACCCCTCTGCTCCAGCCACCCCTGCAGAAATCCACTCTGCATGGGCAGCCATGCAAGGCCCATCACTCTGAGAAATGCTATTTCTACCTCTTTCCACAGTCTCTAAGAGGGATCAGCTATAGACGTGCAAATCCTCCTTGCTCTCCAGCCACACACAGTTCAACCAAAATTCTGATCTTAACTGTAAGATTATCTGACTGCTTGCAAAAGATATGAAAGAGCTACATTTCCTGTGATGTGTTTGATGCTTCCAAAGCATGTTGAGGACAGAACCATGAAGTCCTGGGGTAGAATTTAGGAAATAAATGGTGAAAAGCTTTTTGGAATCTGAGAGAAGTATTTATTCTCAGCAAACTCAAGTTTAGATGAAAGCATCTGGTTTTCTGCATGGCTGTCAAGTTGCCACAAGAACAAAGCAGGGATCTTTTATTGCCATGTATAGAAAACATAATGCTTATCTTCTCTCAAAAGAAAGCTAGTGGGGACCATTTGCTAGAATTCAATTGTTTTATGCATCAGGCAAGCCAGAGAATATACACCAGTGATTTAAAGGATTTTCACAAACACAGTTTCCAAACCAGTAATGCTTTTTTTTGTTTGTTCATTTTTTCAGACTGAGGAAATTCTAAAAGACGCAAGGACTGTCAATTTATATTTACTGTTTTTAATATGAAATGGAGAAATATAGGTTACCTAACATTCTGGCTAATGATATAGAAAACATTTAAATGCTTTGTCTGAAGCACCACCAGCAATGGAAAATAAAAAGCCACTCAGCATGTTTTCATAGGAAAAAAATCTACTGACTTACAAGTCTGTTTATTTAAGTGACTTGGGGCCATTACAAAAGAAGTTATGATGCCATATACCTTGTCTTTCAACTTTTGGGTAAGAGCTTCCACTGTATGATGTAGACATGGCACACTAACAAACTGGCCAAATTAGTGACTTCAAGATGCAGTTGTTAATACATAGAAACCAGACAGCCAATCTCTTTCCAGACACATAAGGAAAGAAAGAAGAGCTTGGCCCCAAAACATTTTAGATTTCTGGCAGCAGTAAGATGGCATCATAATTTTTTTTAATTGGAAAAGCTTCTTGTTGCCACAAATCTTTTCACAGCAGTAAGTATTAAGGGAGTTACTATTACAGAGAGATCTGATTCACTTGCAACCTAAAAACTGCATTTTAATGCAGCCAAATGCAGCATAATACATCTGGGAACAGAGTAAATCTACTAAGTCTGCAAACAAATCTGCAAATGAAATCTAAAGGTTGAAAAAGCTTGTCTTGGAAAGCAGCAACAAAAAAGATTTAAAGGTGACCATATAGAAAGTTTTGCAGTTTTTGTGACAAATTGTTTCTTTGCTGGAAAATACACTTAGCAAAGTCTAGTATCAGAAGGGCAAAATTTCTTCAGTAATTCAAGCTGAATTTTAGATATCATTCAAAGGTGAAAATTCAGATTTTTGGTCTGCCTAATATTACTTCTACATAGTTTAATCATAAAATGCATGAATGTCATATGTATTGCAGTATACTCACATTTAACACGTGCTAAACTGAATGTATTTTACTGCTAGTTGACAGCACATCATGTGCTATCACGGAGCTGAGGGAGGCAACACATTTCTCGACGCTTGGTTTTAAAGCAAGACTTACTAAGAAAGTGTTTTTTGAGTTGCTTTGGAAATGAAATTGAGCAGTTCTAATGGGAGAAGTTCTGTGAGTTTGAAAGCAATTTTGTGGGCATTCACATTTTGTTTTGTTTTTCCAGTGGCTTTAAATGGTCTGTTCATTCCCATCTCAGCTGCCTCATATCATCCTTCCCTTGCTCCACCGAAATAATTGAGTGCAAGATTCACTGTTACACTCACTGCCCCTTAAAAAAAGGCACTGTTTCCTACCCACTTCACAGCTCTAGCAACAGTCAGGAATTATTAGTGTTTGATGATCTTTTGTTTCAAGACTTCAATCTCTCGTACTTTGAAATTGAAATTCCTTAGCCTGTGAGGGCCTCAGACTCTGACAGCTGACTTCTTGAACTTTCCTAAGCTGCAATAGGAAAGAAAGTAAATCTATCAACTCTGCCTCTTGCCTCTTACAGTAATATTATTTGATTAAAAACAAAACAAACTACAAAAAAACCAATGCTGGCAATGTCTACAGAAACTACTATCCTTGCTCTTCTTTATTTCTCCATTAGTTAAATTATTTCTTATACATTTACACTTGTTCTTGAGCAGATCTGTTGAAGCAGTCATGTATCTCAGACTCTGCAATTTGACATGTCAGAAAGATTAGACAAGCAACAGTCATCGAGCAGCTGCATTTCCACTACCAATTGTTTCTGCTGCTTGTTTTTTCCAGGGGAAGAAACAGCTTCCATTGCTCTTCTTCCTTTTCTTCTGACCTTCTTTAGAAAGTCCAAGCTGTCCTAAGCCACTCCATAGACAGAAAAATAGATGATATAACATGCTGGTAGGAAAAATTAGATATTCCTGATGTGATAAAGAATTGTACTATTAGATATAATTTCCTTCTAGGAAATTATTCTGTTCATCTACTCCTTTCCATTGGTGACACACAATAAAAACAGGTGTATGGACACCACATACCTTTTTAGCAGGGTAAAATCTCTCAACTCCTGACATGTGTTGGTCCTCAAAAACAATGAACCTCAAACCTAGATGACAGAATCATAACTGTATCAAGTAAAATATTAAAGACAGTAGAATTTCCATAGGTCTCAGTGAAAAGCATTAGTATATTTCTGTGGACAAATTCCATCTGATCAGCAGTACCTCCCTTCTTTCCATTTAGTTTTTCCCTCGAGTTGCATCATTGTATTCTGATATGAATACCATCTCAATAAAACATTTTTGTACTTAAAGAATGATCAAATCTTCCCTTGTACAAGAAAATAACACAGTAAAAAAGAAATCGCTTCTTTCTCAGCTAGAAGAAGCAGCAACTCAAGAGAATACCCAAAATAACACAAGCCATGCGATTCTACCACGATTTTCTCTCCCTTAAAGGTCTTATGAATTTAACTCCTAAAGCACTGACAACAAAGATAAAACTCCTATAATTTCTACTCAAAATATTATCCATCCCTTTTGAGATCACCTGAAATATAGATGCGTATGTCTATAACGTTAGAGTTAGAAATCACTTCAGAAGAATTCAGGCATTCAGATTCAGAATTTGATGGAAGGAGAGGAAGATTTTATAGGACTCAAAGTTCAGACATGAGACATGAATATAAACCCAACTTGGAATTAAAAAAAGAAAAAAGCTGTGAAGTCCAGAAACGCAAAGAATCATGGTAGAATAAACAGGGTAACCAAGATCTTAAATAAACCATGTATTTTCAATTTTAGCCCAATCTCAGTCATCATGAACCATTCACAGTATCTCTGAAGAGCGTTGCTTTTTCAAACAGGGAAAGAAGATGTGCGATCTTTTACCCAAGCTTAAATCTTCACTGGGCTCCTTACAGCATGGAGAATATTTTGACCAGAGACACTGACAGTGAATTGCAGCATTGCATTTTGGGCACAAAAATGATACAAAGATTGCTTACAACACGATTGAGAAGACAAGCCACAGAAGTTTTAGGTACATAGTTTTTGAAACGCTGGTAATTTTCAAGACAGAACTTTGCTCTTGGTTGCCTCAACCACAGAGGAAAGCATCATTAGCACTCTCCTTAGCACCACATTTCTCTAGTGAAGCTCAAGTGACAGTGCATTTGGCATAGTGAGGAGGACATTTAAAGCTCAGAGCTGAAGAGCATTCATCAAAAGCTAATAGAAAACTAGTTGGCTCTTGCATGTTTCTGTTGCCCTCCCAAGCCTCCACACAAGAAGTTCTCCATTCACTTCACTGTTAATGGTAAGTCTCCTTAGCACATAGACACCAGCTTACCCAGGAATACCAGCACATTATGCTTCCCACCATAGACAGCCAGGTAGTTTTCAGTTTGCAACAACAAACTGCATGAAGTTACAATGACATATGCAGGATCTGTTCCTCTATCTGTTCTCCCATTCAGTAAATTCAGGTAGAATAATGCTGTTTAGTAAACAGTGACAAATAAGAATATAGATGCTTCTGTTAGACTGGACTTGAGGACCGTCTATTTTAATAAGATGTTTCGTACAGCCCTCAGCACCAAATTCTTCAGGAGAAGGAGGAAAATCTGTATTAGGCAGGTAACAGATAATCCTCAGAGCAGTTCTTTTCTAAGTTCATGGTAAAACTGGAAAAAATCCTTGAGCAGTGCAGTTCAGAAGCTGCAGGATCAAAGAGAACTTTTCAAGAAACTTATAGGTCAAAAATGAATCAAAATTATTTACAGAGTAAAAAATATTATGATTAAGTCTATTTAGGGTGATTGGTGGCATGAGGAGGGAAAGGAGAAGTACATTTCCTAACTACCTGGTTCACACTGGAATTCTGTGTGGAACAAAGAGTAGGATAGAGATTACTGGAACTTCTTCCCTTTAGTGTGAATATATTCATGTGTGCTGCATCACTGTGTTAAGTCTAAACGTATCAAAGCTGGCCAAATCATTACAATCATACTCCAAGCTGCAACTCCCCTTCCTAAGAACTGTCACATGCTAAGCACAAGTACAGCTGGCCAGCTCACTCATAAGGAGAAAGACTGTTTTACTCTTACAGAGATGCAATTAAAATCCAGAAATGCAGCTAATTGTAACCTAATCTTGTCAATTCTATGCGCAAAAACAATTTTAGGTAAGATTGGCAAAATGTGCAGAGGGAATAACAACAGGGTATTTCCAGCTCCCCGTGGATTTAAAAACAGCTTCAGTGGCATTTAAATAAAGTAGCAGGGCTACATTTGCTAAATCAGATAATATTGGACTAATAAGGACATCTGGAAACAGTTGGTCTCAAAAAACAGTTGATTTGTTTCCTTCATAATCACAGCGCATGGATAAAACAGGTGCACCATTCTTTGCAGTGATGCCAACTGCTAACATTTACAGGGAAGTTGGGGAGAAAATGGGTAAAATTGGCAAATGTATCAGAGCATAAATAACAACACTGATTCAAGGCCATCACATTATTTAATGGGAAGAGATTTTTACCCTTACTAGCATATAAGAATCACATTTAGGCCTGACGAACATCCATAAGAAGTACCTGCCAAAAAAGAAGGGAAAGGAGTATAATTGAGGCTCCATCCTCCTTTTTGCAGTAGAGCCAAGCCTTATCTGACACCCACAGGAAGCTTATCCAGTGTTAAACTAAGATCTGATGTTTAGTCAGGAATTATGCTGTATGAAAATTAACTATTTTCTTTGCATTTTATTGGAATTTTACAATCAGTGAGCAGGATTGCTGTGTGAACTTAAGCTACGTTAAATATATTAAAAAATCCTCAGTGTGCCATAAAGTCAACACATTACAAATCTGACCATTCCTGTAAGCAAATGCACATACAACCAGTTTAAGTACAAGAAGCTTGGTTTCAGTTAATAAAGGCGCCAGCATTACCCAACAAGTAGAAGGCAGCCAAGTATGCACAAAGTAAACGGAAATTAAAGTCTCTGAAACTTCTCCTTTCACATCAGCTAGCAGAACAGGGCTAGAGTGCGCCATCCACTGCTGTCATTACCCTTCTAATTCTTTGAATTCCTAAAGGGCTGAGGTGGAAGTCTTTTTGGTTGAACATTCTGCCTAGGCTATGAAACTTGGCATATTCTTCTGATGATTATTTCCAATTGTTTTATCAACAATTCAGAAAACCAAAACGGATATTTGGGAAAAGTGGAACAATCAAGAAACAACACTAGATTTCAAATATAAGGTTTTGATTTTTCTTTTCAAATGGAAAATTCGGCCACTTCTATTATGCAAAAGTCTACAGCTTATGATTCGAACTTGTATCTCTCAACACTTTGCACACAGATCGGAGAGTCCCTCTAGAACTGACAACAGAGGTAAACTTGAGCAATGTCAAGCAGACACGTAAAAGAAAAATGAATTTCTCACAGTCATAACAAGCAGATGTGGTGCCCAAGGCCCAACATAAAAGATGTCAATTTCCTCTAATCCCTGGACCATGCTTTCACTCTCAACTCAAGAACAGGCAGATCACGTTACTGCGAGTCTGCTTCTACTGTCTCAGTTCAAACACTTTTGAAGATCTTCTTACACACATTACATCCTTGCTATTTATTTCTAGTCCTTACATCCAGAAGAATGATAATTTGAGTTGTCTGGAATCTGCTGTCTGGAATTTAATTGCTGAGCTGCCTACAGCAAAGTCAACCATAAGATCACTTTAGTAGTACTTGGTTACCCAATTATTACAGCAGTAAAATGGTTATACTAATTTGGCCAATCATAGCTATACTACTGATGTTTGTAAATATTTGTACTGCTGTAATAAAGTTATTTCCCACCCCTAAGCCAATTACTGTAATAGGCAGAGTTTAATTGATTTAGATGCAGTGATATTCTGTAAGCACTCCTGTCCCATTGAGTAAGCTCCTCATTCATGATATAGCAAATATGGCTGTTCTGTGTTGAGTGGCAGGTAGATAATGTTTGTTATCATCTTATGACACCAAGGTTGAAATTAAGTTCCCTTTGCTGAGTCAGAAATTCATCACTTCTATAAGAAAAAATATAGTTCTGCACAATGTATGCAAAATGAGTTAGAAAAAAAAAGTATCAGCAAAAACAGGAACTGTTCTTATAAGCTCAGTGTTGGCTACGCTCAGATCTCTCAGTGAACACCGTGTTCCTGATATTACCATTGAACAGCAGGAGCTCTTAAGCTCTGTCTTCATTCTCTGCCAAACAAGAATCAGTACAGAAATACCTTGGTAACAGTATGAGCCTTGGCATTTTTCTAAACCCTCCATGGATTCAGTTTATTTCTTCTAGATTTTACCTCTCTGTTCTCCTTGTTTGTTTCTTAAGTAAGCAGATCGTTTAGGGCATAGCATGCTCTAAGGCACAGTCTACAGCACAAAGGTGGATAACATGTGCCATCCAAACAGGTATTAAGAGGAGTGATAATATCCTTCTCTCTCTGTCCAAGAAAAATAAGAATTTAATTAGTGAACAGCAACATTAACCCTTTCAACTCAGTGTTGAAATGTATGTCATGCTTTGCTTTCTTTCAGTCTTACCCATTCCTTTCCTATTTTTCTCACTTTGTAATTTTCTCTCCTTCCCTCCCAAAAAACAGCTAGCGGTGGAAAGCTATAGAAGATCATATAGGCACTTGTATCTGCCAGTACAAATCTTTTATTATTGTAATAAAATAAAAAGAAACTAAGCATGTTAGAGGGGTTAGTTTCCTTCCCAAATAATCACAGACTGTACCTCACAGCTGTACTATTCATACACCTGTTGGATCCTTATAAATCTAATTATCACCACATAAAGAGAGAGCTCACTTTATGTAGGGGTAAACCTGATAACTGAATAAGCAGGTCTGCCTCAGTGCAATACAGCACTTAAAGGGCTAATCTATATAAAACTAGGGCAACCTGCTGAGCAAGAAGTTTTGTCTCTTCTACTAACGGCACTGACATAAGACCAAAGATAACTTCACAAAATGTTCTTATAGAAAAAACTGCCATAGCACAAGTGTAAAATATATGCTGACACTGCCAACCTTACTTCACAATTATGGCAAAAACACAAGCTGTCTCTACAGAAATTGGGTTTAGCCTCACTGGTGACTAGCGACTGGCTTCCACATTATGAGTTTGAGACCAGGAATCAGTTAATATAAAAAAGCCAACAGCCTACTCAAAAAGGGAGAAGAAAGTGGGAACCAGTGCTAAAAAGAGCAGATATGTGTTGGGAGCAGCAGAAGCAGGACTGCTCCCTATGGCCTCACAGCCCCAGCAACAGCTCAGTGCTCAACAAGGCTGCAAGAGAAGAAGCCAGGTCTCAGGCTGTTTCAGGAAACCCAAAAACAGCCCAAGAGGAGATGGAACTGGAAAGCAATACCGCACCATGTAGCTCCAGCCAGAGCCTGAGTCTGACTGTGGCTGTAGGCAACGACTTTAAGTAGTGGTGTGGTGCTGCTCAGAGCAACCCAGCCCAGTGACATCCTCAAGGGCTGTGGCCCCTCTGATCTGATTTGGAGAGTTTTTTGAGATAAATTCACCTCCTAGGATAACAGATACTGCTTTGTGCCTTCTGTTTGGTTCACTGTTTTAATGCAGCCAAAGGGATTTAAACTTGAACACGTCTCCTTCAATCCAAAAATTGCTTCGGCAGAATTTGAACAAATGGTAAGACTAAACATTGCACTATTAAACCATGACTCAAAAGACATGGTTTTTAGTCCACAGATCTATTAATCATAACTAGAAAAACCAACAGTGCAACAAGTGTATTGCTCATCTATTATGTAAGAGGTGATTGAAGGTCCTTATATATGGAATAAGATTACCATAAATGTACTATTAACAGAAAACAACTGGGCTAATAATAGAGCTGTATTTTATGCTATGCTAGGAAAGGGATCTAAGAAGAAACAGACTTTAAAAGCAACTAAATCTAAGATAAGTAATTTGGTATGCTTTGTTGTCCCTTTATTGAATTTTACGATCTGAAGTTTATCAGAAGATAAATAATAGGTGTACGTTAATAGCCTGAAATCTCCCAGCTTTCATTGCCTTGAAGTATCAGCCTGCTCCTTGACAACTTCTCTATTACTGTTTATAAGATTCTATCTTTTTCTACACAGAAAGAATCAGGTCCCCATGTATAAGATCAGACGTATTTTCTAAGAGCTCATCTATACTCCTACAGACCTGTTACTCCTGGAGAGCTTTCTGTATGGTACGTTCACAGGCTCTCTTGGGGCAACAAATGTAGTTCTGTGCAGGCAAAAAGGCAAATCCGTGGGAAAAAGAGAGGTCGTGAAGTACATTCATAATCCTCTCTTTGTTTGGTATGGGATAACATCGGTTTGCATTGCCAAGTTCCAACCCAGCACCATGAGGCTGGAGCTTCTCTCCTGCAGTCTTCAAAGACTGATAAATGGCAAGAGCAGGTGCAACTCCTACACGTTTCACTTGATGACTTCCTCCTCTCCTGTCACTCTCCTTCCACCATCTCCCCACGAATTTGTACTAAAAGGCTCCAATATCAACACATCTAAGGTGACTGATTTTTAGATCAAACACATCTTCTGTTCTCCGCCTCACTCAGTTATTATAATTTTGCCTTCATGTGGTGACATTCTGCTTGCAAGTGTACTACATCCTTCGATGACACACTGGGATCTACACCACTGTAAGAAAATAGGAAATGTAAACATTTTCCCTATCCAAACAATTGCAGTCTCAGAGATTCTGCCAGCGGCCACTTACACTAACTTTTACCATACCCTGCCCCTAACACCAGAACATAGTAGCCAAGCCAACAATTTGTAACCAGGCATCAAAAATGCAGGTTCATTGTCAAGACATGTCAGTGAATGAATATAGAAGATTTAACATAACGTGAAGTACATCTGAAATACACTGATTTCTCCTTTGTCAAGAGGACTGCCACAACAGTGCAGCCTAAAGGCACAGACTGGAACAAATCTCAATGTCAATAAGCATAGTATTGCTTAAGTAAAACATACTGCAATACAGGCCTCAAGCACAACAGAGGAACTTGTTAACATCCTAATTAAAAAGAATATTAGGAATTAAAACAAATGAGATAGATCTTTTTGGGTTATATGTTTAAATATAACAAGACAAAGACATTCAAAAATCCTACCAAACAAGTTGTAAGAAAACAGGAAGAAATCAAGGTACAGTACCAAGCAAACAGTTTTCCAATGGAAAAACAAGTAAATCAAAAATACACAGAGTCTTGATGAACTTTAGGGGAACAGTGTTTCCTTTCTGCTTTATGAATTCATGTTCTGCAATCAAGAGATCTGACCATTACGATTTTTCCCCCCACGTTGAGCAGCTTGAAAAAATAGGGTGTCTATAGTTAAGAGGACTAATGGAGGGACAATGAGGGGCCAGGCTAAAACAACAAAATGCTCAATTCAAGCGTGAAAAATTTGATAAGACAAATCCTGATATTCAAAAAGAATTAACTTGAAATCATAGCAGCTATTTTCTGCTTCATGTACGATTCTAGCCCCATAGCCCATAAACTGGTGTTTGTAGCCTTGATTGTACACGCAGGGCCTGTTAACATTAGTTCTTTACATTACAAACTCGCATTAAGTTCAGCAAGACATTCATCCCTACAGATGTAATATTCTGGCAATAAAGACTGCAATTCAGAGTCCTGGAATTCTGATGACTTCAATAACTTATGTATTAAGTTTAGGAGTTGTATATTTCTTTGCAGGATTGGAACCCAATATTAAAATCTCTTCAGGAAAGAGACAGTTTCTTCCTGTGTTTTTATACCAGAGCCCCAGTTTTTATTGCAGCTTTTATGAGATGCTGTAATTCAAAACTCAACTTCCCTAGATTGCTGCTTTTTCCTTCTACCATTTCCTTTGCATTTCACTTCACGTGGACTACACGGTCTATAGTTAATATGAAAGAATGTTTACCAAAATAAAGGAAAAACAAACAAACACCCTTCTCTGCAGTGGCCATCTTTTCTGCCTGTAAAGCCATTGATCCAATGATATTTTTTTCACATCCATTCCACCAGATTTATTCTTGGGGAAAAAGAAAAAAAAAAAAAAAGATAACCAGTCAGAAGAGTTATCACCTTGTCTCCTTGTGGAAATGCACTGCTATCAGAGCCACAATTCATACAGTGAGTATCAAGGCCAGCAGTGGAATACCTATGAAACTAAAAGGAAGGAACATTTCACCTGATGGTGAAACAAACACAAGCAAACAACAAAACATTGAAAAACAAACCCACAACAAAATCCTATTATGTTTTTTTGTTGTTGTTGACATGCTTTTCTCTACTAATATTGTTTCACAGGTGTTGTGATTTCAAGTGTGACAGAACAAGGGGGCCCCTTTCTCCCTTTCAGGGGAGACGGAAAGAAAATCAACCCAATTAAGGTAAGGAGCGATAACAAATTTACAAATGTTAAAATAATGTAAGATAATAGTAAGAAAGAGAGCTACAATTTATAACCCAAATTGGAGAGAGAGGAAGGCTACAACCATGCTGCTGCTGCTCACTGCACTGCCAGAATCCAGAAGCCACCTCACCCCCACCACATAGAACTGTAGATCACGTGGATGCCTTTGGGACAGGACATCTATGGTCGTCTAGGACATCTATGTACCTTTCTCTTGGAGAACCGGAACTCAATTGAAACTGCTGGAGAGCATCAGACTAGGAAATACAACTCAATAGAGTCCTGTGTCTCTACACCCAACAGCCTATCGCTGATGCCATGGTATGGAATACTGATACAACCAGGACAAAAGGCGATTGGAGACTGTGTTGTTCTCAGCTGTATAATGAAATCAGAGAAAAACTATTCTATTGCTGGCTGATACTTGCTCATAAATTGTGTTATGGATCCTTTGGTCCTTTTAGATCAACATGCTTCAGCGATCACAAATGTGCTATGTGTTGAACACTTGTTTCAAATGGAAAGAGATAAACAAAATCAACAGATAAAGGTGTCGTGCCTTTGATGTAGTTCCCCACGTTTGTTAAGCTGCAAGGACTAAAGCTACTAGACCTAGCTAGTCAATGGATTAATTAATCAATTTAATTAATTAAATCTTCTTTTAGACTTTGTAGGGAGAACCTATGGTCACAGATGCTTCAGATATGCCATTTTTTTTTTTTTTGACTTATTCAGTTGTCTAGAAAAATCAGTTACATTTTAGAAGTATTTTTCAAAAGTCCCTTTAGAACTCTAGTTTGGGTTGCCAAAAGAGGAGTCACAAAAAAGCTGGTCTACAGTTTTCAAGTGAACTGTTTCTACAGAGAAAAAAATCACAAGTGAACCAGCAGAAACCACATAGATGCTTGTGTCACATTCTAATTATTTTAACCCAGATACAGATTTAGAAGGGTATAATTTAATCTGTGAAATTAAAAATTAATTAAAAGGTAACCTGGTAAAGATGAGGTGTTTCAGTTCTTGTGAAACTTTTTTTCTCTCGATTTGTGATTTAAGCAGTCACAAAGCCAATCCACTGATTTCAAGTGATTGATGGAAAGCTGTTTTTGTCCCTGTTGGGTTTCAGGTTGGAGGGCTAAAAAAATAAAAAGATGACCGAGACCCAGAGATGAGACAAAATAGGATCTTCCTAGCTAGACTGTTGATCACAGTGTCAAACTGGCCTAACTGAGAAAGAAAACGTCCTGGTTTGAGAACCAGGAACTGCCCATACCTTCTGTTGAAATTAATGCCAATGCATTTGAGCAGTGGATATCTAATTGTGGAGACAGCCTTAGACAGAAGCTAACAGCAGTAATAGGCAGCGCTATCTAACTTTGTATCTCACTGCTCTCTGCAATGCAGTACTACAAATACGGCTTTTCCTAAGAACAGGAATGGAATCAGGGAGGTCCAGCACACTCCACTGGGGATTCAGGAATTGAAATGGAGGAATTTCTACCTTTTTTTTTTTTTTTTCCCCTTTCAGGTTTAGAGAAACTGACAAAATCCAAAGGAATGCAGGAGAAACTCTCACATCAGTGGCACATTTTTGATGGGATCAGCGCTGGCTGTAGGCTGGCTGGCAGCCGAGCACTCTCCCAGCCTCACTCAGGGCCCCAACAGAAGGACAAACACAGACCCAGAGCTTAAACAAAGAGGAAAATCTCTTAGAAGTCATGGACAAAACTAACTTGACCTGAGGAATTTAATTTAATCTACTGATATAAATATTTGAGTACTGACTTTCTTATAGGGAAAAAAAAAAATAAAATAAAAAGCAAATATTTACAAAGGAAATCACCTTTCCTTCCCCTTTCTAATGCTCAGTTCTGCTCCCAACTTCTCTCCTTTGCCTTTGCTATTGCTGAAGGTTCCACCTGGTTCCTTCTACAAAGCAACTCAACAAAGTCTCTTCTATAAGAAAAGTAGCACAAAGTTTTCTGGAGTAAAGGCACAGTGGTCCTTCTCAGCACCCTCTTCTTCCTCACACCTTTCCTTGCTCCCTGTAGCCTACCCAGTGGCTGCCAGGAATCAGCTGCAGCACCTGGAGCACTGCCCGCCCTCCTTGTCTCACCAGCAAGCTCACAGCTGCTTGCACCTCTTCCCTCCCTGCTGCCCAACTATGTATGCCCTTTCTGAAATTCACTTTGCAGGTCTAGCCATGCTCTGCTGAGGCCTGGAGCTGGGGAAGCCCCCACCTCTGCTCACAGAGGACCCACCACCAGCTCTGGACAGGGGCACACAGTGTATCTGTAAATAATTTTATCTCTGAAGGCTCTTCAGCTTTCCAAAGGTTCTAAAATGCATTGACACTTCAACTACATCACGATGGACCTAAGACTGTCAAAGAGCATGACCAAAATGCTGTCCAGCTTCTTTCTGTCATGGTACACACGGTTTTTCAGAGTGGAAGGAATTAGATGCTTGGGATGCAGAAAGAGCTCTGTCACACATCGTTATGAGGTGTTAGAAAAAAATCAGACAAACAAAAAAAACCCAACCACACCACATACACACACAAAACAACAGAAGCCAAATAGTGAGCTGTGTAGGCTTTCTTGAAGGAAAAAAAATGTAATTCACACAAGTGGCATAATTGCATACAATAAGTAACCACAGGAAATAACTGCTTTACCATGTTCATCCATTCCAAAAGGAGAAAATGGAAGGCACTCAGGCTAATTCTTTTTGGACTTGCCCAGGCCACCTCCTGTTACAGCAGCCTGGTTCTGTACCACAGCTCTGAGCCCTGCCAAAGCACCTCCTTGACAGCTGGCTTTAATTCGGACCTGTGGAGTCTGTGCACACTAATACAAATGAAAAAAGCCCTCCCAGCACATGCCTCCCACACTTACTGTGCTACATTTAGTTTTCAGCTTGCTGAAAATATTTTGTCTCCAACATGAGACTCACTTGTGGTTTCTTGGAAAGGAGAACCACAGAGGTATGAGAAGTAATGGATGGTTTAGTTAAAGTTGATCAGACTCCCCTGTTCATCCTGAAAATAATCCCAGAAATACAGGGAGGCTCAAGCAGATGTGCAACACAATGAGAAAAGTAAAAGCATATGAAAAATGAAATTGTCATATTTTAAAGCAACTGACAATACAGGTAAATATTCTGAACAGTATACAAACATGGTTTTGTTTTTGGTCTAATTGGATGTACAGTAATAGCAAGGCTACCCAAGGATCACTGCACATCAGAACGGGGTTTAATAGAATCACACTGTTTGAAGGCAAAGGTTTTGAGAAGTTAACTCCGAATAGTATTTACATTCCAATAATCAGTTTCACTGAGTCAAGAGGGCTACCAAGGAGACCACACAAGAAAGATTGAAGTTACACAGCTTTCTGAGCCAAGTCTTAAGAGAAGTCAGTAAAATATAGAAATCAGGTAACTAAAATCATAAGATTTGTTACTATAACAAAACCAAGCAAGAAGTCACTCTGCCCAAAGACTGCCCTGATGTTTTCCAGTGACCTCCAAATGTTAGGTAGAGAAGTCCAGAAACAGAACTATTATGCAGGAAAATAGCCATTCCAAAACAAGTTAAGAAGTTAAAGAAATCATTATTTGAGTTTGTTCACATGGTTCTATGATTTATAGTATAATTAAAAAAAAAGTGGTTAGGTCTTGAAATGGTTGGTTATACCATAACAGCCCCATGCTTTCCCAGTAATGGTGAGCCCCATCTGATAAAATAATTTCTTTACACACAGGAAGAGTGAAGTCAGAAAAACAGTCAAGGAAAAAAATAACGTTATATGCCCACAGGAAAATCAAGAATAAAAAGTAACTGAGTCCCAGATGGTTGAGAAACAATATTATGATTGTATTGCAGATCATTTGCAACACTAATAAAAGTGGTTCATTTGGGCAATGGCTATGTTGAAAGAAAGCTTATTAAATGAGTTAAAATGACCAAAAAATGTTGCTGTTTTTTTTTTTTTTTTTACTATACAGATGTCCATTTGAAACTGTATCTGAAAAATGTTCACTTGCAGTTGTTCACAGCTAACACATCATCAAAATCCTAATCAGCAGATCAAGACATCATTGAAACTTAAAGCATCAGGGAAGGCAACTGCAACATAAAATAACATAACTCCCTCCCTTAAGACTTTCTTCTTTTTTTTTTTTTAACTTTTTATTTTATTTTATTTTTAAGTCCCTTGAGAGGTTGTTTAATACCAGCTTCAGTGCATTTATCTCTTTGAAGAGGATTTCACTTTTAATTTTCTAACTCCAAAGGTGCTGCTTTTTTAAAAGCTGTAGGTGTTTTTGCTTAGTTATCTGCTACATATTTCATACAGAAATTCTGACTTTGCTACAGCTTCAAACCCTTTAAAGATCCTATGAGTTTCAAGTGCTAATTCGCACTGCATGATCCGAAAGAACAAGTGGTTCACAGGTGGTGAGGTAGATTCACCCAAACCTGCATTTTTATGATCTCTATTAGCTGATCACACTGCTTTTCTCATTTGCAGAAAGAACAAGCCAGTCTCTGTGCGTGCATGCACACCAAGTAGTAACTATGCTATGAGCTACTCTACATGTTGAAACTGCCATGTCCAAATGCAACCTCCATAGTACACCTGGGAAATGTCTGTATTTCCTTTCTACTTACTCCCCTCCCCAACCCTCCCCGCAAGCAACAGCAAACACTTCAAGTGCCTCCTAGTGCAAGGAAGGTCTCTGTTGGTGGAAGAAGCACATGAGCTGTTACAAAGCCAGAGCTTGCAGTGGTTATGTTTACATTTTACTTGAAAAGTGGGCTGGACCAGAATCACACAATTAATTACCATGGACCACAGAAGTAATTAATGCTAATTGTGCTCCAGTCTGAATTCAGAAGATATAATCTTGAATTAAGAGGATAACAGAAGTTAATCATGGAATCATAATATAATTTAGATTGTAAAAAATTCAGAAGAGCCCATATGGCCCAATCTCCTGTTTCACTGTTGGATCAAGGTGCTCAGATTTCTACTGTACATTTTCTGCAAACTCTAATGAAGCACAAAATCAGGTATGAAAGAAATAGGGATTTTAATTAGAATATATAGCTTAGAATGTCGTTTCTATGTATTAACATAGACTAGAAGACCTAAATCTAACTCCTGCTGTGCTTCAGGTGTCTTATTACCCTTTAAGTGATTTATTTCATGTTTTGAAGTTTTTCAGCTTTGATGTCTACTGTTTTGAAACAGTATACAGAAAGTGAAAAGGAAAAATTGTGTCGAGCTTTCAAAGTTGTGTATATCCATAATAATCATATTTTAACAGATTTTATCTATTTAACTTTTTCAAAAATTAAAGCTTTACTGCTATTGCATATATCATATAAATTCATTTTTTCTTTTATAACTAACAGTCAGTTGAGTAAAACTCACAGGAGTTAGTTTCTATTGTGATCTCTTTCAGTGGTGATCTTTCTTTGCAAAATAGTTTTGCAGGCAAAGAAACACAAATTGTCTGCCATGCACACAAGCCTGTTTACCAGAAAATGGAAGAACGTTCTATTGAAGCTGCATAGAAATGATCCTATTATACATGAACCACTTAGAGCATAGTGTCTTCCTAACAATTAGAGCTTTATGTGTTTCATTCACAGCTTATATAAAAATTCTCAATAGACTCTATTTGCCCTCTCCTTCGCCCATAGAAAGTTTGAAAAGACATCAGTAAAGATCCTTTATGGCATCTAATTTATTCTCTTGAAATTACCTACAATTCCATAGTAAAAGAGACATCTTAAAATGAATTATCTCTCTGCCAGCTACAACCTCTCTCATCGTGTGCTGGCTCTGCAAGAGCACCAACATGACAACTTTTCCTAGTTCGGAGGAAAGGCAGTTCATTTTTCCTTATAGCAGTTAGATTTTGTTTTTAAATTCACAAGTCAGAGCTGTGAACTGTATTTACAATTCAGGTAGAAGTGGATTACAGTCCTGTATAAAATACCTTTGAAAACCACAGAACTGTGGAATTAAGGAGGTGGTGGAGATCTCTCTCCCATAAAGCAGCTAATTACATGATCATCTTGAACTCTCTGAAGTCAATTACTGTAATTACTGCAAGCTATTGTGTTGTCATATTTCATTTGGAACAAAATGGTAGCATGAGAGGAAACTGCCAAATATGGTGTTCCAGACTTTGTTCACTTTATAGAAATGTGTTCAAAATGAAAGCTTCTGTCAACCTCAATAAAGCGTTCCTGAACTCAGGAGGAATATTCAATTGTTACAATACTCCGTTAATGTAAACCACTGTAAAATGTAATAATATTAAATAGAGGGAGAAGGCTCAACATCAGCACTTAAACACTTCCCAAGCAGTACAGAGAATATGCAAGAAGTGTCAGCGCTGTCCAGAGGGCATTCTGTGGACCTGTTTCATTTTCCTTCTGAATCCTGTTGCACCAAGCAGAACTTGATCATTCACAGAGTGATCTCGCATGTTCTGTTTTCACATGCTTACACTGGATGCCCTCTGTCAGCTAGGAGATACTTGGCAATCACCTTAGGCACACCATGTTATCTCAAAAAGAAAATTGCATCTGGATAAAAACTTTTCCATCTTCAAAAGGTTTTCAGGAGTTTCCTTGGCTTAAACCATAACTTGAATAGCAAAACCATTATAATACAAGGTTAACCTTCACTTCATCTGATGGAACTATTTATCTGTCATACAAAGATAGGTATATTCTCTGCAGACTGTTTTTTTCTTTTGTTTTTGTTTTTTTTAAGAGCATATACACAAACTATTTTGTCTACTCCAGTGAGGATGTCTAAATAAATCTCTTACTGGCAAGTAAAAGGAAATATTTCAGCTCCAGGTGACTACACACAACTATTTCCCAACCTTCAGGAAAACCAGTGATTATACAAACGTATTATCACTTCTAAAAGAACAATAGAGACAGATTTATAAAACATCGTGGTAACAACCTCTGCATTAGCATTCATTTCCAACATCATGGCATGCAAAATCTTCTATTACTTGTTATCACAAAAATGTAGTACACTGTAGTGTGACTCCTCATTTTGCTTCTTCAAAATAGGATAAAGATGGTGATATGCCAGTTATTTCCTCATGCCTTAAGGTGACATAAATGTCTAAGCTTCTCTTCTGTAACTCTCAATCTCAGGAAAGGCTGAGCAGATTCTCCAAGTATCAGTACTGAAACAGATCATGCACTGTGAGCCATGCTTAGAGATGTACCAGCTACATTTTATTTTTCCTACAGCTGTGGTCGCTAGAAATAGTCTATACACATGGGGCCTAGCAAAAATTCTTTGAGAAACTGCTGAGAAGGGCATTCTAAATGCCCCATCAAGCTCTAAGTACCAGACGTATTCAAGTACCACTCAGAGTCCTAACTTTTGAGGAAAACCAGGATAACTGTGCTCCTGGTTGGTACACTTTCTGCTGAGACAGTCTTATGTTGGACGTGATTCACCCTCAGCAAGTCAGGCACCCGCTTATAGGAGTCAGTGCAGAGAGAAGAGGGCCTAAACACAACTCCCACTCAATTTCAACTGTTAGCTTCTTTCCTCATGAGGGAACATGCAGCAAATGTGTCAGACAGGAATGATAAGGCAGTAGACAAACAGTTGGGCATAGGCAACAGGCAGCATTCCCCAAGAACAATTAAGAACACTGTCTAAGGTAACAAAGTTACTATTAAGCATTAAAACAAATCAAAACCAAAAATCCCAGAAACACTGTATCTTAGTGACTGCTGTCTGTAATCAAAAATGAAGTTTCATGAAGCATTACATCCTTGCCTTATTGGTGGCAAACAGTAAACTCTCCATACATAAAAGGCTTCTGTCATCAACTCTTTCACTGTAGCACTACTTTACTTAGTAGACAGCACTACTACTTTTTCAAAAGAAGTCAAGAACTTACAGTATGTAAGTAAATGTTTTTATGCCACTCCCTGTTGACATGGGCAGTGGAAGGACTACTTTTTTGGTGTTTCTGTCCTTTTTTGTTTTCAGGTTAACTCTAACTCAACATTTGAAGAGAGCTTATGGACAGATGAAGGACAGTGCAACACTTTCCAGCAGTTATGGATGATAGAATAAGTTCTCATTCCAAAATGTTAAATGTATTCTATGTTCTCACAATGCCTATTTAATAGTTTTGGGACTGCGTGCGTTTCCCTTAGAGGAGAAAAGCAGAATGCACTTCACCATTTTTTTTTCTCCTCCTGGATCTAATTATTCTCTAATTTAAATGCAAAGGCCAATCCAGGTTGTTCCTGAGACACTATGGGACTCTATTAGGATCTTTTACATTAAGACTTTTTATGATAACGATTATATGATAAAGAGCATCTGGAGTCTAACACAGTATTAACACTGCTTCTTAAAGGTGCAAACCAAATTTCCCCCCAGTTTAACATTCAGCTTCCTTGTGCTTACGCATTCCAGCTTAAGGGAAGAGGACATTTTCTTCCAAGTTTTCTATATCAGTCATCACAAACAGAGAATATCAGAAAAGTCTGGTGCAGGGAGAGTAAGACTAGTTCTGACATTGACAAGAAATGAAGTTCTGCATCTCCAAGCTCTACTTAGTAAGTCCGTAAGGCTGTGTTATCTTCTACAGCAATTTTGATCTCATGTTTAAGGTCCAAAAGATTCACAGACTTATCCAAAATTTGCTTCTTAAAATTCTCTCATATATTGCATGTCATTGCACAGGTACCTATGTATCTGCCCAATTAACAGAGACTAACACTAATCAGATTAGATTTTGAAAGATCCAACTTCAAAAAGGTCTTGAAACATACAGTTTTTACTCTAGATAGTTGAAAAGGGCTAACTCAATTTCTTATTCTTTTTTCATGCATAGTAAGAACTTTTTGTTACTCTTTTTGATAAAATATTAAACTCGTACAGGAAGGAAAGGATCAGGAATATGAAAATGCTTTAAGATTTTTTTTTAATGGTTAGATTATACAACTTTAATAATCTCAATATACCACCACACTTCTGCAACTGCACTCTGTCTGTAGGGAAAGTAGCAGGCTATAACAACAACGAAGTCACCTTGCATTTCCACATGAGATAAGCAGTTTTTTCCAGTGTTTCACTTGTGCTCTTTTTTGCTTTACCAATGCACTGATAATCTTCATGCCAATACAGTGTCTGTTATATCACCGTAAACTTGATCACAAACAGAAAGTTGTCATTAATTACTGCCTGAGTACAGGATCCATATAGCAATATAAAGTACTTTTCCTCTTTACTGTAACTGAGATGAGCTCAGCAGCCTACGGGCTACATTATATAAAGAAATACACTTTTCAATCTGAGATATAGTTTCAATCCATAATTAATATATGAATAAATGTCTCATTATTTTTGCACAGACTTTAAGAAGGCACATTTTAACTACACATTTTTAACCAAATAAGACCTATTAGTTAATGAATCAAAGCACAATATCAAGAAACTTCTGTCCTCAATGTTCTTGAACTGGAAGAGCTTATCAAAGCGTCTCCTGACAAGGAAACCGATGAGTTGAATACTTATAACTGTGAAAAACATAAAATGTTAATTAGTCTATGGTTTTCTAATCATTTTCTAATTCCCTAAGCATTGGCCTAGCTAATTCACAATCTCAGATTCATGTTCCATGTTTTCACCTGTTCTGTTCTATGAATAAAACCAACAATAACCCATTTTGAATACTTTTTTAACACTTCTTTGCGAGGCATCTCGCATGCTCATTGAAGATTTCCACATAAGTGAGGATGAACAAAGCAAGTGATCTGTAAGGAGTGATAAAGGAAAGAAGAGATAGCACTTTAAACCATTGACTATAAAACATTACTAAAAAAGGTAAAATGTACTAAAGACTTGACATAATTTGACTCTTATTCTTACGATTTTTGTCACCACTTTCTCAATCTAAACTATTTAATCAGTTTGGAATATTTCCATACTAAGGTAGTGATAAGAAAAAAAATTGGCCTGGCAGTATTTGATCATCATTCCAATGCATTGCCCTGATCATTCTCTGGAGAAATTAATATAGCCTAAAGACAAACAGGAGTACTCTAATTTAATTATAAGTATTTTTTACTTTCCAAAGGCCAAGCAGGCAGTTAAATGTGAGTATGTAAAACCAATATCCAAAGCTTCATTGCTACATAAAAAACAAGGACGGAATGGTCTTCTGGATAAAAAAGGGAAAAGTAAATTTTTTTCTATCTTTCCACTCCAATACTTCATGACACAAGATTTCAAAATTAAGAGACTTTCAGAAACTAGCTTTAATATATAATTAAATTGAAGTCTCAGGGTTATAGCCAGAACAAGGACCAGCATTATTAGGTTTATTGTCAGTTAAATCACTTTCTTGATAGGATTTCATTACACTCAGGAAACTTGTTTTTTCTTTTCTTTTTTTTTTAATGCAAAACATCTGAAACTCCTTAGTCATATGGTAATATTCTCAGGAAGAAAGACTGAGATAATATTTAATATTGAAATACTTTCAACTTGAAACACTCGTTATTTTGAACTGTACCTTCTTCAATAGTTTGCCCACTGCTGCATACAATAAACAGCAAGGTCTCCTAATTTGAGAGTCAGTTGTCAAGGCCTCTGAACAACCCTAAGGAGTCATCTCTGTGTCCTCGCATTAGTCCTGTCCGGTGAGGGAAGAACCACAAATTCTAAAGAACCATTTCTCAAAGCTTTGATTAACCAAATAAACTGTGGTACATTACCCATCACTGAAAAGTACAGTCATAAGGCCTCCAGCAAAGGACTCTCAGAATCCTGTATATCCTTCAGGAAATCAAGGAAAATCTGCATTACAATATGATGCATGACTGACGGGGGACTGCTAGTCAAAGTGATGACATTATGTGCCAATCGAGTTAAGAGGAATTTAACCTCATAAGAGAAATCTTGTTCCAATTATAGGCGAGGTCCATTAAGAGTGAGGTTTGTGATATGCTTCATCTCTGCAGTGCCCTGTACATGGCCATTTCTACGTTTTGTCAGTTCTGACAATTTTGCAACTGTATGTAGCATACGTACAGATTTGAAGATGTAAGCTTCATGCTCATCTTAGTCCACATTTAAGAAGTAATGATACTACTTGGAAGTTAGAGTCAAAAGTATTTATTCAATAAGAAATTATTTCTTTCCAAGTCATCAGGCAATCTTGCAGGAGCGGATCACTGACTTTACAAGACAAAACATCTTTTATTTTCATGACTCATCTATAGCTCACAGCACCTTAACAGCAACCTCTGGGACAAGTCTTAGTTGTTAGGAACAGAAAGGACCATTAGATCACAGACTGACTTTTCACAAGCCAGGACAAATACTTATTCCCATTTTCTCATGCACTGGAATTATCAACTTATATTTGATTAAAACACGTTTAGAAGATATAAAAACAAAACAAAACAAAAAAAGTAGCTAGATTAGATACTGGTACTGATTAGTTAATAAGAGTTGTTAACAGTAATTTATTTTTAATCAGACTAACTTTCACACTGACTCTGATTTCCACAGGTCTGTCCCACTGTAACTGCAAAGTCACAGATTCAGCTGACTTAATGAAAAGAACAACCTGAGTGCCTACGAAGCTTGGTAGTGACTTGCTAGAGTAGGGATAGCTGAAGTATCCAATTCTTTCATGTGCCCTGATGTATTGAAAGAAAATTGTTCTTTGTATGTTGCTTACTCAAATTAAAAATTAACATAAGCCAGCTTAAAGTATACTCCTTTTTTTTGTTTGTTTTGACAGACATTTTTATGGTTAAGACTTCTACTTCTCATTAGCACCCAAAAGGTGACGATCACGCAGTTTGTGCACTACAACATTTGGGGCACCATTTTTTTGCAGTGGTCTATGTCCTACACATATGAGACCTTTGCACATTTTCAGTCTTACGCTGAAAGCACGAGAGCGTATAATTTAGTACCTTTCCATTCCAATGGTAGCAAAAGCACTCAAGTATTATCAAAAGAAAATCCTTGCACATAAAATTTTCTCTGTTATGTTCTGAGCTTTAGATATAGTAGACGAAAAAATGTATAACAGATATGAGCTAAGTATCAGACATCCTAAGTACCTTCACCTAAGCCTGTTTGAATAATAATAATAGAAAGCTAACAGCTACACTCCATATTCTAACTCTCTTCAATGAAACTGACAGGTGGTTCAATGGCAACGCAGCTTTCCTTCAAGGAAAGTGTGGCTAACTAGTTATCCCACAGTTGCACAACTGCTTCTCTAATTGAGAAACTAAAGTGACAATGCGGACTAATAATAAAAAAATACAAACCGAAAAACAAAATCAGAGACCTGGTATTACAGTTACAGACCTTTCCTACAGAAATCTGAAACTCAAGAAATCTGAAGTTGATTCCAGAATCTGAATAAAGAACTAACAGAAAAACTCATCCAGTGCAAGCTAGATGGGCAGAACCAAAGCACTGTGGAGTGGAAAATTTAAGAAGACACCAGAGGACTTTCCTGGAAGGCCTAGTGAAGAGCAAACTCTGTGAAAAGATATGGAATAACTGTCAGGAAGGAAAAAACTCAGTTCTTTGATAAAGGAAATACAAGAAGAGTCAACAAAGATGCTTGAACCAATTTCTTAGGGTTAACAGACTGTTTCCGTGAAACAAAGATTTATGTGAATCTTAGACAATCTACATTATAAAATCAAAGAGAAACAGGGCTGGATGAGATGCACAGGTATGCTGCAAACATTCCCTTTTTCCTGACATCTCTTTTGCCTTAAGGACCTCTACTGATGGAGAGTCCCTGCCTGGTAACCTATTCCGGTGCCTCATTATCCTTAACATTAGGGGGCTTTCCTTAACAGCTGGGCTGAAACTTTCTTGCAAAAATTTACTTCCAGTCCTTCAAGTAGAAAACAGACTGTTCCTTTCTTCTTCTCCGCAGCTTGTTGTGTATTTTAACAATGTTCTTGCAACCTCTTCAGTCTTAATAGTTAGAAACAATTTAAAAAACACTACTTTTGTTAAGAAATGCAATTTAGCATTCCACTGCAGTATATAGGGCCCAACAAATAAATAAATGAGGCATTTGCCCAGCAAAGTCACAGCTGTGATTCCACAGTGATATGCTGTCTTCATCCCCTTTGGGCTGTGATGTTTTATTGTGGCATTAGGCATGTAACTCATTATTGCTGATACAGAGGAAGACACTAGAAGCACCCTATGCCAATGCACCTGGAGATGCCAGCAGTATCATCCTGAGCTCTATTAGCTGCCTTCACACCTCAACATTGCTATATGTCTGTCTCATCCCATTGCCTGAACAGGGAGGACAAAGCTGGAAGGTCTGTTCACTCAGAGTGAGGGCAAATGAGAAGGTGCATTCCTCCTTCCCCTATTCTGCCCAGCGTGTGCTCCTGCAGAGCCATAGCTCTCCCCAGCACCAGGAGCACGAGGATTGGAGTCAGCACATGCACGGAGGGTGGGAGCTGTGATTCCTGGAAGGTGGTTGCACTGAGGTGACACCAAAACCTTGAAAGATTCAAATGCTTTATTCACTGCTGCCTAACATCACCTTATGTTGCTTCTGTTTTAACAGTAAGAATTCTGCAAACCACTCCTTGGTTAGAATATTCCCAGAGCTTATGGAATTACTGAAAATTTGTTTGAACAAGTGCCAGTACTACTGGGTTATTCATGCTTGAGTTGACAGGTATTCACAAAAACTCTCTGTCATCAAAAGCATAACTCGCTTTTATCTTTTTGTACTTGGCATCTGAAAATAAAATAAATAAATAAATAAAAACAATCCAAAAACCACCACTAAATCAGCATTTGCTTTCTAGTTTTCACACTTGCATTTGTTTTCTACTACTTATGCTTATCTGCTCTTTTGCTTAAGATTTTATTTCATCTTCTATTGAGATGGACTTTAAAACATGGTCTGAGCTAAAATTTAATATGCACAATAAAATTTAGTATGTAGCTGAACAAAAAGTTGCTGCACCAAAATGGTCCGGTCCAGCAGTTTTCTAAATGATATAGGAGAAAAATAATGGGGCAGAGTAGCAGAAGCCTGACCCTATTCCCATAAGACTGTAAGATTTATCACCTACATAAGCAGAATGCTACAGAAAAGAGATCTATTGACCACAGCAATAACTCACAGCCCAGTAAAGCTAGCTGAGATGCTAGTCTGGTATTTGCTGATAGTACCTTTATTATGTGGTACTCAGAATCTTATTAAACAGCCTTGCTCAACAAGCTACTGTTTTTAATATTACGCACCACCTACTCTTTTTCAGACTGGCCACTTATTTACAGTGCTGTTATTTGTGGGGGAAGGGAGCTGCAGGAAAGGATTTATAGGAGCTGGGATTTACAGTTTGAACTGCAAGTTGTGTTGCCTCAATTCTTGTGGAACTGGGGAGAGGGGGAGCTATAGGCACACGTTATCCTGGTGTACAGAAATATTCTAACAGAAATATTTGAATAGAATATTTACCAGGGAAATGAAAAGTAATTTAAAATAAAGGAAAACTGCTATTGCTTGAAATGAATTGACTGCTTCTTTTCTGTTTTGGATACATGTAAAGAACTATCAGCAGTTTGTTTTGTGGAATATTTCTTCAAGGGCTTGGATAACAAGCGCACAGGGTCCTTGGGAAGGCCCCAGTACTGGAAGAAGGGCACAATAGGCTGCATCCTTTTCCAATGAGCTTGTGCTGGGGCCCTGGGTTCAACCCTTCCCCTGGGTGCCTCTGAGTGCTGAGGAGAGTCATGAAAAGCACTAGTGTGGGCCTGCTTCCTGGGGAGCAGCACTTAGCTCCAACCATCAGCCCTTGGACTGCCTGGAGGTGCTGGCCCCTGCCCGAAGCCACAAACTTGACTGCCTTCCTTCAGCTCCAATCTATCTCTAGACAAAAGTATTTGTTCCATTCAATCCAAGAATCACAGGCGGATCAGTTGTTTGCCTCTGAGCCCACAGTAAACCCCCACTGGATAGAATTTTTTTACCCCATAATTCCTCCTTTATCAATCTGGCTACATGTTTTTGATGAGAAAGAATTCCTAAGGAATGCCTCCAGTCACCTGCTGGCAACAGGTCCTTCTCTATGTCCCAGTGAGGAAGAGGAGCTTTTCTCTGGTGATGTCTTTGGCACAGAGACCATGTTGCCTCACTGTAGGGGAGGATTTACAGCTGTAAGTGATTCAGAGAACCTGGGCACGAGTACTGAGAAAATTAATTAGAATGATTTCTATGCACCTTTCTTATTATTGCTTAGTCAAGCTACAATGGCACTTTTTAAATTAAAAAAACCCTAGCAATCTTGCATGCCACCTTAACACCTGGCTAAACTTTTGCCTGAAAACGTAACTCGGTGCATGTTTCCCATGGAAATCCTTTTCAGGACACACTGAAGGCTGAATACAGATTTATGAATACATAAAGTACCTTTAACATCTTCCTTCTACAGTTGCTCCTATAAGCCCAGCACGTTTTACTAGCAGCCACTAATGCCAGTAAAGGGGAAAAGGGGCACAAAGAACTGAAAATATTTTGTTTCTCCATATGAAGATTTATTTTCAGAGCTAAAGCAAAGCACAAAAATAGTATGAAACATGACAGGTTTCTCTCTGACTATCAAGGCAGACTACTTTCTAAATTAATTAAGAACAAAAACACTTTCATCTCTACTGCAGCCCCGTTCCACACATTTGAAATTCCTCTCAAATGTTGTCCACAGCTACCTTTACAAACAACAGTAATCCTCATTAAGAATCAGAACCTAGTTTCTATTCTCTGAACCCATACAGATTCACCTGACAACACAGCCCCAGCTTGGGATGAGATCAATGCTTAGCAAAGGGTGATGTGCATGTGGGTAATGGCTGAGCTCTGCCTCGGCCTGTGTTGTATGAGACCAACATTCCTTTCAGCACCAAAGTTCATACTTCTGACACAAAGACAAAAAGTCCACAGCAACCGAATCTGAGCTGTGAAAATATAATTGCCTCAGGTAAAATCAAGTTACATAATTTGAACAACAAAGAAAAATTCTACCACACATGGTACATCTGTTGCCATATGCATAAATTCTCTATGACTTGCCAAAGTAATTTATCCACCCAGAACACACATCCAAGCCGGCCAATATCTAGCACTGAGCAGAAAGCAAATTTAAAAGAAAGGCACGTCATTTATCATTACAGACAGCTCAGCAATATTGCGAACAGGGAGCACAACTGCAATGCAGGGGGAAGAGGGAGTGGGAGAAGGAAGATTGGAAATGCTTGCTGAGCTCAGAGCTTGCTCTCACAGCAGCCTGACATCAGGATCTCAAGGGCTACTTCCTCTGAGAAAAAAGAGGAGTAGAGAAAGCCACGTCTTAACCATTCAGCCCTGTCCCAACACACATTGTGATTCAATGAATTGCTATTTTGTGATGGAAAAACTTGCTGTCAGAAAATTTTTAACCACCGCTGTATAACTTGCAGTAGAATTTAATGTGAAGAATGAAGCATCTCACTGCTCTAGAGAGGCCTTATACTGAGGCTAAAACCTTCCAGAATTAACTTTACGAAAGCCTATGTTCATATACTACACGTAAAATGCTTCTCCTCCCTCTCTACACTTACAGTCTTTGGCAAGGGTTTCAATGTTGTTAGTTATTCAGTACAAAAGACCATCTGCTGAATTTTTTAACAGACTGCTCTGCTCTGTAGGCTACAATATGCTAGGGCAAGGCAAGGGTTAGTGGTAGATTTCATTATTTGATGCCCTCCCACTTTTATTTGTAGATCAGGTTTAGATAATATACTGACGTGCGTATCCACCTCGTCCTAGAGTATTTCATGTTTAATTACAATTGAGGAGGATTTTAGCTCCTAGCATCACAGAAGCAGCCTTAAATTCATGAACAGTCTCTAAACAGCATCTTGGTGAGGATTCAGGCTCTCCAGAGCTTATACACAACACAGTGTTCTGTTGTTCTTCATGATGCATCAGTGGTGCTGCCCAGTGAGATATTTGCAGGAAAGGAGAACGTTACACAGCTCCAGGTAGAAGAGATGATAGCAGCTGCAGGGAGTAAATTTTACTGGAGGCAGATTTTAAACAAGTAATTTGGGAGATGTCTGTATTTTCAGCAGCTAGTTCAACTGAACTGCCTCCAGCACAGTCTTGGATGAAAGCACAATTGCAAGCTGCTGAATGTAAGCCCCAATTAGTCTGTTCCTACTGCACATTACAAATCTTACTCAACTCTGTAAGTGAGCCTAGGCCCTCTGCTTCCCTCCCATTTTGGAGATGCCACGGCTCCCCTTACTTAAGTAGTCAACCTTCTCTCTAATATGAGGCACTTTCAACCTTCCCAGGCTGAGGAAAAGTGAAGAAAAATCTGCAATCATTTCAGCTGTGCTCACAGCCAACAACATAGCAAAGAGTTTCCATTCTCCTCCTGAACATGTGAAAGTGCATTCTTAATTTCTGGGGGGTCCCTGATTTTCACATTTTGGTCTGAGTGTGTTATTTCTTTGCCAAACTGCTAAGTACAGATAAGTCAGCTTGTCATGTCTCCTTTTTACTCATGCTGGGAAACAAAAAAGCCCATACAGTAAATGTTTTAGTGTTCATTAGATCTTGGAAGTTTTTTGGACCACTTTCCGAACTATAGAGCAAATGAAGGAACAGAGAAGAACTGTAGTGAAGAAAGAATCCATGCATATTCCAACAGAGGAAGAATAAGGAACAGAGTGCCAACCAAACATTCCAATGATGGGTAAACAAAAGAGCAAAGACTAAAAACAATCCTTATTATTCATGAACCAAGAATGATATCTATCATCACTGAAGGATGAACGTAAACTGACATTCACTCCCCACTTCAGTTCCCCTTGACACACCAAACGTGCCAAGGGGACATCAGCAAAGCAATCACTGGAGGTGACCTTGCCTTCCACCAACAGTTACATCCAGCAAGGGAATAACTTGCTGCAAATCCTTCTGATAATATGCATGTTGTTAATGAGTATTATCCATCTAAGTGAGCTGTAAAGATTAGAAGTAAGATGAGGAAGAGTTAATAATGAACTGCAAAATATTTGGTGTATTCATTTAGCAACTCATTTACGAGCTAATTGTGATTTTCCTAGAAGGTGCACACTGTTCATAAATATTTACTATCTAAATGAGATGACACAAGTTCAAACTGTAAGTTGTTTGTAGATTGTTACCTCTGAAAACAGACTGCTATTTTCCTCTCCAGTACACAGTGTGTGACACATGTCATATGGTGACTGATCAGTGATGAGACAACAGAGTAATTTGGTAAAGACCAATCAATGAAAATTACTAAAGGAAAACAAAAGAAGAAACAATATTTGTAAACAATGATTTGCTATTAAATTTGCAAGACAGTATATAACTCATTAAACATACTGTTTAAACTGGCTGAAAAATTAAGAAGCATATTTTTTAATATGTGTTTTGAAATCAACTTCAAAAAAATTTTTTTTTTCTGACTTTGGAAGTACAGAAGATGAAATTATAGTTTTTTTCTCATTTTTCTGAGTGGCCAGTAAGTATTACATCTGTTCAGCAATAGTCATCACTGAAATGTAAGACTCATTTCTACTTCTATAAAACTGCAATTGCATGTATTCATTTTCCATCATGCTGCATCAAGTGAAACAGAACACTCTTACATGCCACTGATGAAGCATCCAAATTAATGAGTTTTCTGTCCACAGCTGGGGAAAGTCCACTCTTTAAAACAGAAAAACACATTTGCACTGACTTTTTTTTTTATCCTTATTGAACAAGAAAAGCATTCTATGGGCATTCAGCTGAGTCGCAAGAACCGAGTCAGATAATCTAATTAAAAAAAAAAAAAAGAAGCAAAACAAAAAGATAGTTCTTTCCATTGCACCTTGATTTCCCTTCCAATGGAATGATCACAAAACTTATTAATCTCGATTGTACATGGTTTAAACAAAAGTCAGGAAAGAATGAACTACTAGCTCTATTCTTGGCAAAGAACAAAAATTGCCCCTCACTCAAGAAGTCTGAAGTTAAAACATGCTGATATAAAAGAAAGCAGAACTACAGAATCTCAGAATGTTTAGGGTTGGAGCAGGCCTCAGAGCCACCCACCAGCTGAGGCTGCCCAGCACCCCATCCAGCCTTGCCTCAGGCACCTCCAGGGATGGGGCACCCACAGCTCTCTGGGCATCCTGTGCCAGCACCTCACTACCCCTTGGAGTGATGAATTTCTTCCTTATATATAATCTCAACACAATCTAAACACGATATAAATACACTCAGTTTAAAATCTTTGCTCTTTGTTCTGTAAGCACACTATTTCAACAAGTCCCTCCTAGTTTTCCTGCAGCCCCCCCTTCAGGTACTGGAAGGCCGCAATGAAGTCTCCCCAGAGTCTTCTTTTTCCAGTCTGAACAACCCAAATTCTCTCAGCCTTTCCATGAACGGAGAAAGTCTCTATTTTGTTTTTCTGTGGCTTTCATACACAGTCAGAGATCAGCCGGGGTTTGCCTGAAATAGGACATAAGTTTTCACACCACTGTCAGTTTGTTAAAGAACACACTGAAAGGTTCAAAATGAAATAGCGCCTGAAAGCAGACAATCTGACACTGTATCTGGACTGTGTTTTAAATAGTTTGCATAGTTCTACTTAAATTCTTTCAGCCATCTTTGCTGTGTGACAAGTAAGTAAATGGCATGTTTCTAAAACACGAAGCATTGACCATTTTCTGTTTCTAGTCCTGTTACGTCCTTGAAATCAGAACAGGTTGTGTTTGAAATTCCTATCATTGACTGGTCTGCAGCTACCCAACGTGTAATGCTTATTCATGTCATACATACTCCTATAAGCCTTATCATACTTAAGTTGAAAAACAGGCAGGGAACCATTTTTAGTGAAACTAGCAAGGAAGGATCACACTCACTGTGTTTTAATTCCCCCTTGCTGCTCTTCTCCTAACAGGTTTAAGTGATCCAGCTGTGCTATTTAAAACACACACCCGCATATCCTCAGGGAGAAGGATGGTTTCACAGAAAGGGGAAATGTGTGGCCACATGGAACAGCCCTTCAAACAGCTGAATATGCACAGTACGACTGCATCCACTGAGAGTGGGTGGGTTCAGAGAAGACATGGTTGATGCCCCATCCCTGGAGGCCTGAGTGAGTCTGGATTGGCCCTGGGCAACATGATGGAGCTGTGAATGTCCCCACTCACTGCAGGGCAGTTGGATTTAGATGGCTTTTCAAGGTCCCTTCTAACGCTAAGGATTCTGTGATTCCCATCCTAAGCCTGATACACAGCTGAAAGAATCACACTGTGGAACTGCAGGTTAAACCCACATCAGTGCTTGTTATGGGCAGGTCTGTCCCAGAAATAACTTCTGTAGAATGCCATCCTCACCATCCACTATTAAAGTTCACTCAATTATTACGTGCAAATCACAGCAGGACTCGCCCTTTTGTTCCCTGCCAATAGCACAACTTACATTATGCTATCCAAAAGCCACAAGGAGCGAGCATGCTTTCCATGCCATTAAAGGAGAAGTAGTGCCAATCAGTCTAGGATGGGGCAGAGGCTGAGCCCTACCTCAAAGAAATCCTCTGACGCTGACACTCTTACAGCAAATTTAATTACTATTCTATATAGCCCGATTGACAGGAACCCTAGGCCCTTTCACAGTGACACGTCAAAACACAATGCAACTTGGATGCAGAAGGCATACTGAAGCTGGCATCATTCTACAAGTATCATCAAATATAAACTGCAAAAAATAAAAGTCTCTTCTTATTGGAGGTGGAGTCACATTTTAATTTTCATTTAAAAACAGGTCATGATTTCCACCTAAAAAGATACTTATATAGGTGCAACAAGCCACTGAACTATTCTAATGTAAAACACACAGCTCTATTCTACAGAATATTTGTAATGAAGAGAGTGAAGTTAAATTATTTCCATGTCATCTACAGGTGCTACAGGCAGTCTAAAACATGTGTTTGGTTTAGTCACTTTATGAAATGCATAGCCATACATCAGCTTACCTGGGAAGTTAATTGTTATTGTTTTTAACTCTAGTATACCTGAGCACATTCTTTCCATTAGATCAACATTATCTGCAGATGCAGATATTTCTTTGTTCCCTCTAAGGGGAAAAGAAGTCTATGGAGCTATTCCAGGGGAGACTCAGACCCCTAACAAGATCAGCTTCTGCAAAATAATCAAGTTTATACACTAGGAAATGAAGGAAAGACAGCAGTTTTAACACACTTTCAGAACATATTCCTTCTGGAATTCAGCATTGCTGCAGTTATCTGATCCAAACTTTTGGCAGATTTTTAGCAGACCAGATGTCCTTAATAAAATGCTGTACAATTTATCTGTGAACAGTTTCTAATATGCAAATAACTCAGTTTCTGAAAGCATCTGATAGAAAAGTGCCAAAATGAGTGGCGTTCATTTTAATATAGTGCAAACAGTTATAGACATTCTTTGTTCTGAGTTTAAATAGTGCTTTTATCAATTTCTTTATTCGTTTGTAACAGTGCATAAAGAACATGCTTATTTCTAGCAAATAGTCTGAAAACATAATAAAGTTACATTAAACTTGTGAATAAAATCAGGAATGCCTTCAGCTTTGCAAAAAAAAAAAAATGGAAGGAAAAAAAAGCAAATTATCTGAGGATGCTTAGCAACTGCTTTCCACGTAAATTGCATGAGGTGATTCCACGTGGTTGCTGCTTTTCCATGCACAGTTGTAACTTACATTGCTTGGTTTTAATGTTACTTTCTATCATCCCCTGACACCGACAGGTACAATACCATAGGGCAATAGACAGATGCAGACAACTGGCTCAATGACAAACTTGTCTTAAGATACAAGAAGACATCTTTGCGTACAGCATCCCCTGGACAGAGTACTCTCCGATATTAGAAAAAGGTAGTTAGATTAGAAATAATTCCCTCTACAGCCTCCAAAACACCAACAAGCATCCTATCCTCCCCACAGCACAAAGAGGGCTTTGGTATCTGAGTAGAGAACGAGGACTTACAGTTCCACCGCTCTTCTAGAAATAGCTATTTATGCTTTTTCTTCTGAAAAAAAACATCAGACTGTTAATAATGCTTGCCAGTGGCTTTTGCATTAATAATATTCATGTAGTAATATATCCTTAGCAAGAGAAACAGTCTCTGCTCCCAAAACACAGTTTAATAGACCAAATATTTTTTATGTTTCACGTTAGATATTGTCTCGTTTTCCTAAATAATCAAAGAATTTCAGCCAGTCGATGGGTCTTTTCAGTTTGCTGTAATTTAATTCTTAACCACCTCACTGACATCCCAAATTGTCTCCAGATTATTTTATTAATCTTATAAGAACATTATCAAAATCAGTTAGGTATGGTATTTACTACTGTAAATCAGTAGTATGTTCTAATTTATGAGAAAGGCCCTTTCTCTCTGACTCCAAAGGAAACATAATTGACCCTGACACAGTTATGTGCTCCAGAGGAGAGACAGTCTGTCAAGTTCAATCATTTCTTGATCAAATCCAAAATGGCAAGTTAATTAAACAATTAAGGGAACAAAGCCCTTAGAAACTTACATGTTCTACATAATTTTATAATGGGACTACATAAATAAAATAAATAACATCTGATTGAATGGGAATTTCATGAGCAAAACCAGTGCTAAATATATGCAGTGTTAACCAAAAGCAATCAACAGTTATCCTCCCGTGGCAGAGCCCAGCAGAATGAGCCGAGTTTGAGGTAAGTACTTCAGTAGTCATATGAAAAGCCGTACACACATTTGAACACAGTTGTACCTCATTTTGGTTGTACAATTGTTAAGAAAAAAAATGGACCACAAAACCAAAACTCCTGAAAAACAGGACTCACAAAAAGCAGAGCAGTCTGTAGGAAACTGTGCAACTGACACCACAACCTTTAGCGTGCCTTTTGCAACTTAGTGAATTTTTGCCATCAAGATTGCTGCTGCCTACATGTAGAGGTCACTTTTTCCAGTGAATAGAAGTTCATTTTTATCATACAAAACTATCCACCTGGAACTCTGCACTAGATACTTAACTATGCACTGATTTATTTAGCCATGGATGGGCCCTGTACGATACGTCCCATTATTTATACAGCAATGTGAAACACACTGATTCTTTTTGATATGTTATTCATTGAGTACAGTGTACCTGCACTTCTCATTAGTGGAATAGCTCCCAGCATTACATGTACTGAATAGTTTCCAAAAGTCTCCTCTCTCCCAAAACTCTGCCACATCATCTTCCTTTCTATACCTTTATCTGTCATGATTTGATGCAAACTCCAAACAAAAATAAAGTTCAGCATTAACTCTGGAATCAGTACAGATTAAAACTCTAATTTCAACATAGCTAAATTGGTTGCAACTTTCTGGCAGCATCACGCATTCCAGGTATCTGATGTTTATAAGTAATTTGAAACAAAACCAAATAGGTTAAAGCTGGCTTTCCAATGGGATTTAAACCTCCATGTTTTGTCCAGTGCTTCCTTAGGGCTAGAGTGGCATACACATTATCTATGAGATTGAGGTCAGTTGATGTGTATTAAGCTGCAGGAACTCCTTAAGACTCCTAATTGTTCAAAGTTATCCGAGAAAGCCCATACACCGCATTAGTGAATTAGAGAAGACAAGTCAGCCACAGACTTTTTTTTAAGCTGGGAACTATTTTCTCATTGTTTTGTTTTAAATAACTGTCAGCCACAATTTGCATCCAATATTCTCATGAAATACAGAAGTTGCTTTGTTTGTTATTGTTGCAGTGGTTTTTTTTTCCTTGTAAAATCAAGCACACATGAGTAGGAGAACAGGTTGCTTTTTTCTCATTTTAGTGCCACAGTTATTTCAGAAAAAGAAGTCACAGACAGCAGTTAATTGTCAGCCCCAGAGAGCAGGAGGAAGGCAGCTCTCAGCCCAGGAATAACAGAGCACTTTCTGGTAGATTCTGGACTGCACTACTCACTCAAAAGCATTACATTCTGTATCAGGCCCTTACGTGTAAATATTTAAGGCTTCTGAAACAACAACATATTTTTTTTTTTTTTTTTTTTTTTTTTTTTTTTCCCCCACTTCACTCTCATTTTTCCTTTCTTTCAATTGAAAGTTATGGATATTTTCCAGCTTCTCCTCGTCTCAATTGTGTGTAATTTTCTACATTTACAATAGTAACCTGGTTCCATGGAGGACTTGAAAAATATATGAAATAGCTCAAAATTCATGACCAAAAAAAAAAGAAAAAAAAAGAAAAAAAACAACAACAAACAACTCCACTGAACTCAGAAACCTCACTTTTTCTGTGTGCCACTCTTCTCAGAAATACACAAATAAAATACCCTAATGCACAGTGGACCAGATTTTGTGAGAAACTGGCAAAAATGCAGGGTTGGTGCTTTTGCACCAATGCCAGCTCTTGCAGGAGCAGAGGAGAAAGAAATAAACACTGATGAAAATAGGCAGGATTAAGCAAAATCTGACTTCTTCCCCTTATCAATTAAAAGATTTGCAAAAGGCAGAGGAGAGGAAAAGGTAATAAGGCAAAAAGTGATGAGGGAGAACGAGGGCCACATCAATAAAGACAAGGTTTTGTAACAGTTGTCTGCTCTCCAGAACAAAGAGCAAAGAATCTACTTTCTCCAGCCACACAGAGAAGCCATGCTAAATCTCTGATTAGACACAGATTTTCTTTAAACTTTTATAGGAATGAGAAGGTCTCCACTAATGAGAGTTTAAGGGAATTTCTTAAATCTAAAGTGAAGGATATCAGGAGTTGAACATAACCTGAGGGTTTTCCTGTACATGTTCACTAATATTACAAAGAGATTTCAGAAAACCCTCTGAAGATCCTGTTTCCTGCAGGAAGAAAAAGAAGCAGGGCAGATAAGACTTTGGGGAACTGAAAAGGAAAAAAATGCTGCTTGCTCTAAAGTTTCCTACACAGTCTGTTGTTAGAGAAGCAGGAACATTCCAAATGTCATAATTTCTGTATCTAGGAGGTACCTTGCAAAGAAAAATACAGAACAAAAATTCCTCAATCAGCTTTTCATAAGATTTACCATTCTAGCATGCAAACCCAATGCAACCTGAATAAGAACAGAATACTGAAACTGGGAAAAGAACTGAGCTCATTGATAGCACTTGTGGAAATGTAGCACTGCACCTTCCACCCAGGTTTCTTTAGATTACATCTGTGGAAAGAACATGGGTCTGTGGAAGAGCTGAGGAAGCACGAGAGGATTTTTTTTCCCCTTCCAGGAGCGTCGGTTAGAATCTCCTGCCCTGCTTGCAGCAATGAGTAATCTTTCACATCCAGATACAAATGAGCCATCTGAAGTCACTCTCTAGACTATTTAAAATGGAGAGCTTCCCACCCCCACTTTTTTGAGGGGGACATAACTTCAGACAACTGATTTGTGCCGTGGTCTCCTTCCCTGCGATGAGTTCCTCCTATAACCTCCCCTGTTATGGTAACAGTTGTAGCTTCTCTCCTGGGATTTGTCAGAAGTGAAAAAGGTTTTAAGCTGCATCAACTCAATGGTCTACTGCCTAGGAAAAAAAAAAAAAAAAAAAAAAACTATGCCAAAATCACCTGTTTTTGTGTTCAGTGGAAGCACTGTTTTCTAAATTGTATATTGCTATAAAGCACAGATAGAGGGGGAGAGTTAACCTTTGTGTAAATGGAGAGCAGTCAAGGGCAATAACAGCTCATGTCAGGTAAGGGAGGCTTATCAATGCTGACAGGGGTAGGAATGGAGAAATCAGAGTACTTGCTCCAGAGCATGAAGTGTCAGGCTCATGGAGACCTTTATAAATCTTTTCTTGGTTTCTGTTCACTACAGAGATCGCTTTTTATGTTGGAAGACCTGCCAGGGATGGGAGCCACCCTTCCAAACCCTGAGGAAAGTAGTAGCTTGCCCTTCCAAAACAAGGTGATTGGTATAAGAAATCCAGCCATCACAGCTGCTATAGCAAAGGACCCAACGAGTAGGGTTTTGAAGCTTCTCTTGGGAGACAGAGCATGTCACAATGCAGTCCTTCAGCTCCTGGGGCCCATGGGGAGCTCAGCATGGCCTGTATGAGGTCTGCAAGGCTGCCACGATGGGTCTAAAGGAGAGGAGGGGTCACAGACACAGATTCACAAAGTCCTGACATGGAACATGAACTTGAATGAACAGATACAAATTGCAAACAGGTGAAGAGCTACCAGAACTAAGGCTTAAAAAGATGCTGTAACCAATTAGTCCTGATAGCACCATAAATAGTCTGCCAATAAATATTTGAAAGCTTAGTGCAACTAGTTGTTTAAACTCAGAAGAAAGATGATCAGAAGGTCATTATTGGAATAGAACAAAACAAACATAGTGTGGGTGAGGATGAGGTAGGAGAGTGGAATAGGTCGGATGTCAAAGAAAATAAATAAAACCTGCATGCATTTATAAACATTGAGAGAAACGCTGGGACAAAATTAAGGAGAATGTGCCTCTAGAAATTACAGTGAAGGGGTCACAGAGATTCTGCTCGAGCATCCTGGATCCATCACAGGAGCACACAACACACTGCAGCAGAGAGCCACTGGTGTGTGCAGTGACATTATCACTGAAGGCAGCACCCATACTGGACCTTCTCATTCACCCAACTGGAGCCACAGCAGACTGTTGTGGTAACTGGGACTAAACCACACTGCTCCTTGGCTTAGACTTCTCTCTATGACATAGAGCCATCTTTCAAACTCTTGTTACGCATTCATTTCTTCAACAAAACTTATTTTCACACAGGTTCCAGGCAAAATACTCAAGAGATTTTATTATTTCATATAGTTAAGAGAAGAGAAAACAAACTCTTAAGCACGATACTTGAACCTGGCACGCAGAAATATTTGCTCCTAATCATCCGCTGTCTCCCTTCCTTTCCTGGCTGCTATTCAGAACCTGCACCACAGAGGCCCAGAAGCTGCCAGCTAAGTGTGAGACTGCCCAGAGGTCCTTGCAGGGGCATGACCATGCACTACAGAACCAATCTCCTAGCAGTGCTCCTCATGCATATACATGCAAAACACCACACAGTGCTTCCAGTTTGAATCACCAGCCCTCACACATTCAGCATCTAGTAAAATACTATATTACACACAGAAGCACACAATAAAACAACCTGTAAGTGGAGAGGTTGGGGATTATTGACCTGATGGCCTGCACAAATTAGTCTGAGATTCAATAGATTAGGAAGCTTTCACAGGAAAACATCAGTGATTTTCCTGAGGTTAACTTCCAATAATAATCCTGCCTGCAGTGTTTCCCTTTCATATGTGTTTGACACTGCTGTTGTCTCTTAAGTTCAAGTCTTAAACTCATTTCTGAAATGAAAGAGAAACCCTCTTCTCCAGAATCAAAGCAAAACTGAGCACTACACCTCCTTAGCATCTGCTATATAGTTACAGCAATTCTGAATATTTCATGCTTTCAATTTCTGCTTAACAGGAATTCCCTTTTCTTGTCACAAAATGTAGGAATAAAATTTTGTTCAGTATTCTAATAGCAGCACAAGCGTTCTAGATAAAAAATATAAAATACTCAGAATAATAGTAGTAGCTAGGGGGATTGCATTTATGGACTATTTGTTATTATGCTATGTGAATTGCAGGAAGCAACTCAAGTGAATATTTGTACGTGTGCAATGTTATTTGCTTTGTATATAGTGGCTCTTGTAATGTCGGCATTTGTGCAGTCTTTGTATTTTACATGGCTTCCCATGAGGAGAAGCAGTAGTGAAACCAATAAAGTTGGTAATAAAGTTGTATTAATAATGTATGCAGAGCTATAGATGTCTAGTTATATGACACAGTATTAAAGTGTAAATGCATTGCTCCTATTCTTTTCAGACGAGCATGGATGACCAAAACAACATCCTTATAGTTTTTTTCTTCAGTGGGAATGACACCTTCGTAGCACTACATGCTAAGCTACTCTTGAAACATTTTCCAGTGTGCGTGCGCACAGAAAAGCTGATGTTTGTAAAACTAAACTCAGCCCAACATTTCTAAATTTGAGGTTTTATTACTTCTATTTATTATTTTTTGTCTACATTATAATATTTATTCTGAAAAGCAAACAGTATAGACTGACACACTGCTATTAGAAACTGCAGCATGGATACAAAACCTTCTTGCAGAGATGATACCCAGAGGTCATTTTAGTGGTTTTTTTTGTGTGCAACAAACAGTGGTAAACACTATTTCTTACTGATCACCTGTTAGAGTGCTTTTAGGTCACTGCAGTGGATTACTGGAACACATTATATTCATAGTTTACCTATCGAGACAGTATGTGACTCGCAAGTAAACGAGAAGGAGGCAGTGTGGCCGCTGTCAGGGGAGAAGTGGAATTTCACTTCAGGATTTTAAACTTCATCTTTCTGAGAGCATCTCTGGAATACATATTTGGTTAACTGGTACATATGAAATGTTAGTAATAACAGAAACAATAAGTATTTGAAATTGTAAAGAGTAGTTATTCTCACCCACTTATTATTTAAACCAGAGGAGACCCCAAATCTTTTAGCGACCTTCTGAGTTATTGGACTCAAAGGCAGAATAAAGAAATGGAACAAGCAAAGCTTTCTTCTTTTCCTCTTGCGACATGGCTACAGGGCAGAGGCTCTGCTGAGGTTTTGATGCAATGTGAGGAAGACCAGAACTATTTCTATTTAATAAACCGCTTAGCAACAAGTATCATCTAGATTCTACTATTTACCATTTCTATGCATATGAGAACCACAGACTCAAATCAGTGATGTAAAAATCAGACTGAACTAATTTTATAACCACAGACACTCCATGCTTGCATGTTCCTCTGAATTCTCCAAGTTGTTCTGACACTCACTACTCTGTGTTCCACCAACTTGGAATAATAGGTTCCAAACGGAACGTGTCCGTGTCATCAGAGTGCAGTGCTAAGAATAATACAAACTAGTATTTTCCCAGTTATTTCAAATTGAATTCTATATGTGCACTGGATGAGAGTAAGAAAAAAAAATGTTCCTGCTGTATTGATTCATGTCCTAGCATGCTCCCATTTTTCCAGGAAGATGCAACCTACACTGTCAGCATTCCAAGTCAAAGAGCTTTGCCAGCACTGACCCAAACAGAGGGTGCATTTTTGCTGTACTGAGCATTGGTCAGTGCTTGAATGGGCTTTGAACTGCACCAAAACTAAGACAGAAAACAAAAAACGTTTGCACTGTAATTGGTTTATGTCTTTATAATCTCCCAAGAAAAGCACAGTCATCTTGTCCTCTCTCATCTCTTTCATTTTCTATACCTACCCCAAATCTCATCCACAAATCTTCCCAAATCTTTACATACTGGAATGCATACTCATTTTTACAAGAAAGCCTCATGCCTGTTTTTACTTCTATAAATACTGCCCGTGATCTGTGTATTCCTTTGTGCTAGATGTAATAGTCTTCTAAGTAAGGATATCAGACGTGATATATAACCATCTAACTTCACTGCTGAAACGAAGGTGATGAATAGTTGGTTTCCCTTCTTCAGACATTAGGAGTTGTTTATTCCACCAACTCCATTGTAAGATTGGAACTTCTGTATTCATACTATCCTCCAATATTTTATCATGTAATAGACATACCTCTCCCACCCTTGTTATGAAGCACAAGGAATGACAACTCCCCCTACACCCTCTGCATGATTGCTGTGCTCTATTATTTTTGAGAGGTTAGAATCTTTACCTGCTGCTGTCAAACAGGAGAACTGGGGAGTGTGCAGATAAAAAGAGAATACAGGAATTCAAAGTGACTGTGATTTAAAATATATTCTTCAAAAAAAAAAAAAAAAAAGAAAGATCTGACTTCATCTTTGGGAATGACAGTGTGATTTTCTTATTTTTGCAGAAAGAACTACACACATCAAGGGAGAGCAATACCCACCTGAGAATTTTTGTATAGATATATCTTTGAAGAAGGCACTTCCAGCACACATTCTACAATTACCAGGGGACACACCAGTAGTCTTTCACAGGAGGAGGTAAAAAGAGTTATAAGCAGAAAAAGTCAAGTAGTTTGGAGAACAGAAACAAATCAAGACAAGAACAACAAAAACAATAAAACACCACCAAAACAAAATTTAAAAAGGACAAAAGAACCTGTCCAATTTTTTTAAAAAGCTTCAATCTATTCAATGCTTGTTGGCAAGATCACTGAAAATGTGTGCCTCTCTGCAGTGAAAGATAGACCCCTGAAGAATTACATGTTCATACTGGATGAAGAGACAAGTTTTCAGCCTCTCTAGAGCACTCTGACATGCACAGTAAGGCAGGATAATTGCTCAGTCCTACAAATACCAGAATACTCCAATTTAACAAAAAAATTATGCCTAGAAAAAACAAGGAAAACATACTGGATTTAAGCAATATTGTAATATTTGGATGAAAACACATGCTGATAGTCAGAACTGAATCTGGATCAGCTTTGAGCAGTTAAAATACTTAGCTAGCTCTCCCATCCCGACCGAGATAATTTGAAACTTATGACATACATTAGTGTAAAAGAGAATAAATAAGTGAGAAGGCAATGGTGATGTGAGGAGATACATTAAAAATGAGACGTGAAGATCTAAATAAATATAAAAGGAGCTGCAACAGCAACAAAAAATTCAAATCTAAGCTGACCTACAGGAAAAGCAATCAGCAACACCCTGAGACTTCTCCTAGCTCCTTCTGTCTATTTCTGAATGGATCACGTCATTTCTCTTTACTTCTACTTCCCTCTAGCCTTTGTCTGGCCTGTCCACTTTACCTGTGAACATCTTCAGGTCGGGGCTTGTTTTTTAAATGAACCAAGCTCGAGCTGTATCAGTTCTTCTGGGCAGCCTGGCACAAAAACATGAATACCTGCAGAACCATTGAAAACTAATAAATACCTGTATTAGAGGTACCTCGATTTCTAAGAACATAAGAATGCCCATGCAGGGTCAGATCAAAGCTCAATGCAGTCTTCAGCTGCCAAAAACAATTGTCCAAGAAAAGGCATAAGCACAGGGTGCATATGCAGGGATATTTCTCTAAATGCTCTCCAGAAGTCTTAAGTCCTTGAGAGGATATTATCTTCTGCTTTTCTATTAGGAGCTCCATGTCAGTGCTGGTGACTTTGTGTAACCCAGACTTGTATGTAAACTGCTTTTCTGTCACTTTATATCTTCCCTATAATTCCTTCATTCTGAATAAATAGGATTTTGCTTTATGGAAGGTGGTTAACCTTGCACTGAACTAAAAATCAGAATTGCAGTTAATTACCAGGATCTGCAATCTAGACATTTTATACGGAGAAAACTGAAGCACAAAGAAATTACTTAGACCAAAACAGAAAATGTAATCAGACTTTGGCAGAGTTCAAAACAACATTAAATCTCTTATTGTAATTGCAAAACATATTCCAGAACAAACCGATCATCAAACAACAAACGGAAACAGAAAACATATTAGGAACTACATAGACAGTACAGCATTTGGCAAGCTATATTTTAAAACTTTATGAAGCCATTAACACATCTACTAACAGACCACGCATTTATTTTTTAGTAAGTCAAATATATGGCAGATATAGAAAAAATATTTCTTAATCGCTTTGGAAAAAGGAACATAAAAACGCCTGAGGAATGTGCACAACACATTGTTTGAATAACAAAAGCAACGCTATCACAGAATGTATTGTTAGACAACATTCAAAAAGGAATTCCACATCAAAAAGAGGGATGCTATCCTCCTCTGCACTTCCATCATTTCTTTTTGTATAATGACTACCTGGTCAAGATCAATAAACAACGGCCAGTCTCCACACCAACTGCTTTTATATGAGCATGTTTTGGCATCAAGCTGATGTACCCCAAAAGTTTGGGCAGATGACTGGTCAATCATTTCAACATTTACAAGAGCAAACATCTCTGCACATATCCAACCTAGGCACCTGTGCCAGCTTAAACAGCTGATTAGGACATAGATCATGCAGACATCACAGCGCTGTTCCTGTACTTGCAAACACTGCTGTATTATCTAGAAAACACTGAAATCCTCTCAGATATTGTCACAAATGTAGCATGACCCGCTTACTTTCCACAGTGTCCAGACAACCTGTTTGCAAGCTGAAAAGCAGACACAGATGGTACTCTAAAGGCCCAAAGAAAACATCAACACCTACTGGAAAATGATCTTAAACATTTAAAATGTTGATAACTAAAATCAGCATTACTTGCTTGTAACTGGGCTTTGATTCTTCCAAATATCCAGGATGACATACACACTTTCCTACGAGTGCTGTGGCTCTGTTTCACTTGCAAACAGTAAGTCCCGAAAACACACTCAGAATTGTGTTGCCATTATTAACTTACATTGCTGCTGTTCAGATTCCTCCCTTGCTTGAGGCATCCTGCAATGTCTTTCTCTGCTCTTGGTATCTGCTCCACTGGTATTGCTTCAGCCTCACACCTGTGGGGAGAAGAGAGATGAGGTCATTAGCCAAAAGTTGTAAGGCTGAAAGAACACACTCCACACCTCTACAGGAACGGCTCACTGAAACCTGCTGAAAATTCTCTTTAATTGATTTGTCACTTCACCCTTTGCAGAGCAGTGCCATATGTTGATGAGCTGTCAGGTCAGCCCACTCTCCCACTCAGCTAAGGTACCCACCTGCAACCCCATTCAACACAGAGAAAACAAGGTCCTTCCAAAGTTATGAAACAAATGAGAGAAAATTTCTCTCTCTGAAAAGCATCCATGTCAAACAGTACTCACTAGAGCTGCCAACAGAAACAGTTTCAGACCAGCCTATTTGGGACAGCTGAAAAAACTGGTGACTGACTTCATTAAAGTTGTGGATTTTTTTGGTACTCCTAGGATGAATAGTGAAATAGCACTTTGTGTCTCTGGAAGCAGCTTTTGCTTTGGAGTTTTGTGTTAGTCTGTGGGCTTTTACAGATAAATAAACACAGACAGCAGAGCAAAGCCCTTACACTATTGATTTCCAGGGAAGCTCAGGTGAAGAGGACTGCTCAAGCCAAAAGTCAACCAGAATTGGCCTGAAAAACACCTGAAATGCTTTTTAAAAGATTTTGATATAGTGAAGCTACAGCCTTTATTCATAGCATTCCCTGTTTCAGGAATGTTATGGTTTTAGCAAGTTTCTGGAGATGTGAAGTTGATTGTCTTGAAAAGGAAATATACAGAAAAAAGCACACCTGTTTCTCTTCAGATAGTCTGAACAAAAGGTTTGAGGCCAAATCCTCCCCACACCACAAGCTCAGCTGTTTCTCTTCCCTCCAGCTCAGCACTGGGAACTCTCAGACTGCGAGGAAGATACTTCCCACTATTCACCACCTCATCCCCTCGGAGACTTCCCTAGGACAGAAAACCGACACGAAACAGGTACCCCCCTGCCCACTCACTGTGGGTTTCTCTCCCCAGGCTCTGCTGCTCCCTCTGCTCCATGCAGGAAGGAGCCGTTCCCTCCTGCCACCAAGGAGCTCCAGGCAAGCCTCCACCTCCCCAGCCCACCAGGCTACATCCTTCAGGCAAATACACTCTATTGCAGGATTTTTATTTGTATTTTTTAATAAAAAAAGGGCACCAAAAATGCAATAATCCTACTGCCCTGATCACTTAGACTTGGATTTAATAGACCCTATGGAATTAAATTTCAGTGTAAGCCATGAAAATAACAAAACAAAATGCTAAATAGTAAGCACAGCATTCCTCTGAGATGCAGCAAGGTGGGAAGAAAACAACAGTGCTTATCATTGCTGAGAGCCTGATGCAATTCTGAGCTTTCCCAGTGAAACTCAAACCTGCAATAAATATACCTCTTTTTTTTTTTTTTTTACAGTGTGTCAGATTTTCTTGGTGCACTATTGTTAAGACACTTGTAGTAAAAACAACAACAAAGGAAAAATGGTATATAAATAGATCTGTCTATACACAGCATACCAGAAATCCTCTACAATTCAATGATACCATTGGCAGATATAAGGCATGAAATGCTGCCTAGCTATTCCTTTCCCAACTTTTAAAATTATTCAGATCAAATAATATTCTTACACTTTAGTCCCATTGTAAACTTAGAAAAAAAAATAAACCAACAAAAAACCCAACTGCAATAAAGTTGGTGACCTCCTTTTGAAAAAGTATAGAGATACACACATACAAAAATAAAAATAGGCAATTATTAACTTTTATTGGAAGTGCCTAGGTTTCACACCAGTGATGAACCAGGCACCCGTTTTGCAGAAGGCCAGACATATGATATATGCCCACACAGGCAGGACTTGTCTCTGATGTGGACTAAATGCTATCAGCAAGTCACGAGAGCAACAGTAGTGACAAAATGTCCTTCACTTGGGACCAGTTTACTATACAACCCCTATCCTAATGATACAACTGTGGATGGCACATGCTGGGCACCTGGCCATGATGCTTTGTGGTCTGTGCTCGATGGGAGCCAGTGAGCTCCCATGCCATCCTCCACTTGAGTGGCCTACTCAGAACTTCTGCCCCCAGCCTGTCCTGAGCAAAATAAAACTGCATCATCACATCCTGCTGAGAAGGATGGCTCCACAGTACCATAGCACTTTATGTCACAGCACTGACAGCCTTCCAATGATATGAATGCTTTGTATTAACAAAATACACCCAACACCTCAGTGGCCAAGCTGTCACTGAGGGGTAGCGCAGATCCTGGCCTGAGAGCAGCGTAAATACAAGCCATTGAAAAAGTGTCAAAGACAATATTCCTCTAAAACATTATAATGCAAGATTTGACTTGGAAAAAAGCTGTGAAATCTTCACCTTCACAAGTCTTGTACTACCTCATACAATTTAGCATATTCTTCCCTCCACTGAGCTATCAATGACATCTTTTGCAACAATTCTATAAAATAGGATGGCAGAATCTGCAGCTATGAACATAAAGCAAAGGCATGATTTTCTTTGGAGCAGCTTAATCATTTCTCTCCCTCTCGTTCCATGGGCTTTCTGCTTTTGCTCCCCTCAGCAAGTTTGCAGTGGAAGGGGCACTGAACTGCGTGACCTTATAGAATTAGCTACTGCACTGTTCCAAATGTAAACTCCGTTCTCTCTGCGGAGCGATCAAAGACACTTTCTTTTTCATCAAAACCTAACATGTTAACTAAACCACCATGACAAATTCTGTACTATTGCAGTCAAATCTAAATGGCTGTTCAGTGATGCACAACAGCCCCTTGATATCTTCTTTTAAATTCTAGCCTGCTTTGTCTCTCTAACACAACCAGTTACAATTATATTTTTCATTCCTTCTGCATCCCTTCCAACCACCTGCAGTCAAAGCCTGCTTCTCATCCAATCAGTCCTGCTCTGTACCTGCCAGTGTGGAGATGACCTGCAGTAAATGGATAACACCACCACCTGCTATCTGATCCTTGTGCTGAGCACTCTAGCAGGGTTTCTAAGAGCCTAAGTATGTCAGCAATTGGGAACTGCCTTTGGAAGCATACAGAAATAAAACATGAGAATCCTTCCATGGTTTCACTTTGGTCATTACTGCCCTAGATTTTCTGACTCGGTTACCTTCGGCTTCCTTAGGATACTGCCACACTTCTCAATTAGGATCAAATGTACTAATGTTATGGAAAGTAGTCCATAATATTTCACAACGGTGCTCTTTGAGAGAAGTCCAATTTTGGATTGACCAAACTGGTTTGAAGAAGAGAAAAAGCAGAAAAGCAGCAAAGACAACTCTAGCACAGCTCCTGTTCATGCTCTGGATTAAGTGAACCAATCAGTAAATGAGAGCTGCTGCCTCTAATGACCTTGAACCCAGACTGAAACCATTGTTTGAAGTGCACTACTGCTATAGCACAGTTGAAGCTTCTAGGGCTGCTCAGATTCATTTACTGTTTTCAGCTACCCAAGAAAATAATGATGGTACATATTTTAGTACATTTTCAACCTCTTCCTTTTCTTATGGTTATACATATCCTATCAATACCCACACATGCTGTTTTTCCAGGAATTTACATCTGTAATTTAGCATTTCCTGGCTTATAGAGAAAATTAAACAACACAGAACAATCTGACAATATCAGGTGATGTTGGATGGTACCCACCTTCTTGATTTTTTATTTTTTATTTTTTTAGCTCCACCTGCACAGCCATACTTTCAAAAGCAACAAAAAGAAACAAGTCCAAACATAAAACCAGGCTTGTTGAAGTGGATATGAGGACCAACAGATTAACTCTTTCACCACTAAGATGACAGCAGCACTAACTTAGGAAACTCTTGCCATCAGACTCATCTCAGAGAAGGGGAATGCATGAGGAGACAAAGCACATAACTTCACCATAAGCCCAGTTCCCTCAAGAGCAGAAGTTACAGCACAGAGGAGATGTAGCTCTGTTCTTAACAAACGATTTGTTGTTCTCCAAGTGCAGTAGAAAGAAAACAAAAGAAAAAGGACAAGGAGATGAGCTCTCACCACTCTGACATGTCTTGGGGCAGATCCACAATCAACCTCTTCATCACAGAGTTGTGTTTCCAATATATCATTATTTTATTGCCATTATAATTTTATCTCCTCAAAGAATAAGAAGCAAAGTAAGAAATCCAGAAGAAAAACAAAAGCAAGAACAACCAGCTCACCAGCCACATGGAAACAAATACAGCTTACACAGTCTACGTTTTGGATACAGTTCTATGCAGTATGAGATGAAGTTAAGCAGAAATATTTGGCCGTGATTGTGACAAGTCAGCTGCAAATATTAGCAGCATACAGGCTTATACCTAGTTTACAGCTTCTACAGTATTTTCATCTCATGCTTCTCATATTTAAATACATTTAAAAAAATAACAACAAAGAACCCTCTAACACATTCCCCAGCGCACATTTGCAAGCAAAGCATCTATGCTTGTCTCAAATCCAGCATGACTCACATTACAGAGCAAGAAGAGTAAGATGATTAAATAGACTGGCTCACCCAGCTTGTTTTTACACATCAATAAATAACCTCAACACAGCAGAAATAGAGATGTGGTTTTCCGTTTGGAGTTAATTCAAACACTGGCTCTTCTTCAGACCTTCCACACTCTGTAAAATAGATCTGGGTGAATAATTCATTATGAATTATTCATTCAATTAATTTAATTTCTTCTGCTCACTAATTAACTATCTTGACTTTTTTGAATGTTTTCATTATCTGAAAATTATTTACTCAACAGTTTCTATGAATAACTCCTCGCCTCTAGATTGTTCACAAGCAGATTACGGCAAGAAATCAAAATTGTAAATTCAAGCTGTGCTGAATAGTTTTAATTAGACACACAAGTCACATGGCATTTTTCTGGTTCCTTATTGGATATATATATATTTATAAAAACAACAGACAACAACAACAACAGAAGGACCATCACAGATATCTCCTGCAAACAAATCTATTGCAAGACAGAAATTTATTTGCCATGAAAACTTTTTAGGTCACTCCAGAATTAATGCCTCCTATTTATTTCCATGAAAACTACAGTACACACAAAGAGCACTGTAACACTAGTTGATAGAGCAAATTCTCAGCTACAGAACACTTTTTCCCAACACAGTCACCACTATTAATTATGCATTTTTGCCAGCAATCAGCAAGAGCCTGCATAGTGCACTTAAGTATCTCCACCAGTGGTGACGACCCATCACCATCACCACTGCTGAGATGCACCACCCACTTCCTCACTGCTCTCAGCCACTGTTTGAGAAGTGATGATGAATGTCAAAGAATGCCTTTTTTTTTGTTTTTTTGTTTTTTTTTTTTACAGAACAATTTGGTGACACGCCTTTGCCTCATCTGCACTCTTAATTCAGATGCCATTCTGTCAGAGTACCCCTCTGCTGCCATCTGCCACACCAAAATGTAGCAGAACACTGATGGGAAGACAAACCTTGTACAGTCATCCTGCCATCATCCATCACTGATGTCATGTGCAAACATCATAAAATAAGTGGCAATACTTTTGGAGCAGCTCTCATACTAATGTCGATATTTACAGAGCTGAAAAAACTTGCTCTACTCGGTTGTTTTGTTTTTCTAATCTGCAAACCACAGCTCAGCACTACGCAGCAGTGCCCAGGGAGGTCACCCGCTCCATGCCCCTGTTCCCGCTACGCACACAGGGACAGACACACGGCCATGCCTCACTCATTTGAGGCAATGGCAACCAGCACCAAGGACAAAGGAGGGAGCTGAGATACCCAACAGCAATGAACCTGTCCACACCTACATACCTAGACAAGATGTAGACAAAGACTTCCAATAGAGGAGTAAAGGAAACCTACCCCTTTCTTGCTTTTGTTCTTAGATGATAAAGATCTCCAAACTCTACCTCGCATCTATTTTTCAGCATCAAATGTATTTGCTTGCAAGAATAAATTGTTTACTCATTTGAGTGCAGATAATAATTACTTGGATTTAGCTCCCCATGTGCTCGTTTGACTTCACCCTTCAACATACTACAGAATCCAGAGATGACAACCAATGGGCTCTATGTAACAGCACACTACAGATGTAAGCATTGACAAAAAAACTCTAATGATACATTACAGATGAAATTCTCTTCAAAGCATTTTTCAGACAGTGCATGTTACATATAGATAAAATAATGATTTAATAATTCCTACCTCTTTGTTCTAACAATTTGTTCCAGGTAAAATTAGTATCCTACAGTATTTTCTTTAAGACAAAAGAAATTTCCTATAATACTGCATGTACCCATATGTATTAAGATCCTTGGAGGTTTCAACGTTTACAGATGAATTTTATTTCTGCTCACAAAAACAACTTTAACTCATTTCTTGACTACTGGAACTCTACTTGTTAAGTCTGTAGCATACACATTACAGCAAACAGATGAAACTCTTGGTGACAATATGCGTAATGAAGAGACCCCATTCTTTACAGAGGAGGCTAATTAATCATTAGGTGAGTGCTAGTAAATTTTCTGAATCACCAAGTTTCTGACAGACACGCTGTTAAGCCAGCAAAATGCCCGCAGATGTTACTTGCCCATCAGAGGGGAACATAGTCTCTTGAGGACTCTGAGCATCTTGTCACCAGTTATTTATTTATTTCTGAAAGCAACGAAAAATTAGCAGACCCATGTAATGATTAATGTATATGTGCAAGTAAATAATAATAGCACGAAGCCTATTAATAATTAAAACTAGCACTGGATTTTAAGATACTACAGCAGAAATGTGAATTGCTTTCCAGCAGCTCTGAAATGCAAGTTAATAGATCTCCTGCACAGCCTCCCTAATAGATTAAGCATAACTTAATTCAGAGAAAATGAACCTACATTCACAGCAGGATCCTGTCTCACTTTACTTTCTCCCTATGCCTTTTAGTGCTTTTCCAGGGCAGCCTCCACACAGTCTCCATCACCGGGCTCATCAACCTGTGACATTCCCTGCCCCAGAACATAAGAGTTGAACCAGTGGGACAGTTGCGTCCCAAAGCCACCCCCTGCCTGCATGTGAGGTCCTGCAGGGCCTCCTCCAAGCAGAGTTCACTGCCCACAGAAAGCCTGGCTTTATCATCCTGGACAGATCCAGGTATTGCACAAACATACAGGCAGATCAGACCAAATCAAGCAGCCTGTGCACTCCTTCAGGCACTCAGATCCTGCACTGCAAAAACACACTACTCAGCAACAACTCAGATCTGCAGATTAATTTAAATTCTCATTCTCCCTTCTGAATTTCATAAGGATGGTCTCACAAAAGCAACAAGTAATTTTTTTGAAGTATTTCTGCAATTGCACAGATGTTTTTCAGGTGCCTAAGTCCAGGCAAGGTCTCTGCAGAAGATTCATGCCTGAAACCTCTCATCCTTAACTAAACGTTTTCCTTTTAACTAATGTCAAGCTTTTTTTTCCTCCAATGCCATTATAAAAAAAATATTAGGTGTTAGCATATAAGGAAACTACTGTTTCTTTTATTACTCCTCCTACCCTCCACAGATATTAATTACATTACAGTTCATTAGCTGAGCTCATTAAGACCACAGTACAGGTAGGAAATAGGTAATTGGCTAGGTACAATTATTACATTAATTTAATTATCTCTTTTGTGCTTTTATCAAAAAGGTGACCTCTGTGGGTTTTGGAATAGGTTTCATTCTGGTCCTTGCTGAGCTGCAGGCACCCACGGAGCTGAGAACACCACAGAAGAACTACTGCTGGTGTGGGGCAGCTTGAGGGAAACGAGCAGCTACATCCAGACAGCTGTCATACACAGTTTCAGATTTCAGTACGACTCTGCTCCTCTCACTTAACTTAATGCCTCTGGTTCCTTAGTCATGCACCCAGCAGAACACAAGCGTGTGAGGGCACACAGCTCTGCTGAGCAGCATGGGGCCTGGTGCTCGAGGCAGGCCTATGCTCTGGGGGAGCCAGATTCAGAACCCCTGAGAAGCTTTATGTGAGCAACCAGAACCTGAGAACACCACACGGATGAATGTCATCGATGGGACGCAGCTCTGGGGATGCTTCTAATTAACGCAACAATTGGTAGGGTGGGAAAGTGTGGCCCAGTTCCTAATCACCTGAGTGCCACCTCCCACTGTGCCCAGCCCAGAAAAGGATGGGGCCGAGCGGTGGGAAACATCCAAACTGCATTCAGGGGTGGACTTGTCACCTTCACAGGAAAATGTGTTCAGGTAGTCTACAAGAGATTTTGTTTCTCAAAGAAGTTTTTACCTAAATTCCATGCAAGCAGATACATCGTAAAAAAAAAATAAAATAAAATAAAAAAAAATAACCAAGAGATTTTCAGTAGAAAACATATCCCGATTTCATCTTTGTCTTAATTATGAAGAGATTTCCTTTCAAAAATAAAATATCCGCAACTGTTCTGAAGCTCAACATTTTAGTTGGCATTACAGGCACACATCTCACGTTGATAAAATCCATGTTTATCTACTTGCTTCAGTATTATGTAACTGCCTAGCACTGGCAAACAGCACAAACAATACCTGTCTGTGCAATCACACAAGGAATGTAGCTGGGATTATAAATTACCTCCAGACAAATACGAGGCACAAAACATAAGCTTGTCAAGTCAACTGGAGCAAATTGGTATTGTGCTGGAACAAACTGGAGAACTAACAAGCAATACAGATGAAATCATGGACAGCTGAAGCAGATCCATAGTTTATCTTCCAGAGTCAGTTAATGTCAATGTCAGTGGAATTTGCAGAAGCAACAAGCCCTCAGCCTCAGCTCTGTGATGGCTGACATTTCTCTTCCTTAAAATTGGCAGTATGAGCTGGGGAACCTAAATTTAACCTCCGGAGAATATGCCACATGACATCCGTGTTCTTTACATGTTCAGCTTAGGACTTTGAAAGCTAATTTATCTATGCAGCACCTCAATGAGTGACTCACCTAGCAACTACTGAACTTCTGTCACTTGTTGGCTTCTGTCGGCTGAGTTCTCTTGGGAACTCATTCTTTAATAATGACCATCTTAGACCCCTGTGGATGACACTAATGAGCATTTGAAAATGCCAAAAACCTAATGGTGTTCACTGATTTTTGAAGAAGAAACACCTATTAAAAGTGGCTATTGCACCAGTAGATTTTTGCAACAAATTATGCCTGGTTGTTTTATTAGATTCATATTGAATTCTCACATCTGAAATGCAACCATTTAAACTAACACTTGAAATACTGAAAGTCAAATTAAAGACTTATTAAAAAGCATAACTTCTGTTACATGCTTAAGAGAGAAGCATGCAAGGAAAAGTCCTGAACAGAAATAATAATTCAGGGCTCATTCACTGAAAGACTGCCTGATAAGGGTACACCTGCATATCTCCTGCTTTCTACATGTCCAGGTGGTGCCTTTGTCCTGTCATTAACATTGCTACAAATATAACAGGGCATTCCAGTTGAAGCACAATGAGGTTTTTCCTTACATATCCTCCTTTGTCTTAGTTACATGTCTCTCTTCGACATTACCATCACTCGAACCACAAAGAAAATATAAATATAATCTATATTTATTTTTTCCATGTAAGCTTTCTGTCTTTCCCAAGTACTAGGGTAGAACTGCTGCTACAACCTGCAGAGGAATCAAAAGCATTGCTATGCAGATGCTGGTTTTTAAATTTTAAGAATAAATGTTTCCACACAACTTGTCTGTAAGTACTCAAATCAGTTCAAAGTGCCATGTCTGTCTCCTCTCTCATTCATCCTGATGCACAATTAGGATTAACTACAAGTTGCTTCAAATTTGAGTGCCTATACCTGAAAAAAACACCATCATCTCCAAATCAAAATAGTTTGAAAATAACAAGTAAAAACACAGTGATAAGAACAGCTGGAAACTCAAGGGTACCTTCTCCCCTCTGCAAGTTCCCTGAATTTGGGTATAAGGAAAATTGAATTGGGTTTTCTTCCAGAATTTACCTCAGATGTGCACTTGCACACTGCTCACAACCTGTGAAAGGGGCTCTGCACTTCTTGTTCTGCATGCATCTGCCTGTACAGAGGGATTTTGTACCTGTACAGGTAACTGTGCAAGCACACGTTTACTGAACATCCTTCTACAATGAAAGAAGTTCTCACCTTTCTATCTATATGTTCCCTATTCCCTGTACAATTCATCAAGAATACAAAACAACCCCACACCTTAAAAACTACAGATATTCAACCACTTCTTATATTCTTAGCATCTAAAGAAATAAGAAGTATTATGCCTAAGTATGTTAGCAACAATTTATATGTTCTGCAAACACCACAAGGCCAAGAGAAAATGAGTTTGAGATTATCCTGATTCTTTACTTACTGTAAGGGAACTGCTGAAT
>VXAB01007181.1:42337-61285 GCA_013399175.1 Odontophorus gujanensis | reverse complement strand
GAGATGTGCCCACAAAAGGCTGCCCTTTGGCTATTCAGCAGTTGCTGAGGGCTGCTTATCTCTAGTGTCCTCTGGGCTGCAAGTCTTCGGACAGAAGATTTCTTGGATTTGCCCAAGACTTGTCTGGACTTCTCCTTCTGTTGAAGTTGTCCAATGGCAAGCTTTTAGACAAAGGTGTAGAAATAGTCTCTTACACCCAACAAGAATTATAACTGCATAACTGTATTAATTCTATTACACATAACATGACTGACAAAACTTCTGACTACTGGTAGAAGCTGAATGTACACTTTTAGAGTAGTATTCATTGCCAACAGCAAAATGAATTCAACAGACTAACTTCCTCAAAAAGTTAATTCATTGCATTTTTAAGAGCACAAGTCTGAGTTAAAAAAATAAAAAATAATCAGTCTGTCATGAAGTCTGATGTTAACTGCATGTGCAATTAGATACCATATTTTTTTATTTACAATTTAAAATGTTTTCAGTATGCAGCGCTCACAAAAGGAAATATGATTCATTTGTGCAGAGCAATAAATTTATATAGACAGAAGTCTATATAAATGAATAAAAGAGAGGAAGTGTAATGACAATTTGACACAAGCCATCATTCAATATGCTGTAGATTTTGCACCTAGAAGGTACAAACACAAATTGGCCATCCTTCACAACATCTAAGATGAGGAACTCACTGCCATGCAATACCAACAAAAATTAGAAACTCCACTGCCTTATAGTCAGACTGACCAACATCACGTCAAATTCTGACAGGATGTGTGAAGGGGGGAAATGTGTGTGAAGGGAAAAAAACTTAGTACTACTGCCAACTCTAGGAACATCATCAGGAATAGTAACATCTAGAATTATCACCATACAATAAAGCAAGTGCACTCAAAACATTTAAAAATAATTTAATCTCAAATTAGTTTGTCACAGCTTAGTAATAATACACAGTACAGGCAATGTAAAATGTAAATCGAGGTTATCATAAACAGGAATTCATCTCTTTTCCTTTAAATTCATGGAGGTACCATGTTTTGCTGTATATCGCTGAAGTTGTACATATTTTAATGTTCATTAAATAAAACAACTCTAGCACAACATGTAGAAAACTCATCATTTTACTACATGAAATGATGTAGCAGAGGACGGTTCATCTGAATCATCTGGACTATATTTTTTCCACAGAAAGTTTTCATTTTTTTTCCAAAGAGAATTTTCACACACGTCTCTCTTTTCTTTCAGTGGTGGATGAGGTGCTCTTTCACATAGCTCCTTTATAACTGTTGTGTCTGTGAGCCTTCTGAGGCTTTCCTCATTCTGCTCATTTAGCATGTCCCAGAAATCTTTTGGTTTCTCCTTTGATTTTTCTACTTGCCCTGAAGGGATTCTCTGTGGTGATTCTGTAGGTTTTTTTTCACCATTTCTGAAGAGAACATTGAGAACAGAGGTATCTCCAAGTAAGTCTACAAAAGCCAACTTCTCAGTCATAGCTGTAGTTTCCCTGTCTTCTGACTGAGACAGTAATCTTTTTTTAGGCAGCTCTGCTAGCTCTGGGTCCTGCCCTCCTTCAGAGCTTTTTACAGACAGCACCTCAATTATTTCTGATTTACTGTTTAATGAACCAGATGCCATAAAATTCTCAAACAACTGATCATTACTCCTGTCAATATGCCGAGTAGCAACAGTGGGTGACTGTTTACATTTTGCATCAACACACATAGTATCTTGCAAGCATGAGTCATTGCAAAGTTGCTCTACTTCATGGCTTCGCTGGTTCTGCAGTTCTGTATTTCCACTCAGATGAAATTCTTTAGCTGATGAAAGTCTAGACTTGCATCTTCCAGAATTAACAACACATTTTCTTTTCCTTGATTTTCTTGCAGCCACATCTTCTTTCTCAGAGTCATATGAAACTTGTGCTGGTACTTCCACTGGAAACAAAGACTCGATTTCTGGATGCTTTGAAATGTAAAATTCCCTCAGCAACTTCTGCCGTGTTTCTGATGTAGCTTTTGCAATATGTTCTGCAAGTTCTTCCACTGATCCCATTTTAAAATGGGATACAATTTCCCCAAATTGTCTCCTGTAATTAATCAGAAGGGAAAAATGCTTTATTCTGACACCATAAAGTAGGAACAAAAGCAGCACTTAAACAATTCATTACACTGTTCTACTTCACGCACCCCAAAAAGTAATCATTGAAAGTAACTTCCTTATTAGATGCTGTGTTTGTTGTTATTAGAGAAGAAAGAATAGTGACCCTAGAAGAACTAATTCTGAAACCCAAGATCTCAAGCGATTTCCTGAGCTTTATCTGCTGAAAGGATTTAGATAGAGAAACAGTAGAATTTTGGGGGGAGGAGAAGAGGTAGAATAGTTGTTGATAGTCCTTAAAAAAAGCTTCCAAAAGAAAAGCTTGGTGAATACCATCACAGGAGGTAGAGACTGTCCCCTCCACTCTTTCTAGTTAGCTATGGAGTATTTCTCTTGTGCTAAGAGTCCAGCTTCTAATTAAAGATGACTCTAATCAAGTTTAAACATAGTCTGGGGTCAAGCTAATCAGCTGGAAGGCTGGAGGGGTGGGTTTATGCCTCCTTGTTAGAGACAGGATACAAAACGCTGCCCTTCCCAAAAGAGGGCTCCAGTAGGCTGAAGACAATGAGATGTAATCCTCCTTACACCAAATACTGCTTTACTGACTGGCTCCCACTACCCTCTCTATGTACAGCCACTGCAGGCAGATTACCAATAAATCTTACAACTACAGCAGACCAAGCTGAGGAATCCTGTCATCTTAATTCATTATACAGAGGATTTAAAAGTATTACAAAGTCTAAGTGCAAGCCAGGTACTAACATCTGACTCACTAAACATTTAAGACAATGTGTTTAACCTTCCTGCTGGATCTGACAACATCTTGTAACGAAATCCCTAGTCTTTCCATTGCCTTTGATAATTGTATCTCAATCAATTACTGGTAACAATGATTACAGTTCTGAATATTTTTAGAGGGGAGAGTTCTTTTCTGTCTACCTCGTACATGTTTAGAATTTACAGTACCTAAATAAGTCTGACACTTCATCAGTAATGGTTTGGGCAGCTACTATCAGTTGGCTAACACGAAGGACACTGAACAAGTATTATTTGGATGCCTACTATCATACAACAGTTTTCTTGTATATATTTTCAAATTGGTTTTTGGACAGGTTCTCAGTACTATAGGTTAGCCTAATAAACAACAGTTTTTTCCTTTCTTTTTCCACATATCACCTGGATTTGTTATTGAATTTCTATCATGTACCAATGGCAATAAAGCATCAGTATTATTAGTAGTAACAGCTTGGGGGAAAAGGAAAAGTGAGGAGACAACAATGGTATTATCTTTCCAAAGATGGGGAGGGAACTTACTAAAAAAGCATCAAAAAACATTAAGCTCCAAATTAAAAATATATAAAATGTTTAAGCTTTTTTACAGTCTTTCAATGAAAGCGATGACATCTAGACAAAACCAGTAAGCTGTCAGAAGCTGCCACTACAAAAATTTCTTTTTTCTATACAGTTTAAACATCAGTTTGTTATACTGCATGGTATACACCATGAATACTGCAGTGATGACATCTGCACAGTGACATAACGTGACAGATCAAATCAACAAATTAAACTGATTTGTAGGTTAAACTTCATTTTATTGATCAATTATGCTACTTTATGTAAAGTTAGAGAGGAAGTTTCCTGTTAGTTCTGCTCTAGCCACAAGAAAAAAAACAAACATCAGAATTCCCTGGGAAGGGCTGAAACAAAGAGAACACTAATTTTTCAAGCTTAGAATTATTTTATTTTCTTCTCACCAACCAAGTCTCACCTGCGGATTTCTTTGGGTGTCTTTCCAACCAGGAAGGTGGTTGAACCCACTCTGTGTACTTTAGTGCTTCTCTGGGTCACAGGATGCAAAATGAACATGTGATGTCGGTTATTGCTCACTGTAATTCCGTGCTCTCTCTTCATAATGCTCTTCCCTGCTATCACTTCTTCTGGCTTTTCTTCAGCTTTCTGTCAAAATAAGAAATGAAAATTGTCAAAAAAGCTGTGTCTGACAAGATGATGTTATGACTATGTCTGTCTTTGCTTGGACTGTACAGTTTGTGTGCTATGACTGGGATTAAGAGATCCACTGAAAACTCCCTACTTTGTCACAAGCTTCCTTGGGACAGTGAAGGGAAGTCTCAGTTTCCTAAGTATAAAGCGGAATGTTTTTACAAATATGTTATGAAAGATCATGAAGTTCTGTTCCCTTAAAGCATTAAAAAGTGTTATATACAAATACTTAAATCTCAGAACCTCCAAATATTATTGTAAAATAGAAAAAAAAAAAAAGTATGCACCTGTTCAGTTGCACTCCAAATACAAGCTGAGGGATGAAACGATTGAGTGCAGCCCTGCTGAAAAAGGCCTGGGGGTAATGGTGGATCAGAAACTGGACATGAGCCAGTAATGTGCCCTCACAGCCCAGAAAGCCAACTTTATCCTGTGCTGCATCAAAAGAACCATGGCCAGGAGATCCATGGAGGTGATCCTGTCTCTCTACTCTGTGCTGGTGAGGCCTCAGGAGTACCATGTCCAGTTGTGGACTCCTCTGTATCGGACACAGACCTGTTGGAGCACATCCAGAGGAGGGCCACAAAAATGATCCAAGAAGTGGAACAACTTCCCTACTAGGTCAGGCTGAGACAGCTGAAGAGACTGGAGAGGAGAGGGCTCCAGGAAGACCGGATAGTGGCCTTTCAGTATCTAAAGGGGAACTATAAGAAAGAACGGGACAGACTGTTTAGCAGGGTTTGTTGTGACAGAACAAGAGGAAATCATTTCAAACTAAAAGAAGGGATACTTACATTGAATATAAGAAAAAAAGTTCTGCTTTTTTTTTTTTTTTTAAGTGCTAACTGGCTCTGGAAGGACCCTTCTAGCCTAAATAAATCTATGATATCTGAGTTTTTACTCTTTTTTACTCTTTTATACTGCCTAACTTAAGTGTTATTTTATGGTAGGTATCTTGGCAGATACCAATTTCCAGCAGTAGTTCCCATCTGACATCCCCACAAACAGCTGAGGTAGTTTTACTGGCTTTTCTCCACACATGAAACCACCATTGTTAAGATGCCCAGGACAGCATCCATTGCACATTTTCATTGTTTGTTTTCATTTCTAAAACAAACAGGAAAGGCCTTCTGAAAACTATCTGCTTTGCAGTTACCTGATTTACAGAAAAGTCTGAAAATACTGAATTCACTACAAATGTCCTTGAAAGTAACTCAGCTCGCAACAACTAATAAACCCGTATTCCACAGTCCACTTTGTATTTTACCACTACTCTCAGAACCTAGGAAAACAGGAGACTATGCGGATGTATTCTCAGTTTCAGTGACATTGCCTATTCTAGTTATAATTCTATATTATTTCAGCTAATCTTTTTTTCCTTTTTTCCTAGATTTCTGTGCTTTTTCCTGGGAACCTTTTGGATAATATAATCAATTATTATGGCGTTTCTATGAGCTGTTCTTGAATATATGCTATTTTTAGATATTGTTTTTATTTTGTTGGCATTTTCTATACTTGTCCGGTCATTTCATACATAAATACTCTGAAATGCATGTTACCTGACCATTCAACACTGCTCTTATCTTTTATCTTCTACACATACCCATATCAAACAAGAATTTATTCCTAAATTATTTTACCCATCAAGGAAAACAAAGTATAATATTGTCTTCAAAAATGTCACCTAGCTTATCTAAAAATGAGGTCCTCAGTCAAAATCAAAGAAAAGCTAATCAATCTTGAAATTTTAAAATATTCTAGGACAATTATATTTAAACTTTATGAACTAAACAAAACTACTCAGTATGTCTGCTGTGAATTCCATGACAGAGATAACTAAAACTAGATAATATCACAGCAGAATAATCCCTGAAATAACATCCAAAAAGTTAGACTTATCTTCTGTTCCAATTACTTCCCCAAAAGATTCTGCTAACACACAGAGCAGGGCATACACTTTCATATTTACCACAGTATGGAGCTATGCCTGCTGACGAATTCTAGTAATACGTAGAAAGTTTCCCTTGTTTGTAATGGTCAGCTTTTTTGCTCAAAGGTGTAGAGTAAGGACTCAATGAATTCTATATTCTGCTTGCTAGGGGAATATAGACTACTAAGTCAGTTAAGGATGGACTATTTTCTCTTTGTTCTGCTTTAAATTCTAAGTCACATTGTTTCTTCTCCAATCATTTAACTGCAAAAAAATTCTCACTGAAGCAGTTTCATTTAATCTGTTGACTTGCTAACAAAACAAACATCTATAAACCTTATCACCCATTGCACTGAACACTTAACCATAATTTAACATACTTATTACTGTTGAGATGAAAAGAGATAATCAGCACTGTCTCAGAATTCATAGCTAAGGGAACTGTTTATTCCAGACGTCTGTGGATTTGTAGCTGCCTTCTTTTGTACTCCCATCCCTTCATTAAACAGTACCAAAGCAAGAAGTCAAGCAAATACATCACACAGATAATGCAACTACACGCTTCATGGAATATCACATATGAACTCATCCAATTTAAAAATACCTACTGAAAGACATACTGAAATAGTTAATTCCATTGTAAACTGAAACAGTAATGTCAATAAAGGAGCATTACAGGTCCGTCAATTGGGAACAATTATTTTAAAGCTGAATAACCTTCCCTACCCCAGAAGAGCAAAGATAATGGAATGTTATCTCCTGAAAGCCTACTCACTGTAAACAACTATCTAAACTTCTTGAATCTAAAGCTGTACAAACAAACTGCAATCAGAGTTACAATAACTGATACAAAGTCTTTGTTTAAATAATCTACAAAATGTCAGTGTAACACAGATAGGATAAAGAGGACTTCTTAATAACACAACTTTTGTATTTACAGTATTCTCAACAGCACTTAAATCTGCATTGGGAATACAAAGAGCATGTTTTTTTCTTAGGCTGACAGCGTGTTTAGTTCTCTCATTTACACCACACTGAAATAACATAAAGAAAGGTTTACCATTAATCCAGGTTTTACTACAAAGCATCTCTGTCAAACACCAGAGAGACTGCCAAATGTCTGTCATCCAATTCAGAGGATTAAGTCTTTTTTTATAGTGAGATTCTTGTACCAATTTACAAAAATACAGATATAGTTTCTTAGAGCTAGTCACAGCCTATATTTTGGCCTGAATTCATGCCACAGAGGTTGAATATGACAGCTGGCAGGAAGCAGAGGGGAGAATACATCCTCCCCCTTTCCAGTCACCACATTTCTGTTGCCATAGTAATTAATCCTCAATTGAATGGCTGTCTTTGTACATTTCTTTTCAGTAAAACTAAGTAAACTTAAGTTGAAAATACGCATTTCACTAAAATAAAAGACTTTACATATTCAACAGGTATAGTAAAAGTTCTATGTGACTAACAGTTTTTACATATTAGAAAGTGCAAGTTAGCCCTAATGCAGGATATAATCAATTTTTCAACTTATTCAGTACGTCCTGTTCATATTTTTTACTTTTTTATAAAGCAACCAAACCTTCTGTAAAGTCTTCCCCATACTCCAACCCCCGCCATGTCCACCAGATTCCTACTGAAGAAATAATTCATAAGTTCAGCTTTACAGAAGTAAAGTAAATCTACTTCAGACTTTTGTACCTCTGTAAATTATTTCACACAGGTTGTTTCTGCCAATTAACATGAAAATTATATGAAAAATTAAGAAATGCAATTTAATTCTGAATAGACAAGAGACATTATAAGAAGATATTTAATCTTGGTCCTCAGAAACTTCTACTTCTTAATGTATGTAAGAAAAAGCTGCTCAAAAAACAGTGCAAGTTACCTAAGAAACTATAACAACCTCCTACACCACATGTAGCTTTGTAGCATGGAACCCACTAGCAAAAAGTACTCTAGAAATACCTAATAGATTATTAAGAACGTTGAGAATATATCAACACTTTAATTTTCTTCCACGGAATTAATAATGCCAGAAGAATTATTAATAAAGTACCATGTGAATAATTTTCCAGGCCTTTTTGTTGTTGTTTTTTGAAAGACTAAAATAACTGCACATCTACTCCAAAAATTACATTCGAGCTTTAAAAGAACATGATGTCTAGTCTAAAGATTTCATTTGCATTTTTATTTTAGAAGTTTCTGTTTCCAATATCTTTCTTCAACACCTTTTAGTTATACAAGATAGCTGAATGCCAAATATTTTCATAATAGATAAATCAACAGAGAAACACTTCCACTCATTTGATAAGTGAGTTTCTAATCAAGTCTATTTGCATGGACTTATAAACAGATTTGATCTGAGACTAAAATGCAGAACAAAGATGACTGAATGTCATTCAGTCAGCATAAAAGCCACACAGAAAATGCAGGAAAATATCACTCTCGTATATTTAATATAACTTTTTTCCCTTACACTTCTAAAGAAGACTACTTATTACAAATAATCTTCTGTGAAATAACAGATTAAATGTCCTCAAATGAATAAGGACGGAATAAAGACCAACTTCCAGTCATCTTTACTGGAATATCTGTCACATTAAATTACAGTCATTTTCTTTTTTCAGATGCCTAGAACACTGAAGCCTGATGTGACACCCTGTGCATGATGGTACCAGACAGCTGACTTTCATTTGCCAGACAGCCAGAGAGTCTTCAGTTTAGGACTATAAACTGCAACCTAAGAGATACATCTGACTGACCAGGGACACTGAGGTTCTGAGATATGCAATGTATTTTCAGAATTACAGAGGATGGATTTAGTGAAAGTTACTTCACATGCACTGTTAATACTCTAATAGAGGATAATCTTTGTCTCCAAAATATTTCAAATATCAGCCACATAACTGCACAGAACAAAAATCCCTGGTTTTGTTTTGATTACTGAGGCTCTTGAACACCTCTGGTTATTGACGCTCCAGTGTCTTTCACATTAAAAGTACTATCAGAAACACAAGCCGTTTGGGGAGATTATCATACAACAGCAAGTTACACTCTTCCGTCCCTTCTTCTCAAAATGTACACTGATTTGACATGGCCAGTTGTGGCCGACAGACAGAATTTGGACAATTTTCAGAAACAAGATAGCAGGTATGATTCATGAGTTACTGATTAAAATATTGTTACCATAATTCTAGTTATTTCTCAAAGACAGAAAACGATGTAAGTATCTTGTTTATCTAAAAAACATTATTTCTAGTCTTTTAAGTACCTGTCAAATTATGTTGAAAAGTAAAGTAGTTATCCAGTACTACAGATGTCTATTTATGTTAACTCCTTCTATTACAAGAGAACAGTCCCCCTCTTCTTTGAAAATGCCACTGCATCTTATCTTCAACTACAGAAATGTCTGCCACTTTTATGAATTCCCACATTATTTGGTGGTAAAGGGAAGATATTCTCCAAAATAAGATAGTTTATTCAGGAGCACGTGATTAAAAACCGCTGCCTATTGCTACTATCATCATATACAAACTCTCTTCATATAGTTTTTCTTCTTGAATTCAGATAATGGACAGCACTGACTTCGACCAGTCATCCAAGATGTGGATTACTCTTGTGCGTCCAATTAATGCATACTTCATACTGTTACATTTCAGACTTCATCTCATTTTTCACAGCTGAGACCATGAGAGCTCTCATCATGCTTCATTTCCCAATGGCAGATTTTATATCTAATTGCTGTTTAAGTAACTGAATTTTCAGTGGTCAAACATGAAGATACCATATTATAAATATGAACATTCTAACCAAACTAGTCCGTTTATAGAATTCATTTGAAAATAAGCAATAATTGAGAGTATGTCCACACTAATACCACTGCAAAAAGATGAGTCCAAAGTTTTACAATAGACTGCTCTGATTTCAAAGAATCACAGAATTGTAGGGGTTGGAAGGGACCTCCAGAGATCGAGTCCAACCCCCCTGCAAAGCACAACCCAACATTAGCACAAGCAACATTAAGGACAGACTGACCACCCATTACTCAACAGAAAATATGTTCAACTGAAACCTAATCATTAAAACTTGACTTAATACCTACTGTCCAGCTCTAACACACACCTTCTGAACTCAAGAAAAGAAACTATCATCCAGGCACTTTTTCCTGTCTTAATGTTCAAATCTTACAGTTTGTACAACCAATTGAAATCCAAGATTATTCATTCATTAGCTACTCATGTTCTTAAGTAAGATTTTCTACCTATCTGCAAAGTTTTCATTTGACAGATAAAAGCTCCCTGTCCCCATTCCTTCGACCTTGGCTTCTGAGGAACTTCTCAGGTAACTTTTCTTTCTTCGAAGGAAGAGTCCTCTCATTTACAGCAATTTGTAGCTAACTTAAGTGCTTATATTAGCTTTCATGCTTCAGTAATAATGAGATAATAAGCTTACTTTATCTACTGCAGGCAGAAAACAAGAGTACTTCTTTTTAGTATTACTTCCAGCATCTTCATTTTTGTTAATCATTTTCACCTAATTTCCATAATTTTGTTTAAGCTCTTCAGTGTCAACGGCTAAGATGTAAAACGCCATGGGAATTTAGTGAAGCCAAAATGTAATTACACAGTCAACACCGAGAATTCAACAAAATGTCAATATTCTCAGATGAGGTTGTCTTAATTATCACTTTTTTTTCTTATTATTATGTCATTTATTACTCCTGTCATTCTAGATTCATATGTGAGCAGAAATAAACATGCCTCACTCCATCTTCAAGATTTGCAGGAAAAACAGTATTTCCAAACATAAAACACATCTGCATCAGTGGAACACTTCATTGTTTTTTAGTGTTCTTGCATTTCTTTCCCAGAGATCATTACATGAAAAAATCTATTTAAGGGTAGAAACACCTCATTACAAATACATTGAAGTACAAAGCTGGAAGACAAAGTTGGTAAAAAAGACCTGCACAGCAAAAGGATATTATAATGATGTCCAAAAGAAGCCTGTCTATGAAATGAAAATATCCTTTTGTGACCACTCCCACTTACAAATCAGATAATTTGTTTAAATAAGCTTAAAATCAAATCACAGAATCACAGAACTGTAGAGGATGGAAGGGACCTCTACAGATCATTGAGTCCAACCTCCCAATTATTAAAGCATCATTTATATGCTATCAAATATAACTTCAATGCACTAAAAAATTATTTAAGACTGTGGTAATTCAAAGTGAACAATAATGGCTACACAACCATTTTAGACACATTGTTAGAATAATGATGCTAGAAAGCAAAAGCAGTGAGAAATTTGAGCTGATAAAAATTTTCCCTTTAAGAACTACTACATAACAGTTAATATTCCAGGGTTTGACAACGTAATTATTTCCCTAAGACAGTGATGTAATATTAAAAATGAAGTGTAATTGTTTAAATTACCAAATAACACCACTTTAATCTGCAGAATTTTTTTTTTAAACTAAACTTTTCTAGAAATCAGCACTCTGTTAAGGACAGATCTACTAGTTGCTCAGACGTTATGCACTAAACCCATGAGAATCAAGTGAAAAATTATCAGTAAAAACTGATGGCTGAAAAAGCAACAACGACGTTTCTCTCAGAGGAATGATTTTCAGAGAACACCTTTTGAAATTAAAATAATGAAGAAAGAAAAATATTTGCAGTAGTGTTCTAGGTATATAGTTTTTCAAAGATTTCTATGTGTTATTTAATGGCTCTTTTTCAATGCATAGAACAAGGAATGCCAAGTTCCGGGATTAAGAATAGGCAGCGATTTAGGGATTACTTGAAGATTACTGCCTCTATGGTAAAGTAAGAAAAGAAAATTAAATCAAGAGACAGACTTCTCCACAATTACTGATTTCTTTTTCCTGCCTAATTTGGTCTCCAAGGGAATTGCTACTACTGTTGCTTCTGAAATGCCTTAAAGTGATTGCCAAGTTAATCAAAATAAATTAATTTGCAATACTTGTAAGTGATACAAACTTTAGGTAACAGAATGTAAGTTACTCAAACAATACAATTCAACTCCCACAAAACAGTTTTGGAGACAGATGGAACAAAAGATGCTTGCCCAACATAGTCTCTTTAAAGAATTAGTTTGTTTATACTGAATTTTACTTGTTGACAGCCACTGCCATTATGTATCTTTCCACAGTATTTCTGAGTATTTTTGACCTGCTTTTCTGTTAAAATGGGATATTCTAATGCAAATGTCCTAGAATTCAAGAGGTCTCACATTTCATTGGCTGGTCTGGTCTGATCTTCCCAGTGAAAAAATCCCTGCTAATGGCTCAACTAATTACAGTACATCAGCAATAGCAGAAGAAACTCTTAGCAACTGCAGATGTTCAGCACCTCAAATGAAAAGTCTTATGTCTGTAATTTCTATCGTGATTGTCAGAATGTTTGTAAAGACTGAACTGCGTATTCAGCAACTACTCATTCTATGTCTGTGGTTTAACTTGCAAACCAGCTCAGAAAACTGTAAATATTTATTACCAGACAAACAACACTGAAGTGTCCAGATAATCAGAGTAGATTAAAACCACTATATAATAGGAACAAAACCATACAAACTGTACCTGAATTTATCCCAGATTTTACATATTCCAGATGTAATTAAACAACATGCATGACCAACGAAAACAACAAAATACAAGTCTTGTTGCAAGAGAGTTCTTCCACGGAACTCTAGTTTTATGTTTCAGACATTAAGGACAGGCTACAATGACCACCAATTTAACACATTATAGCAACCATGTTTCCAGCCACAAAAAAAAAAAAAAAAAGAAAAGAAAAAAGAAAAGCTTCGATCTGACTTAGGTTTGATTTTGTGTGCCACAGAGATTCCTGCACATGCTGTGGAAAGTGGAATTTTTGTTAACTAGTTCCAGCTCAAACTGAAGGTTTAAGTTTCAAATCACACCAACGTGGTACAGAATCTGATTACCATTTCTCAGTCTAATCCTACCATCTCTTTCAGAAAAATCACAGGAAGGGTGCTATGCTGCACAATTCCCAATTCTTTGAGAGCTGACCAATGTGAAAAAAACCAAACAAACATAAAGGTAATTTACTGGATCACTATTTCAGTCCCACCCCTGACTTCAATCATCATGGAGGTCATTAACAGAAAAACATGTTTGTTAGAGCTTCCTATGATGAAAAATGAGGATGAAAATAGAATGAAAACATTTTCCAATGTTTGTCTTTACCTTGGTACTACAGACTGCTACATTAGCGGGGAGCTGGGAAAACTGCTTCAACTCAAATACATCTCGCATTGCCCACCGGCTCAAGTGACTCTCAGCCTTGCTTGATCCAACCACATTCTGATTTGAGTGCATATACACCACTTCTTGAACCCCATCTGATACATCAGAAGAAAAAGATCATCAAAGATTTTGGTTATTCCAGAACTCTCAAGATTTATGCTGCTGCTGTCATTTCATTATGGGGCTTTTTCACATAGAGAAAAGAGAACTTTCAAAGTATCTATTGGATAACGACTCGATACTTATGTTTAAAGATAAGCCACTAATCAAATAAAATCTTCCACATGGTATTTCAAACTCTTAAGTCACACATACAAAATTTTGGGAAAATAAAAAAAAAAGTACATACCATTCCAGTCAAGAGGTTTCATGTTTTACAGTTGGAATATTTAAATTTGTTAATTCTTAATTAACCTTCCATCTCAGCATCTTTCAACAGATAAGTGAACATTCAACAAAGTATTACAGAGAAGCCCACTTCCTTGGAAGACAGAATATGTAACAGGAAAAAGATTTAATAATGTCTCTATTGCTAAGTTAAGAGTATTTATTAGTCTATTTTAACAAAATAATATTTAAAAGAAAGAATTTAAAATCTGCAGTAGAGACACTATTATTTCAGGTTAAAAAGAAAAAAAAACAAACAAACAAGGAAGTTAAAAGCCTTGTTACCTAAATATCTGTCCATTGATTCTACATTTTGATTCCGATGATGAAACTGAGCTCTCTGTGTAGAACTTCTATGCATAGCATAATTGCTAGACTTCGTCCGTACAACAGAGCACATCCTATCCTGAACAGAGTGGAGCTTTTTAGACCTGAACTGAACTCTGCATCTCTGTTTTTTATAGCTTTGCTCTTGGGTATGAATTTTTTCAACAGGTAAGTTATCTTCAGAGGATGAAAATTCATCTATATTCAGAGAATCACTTTCTTTTACTTTTCTACTGGGCTTCTTCCTTTGCAGCTGAGATTTTGAGAATTTGCCTAGTGCATTGCTATGTGTTTGCCTTTGTTCCCCTTTTGTGAAGTTCGATGTTCTTAACTTTCCTGATTCAGAATTACAGGGAACTTCAATATCATCAGATTCATCACTTACGTCACTTGCACCTTTCAAATCTCTTTTTGTGCTGCTTTCCGTGTTTATAAAAGACATGACTTTGCTGAAATTTGATTCAGTACCATGGAATCCAAATTGCCTATATTCTTTCTTAAGTACAAACTCATCTTTTTCTTTCGGTGATCCTTCAGAATTTTCAGATGCTGACCTCTGTATTCCAATTTTTTTAGTATGCACTGCTTGGGGGCTTGATGGAAATTGAGTAGGAAAGATGACATCACAATTTTCCTCAGAACTACTTTCAGTTTCCATTACTACATCACTTTGCTGTGAAATGCATAGATCCTCATTTTCTCTGTCCACTTCCTCTTCAGAATCTGATAGAACAAGACAATCTGCAGTATGCATGTCTTGTTTATCAGTTTTACTTGGTGACTGAGCAGCTTCCCTGTGCTCCAAAATATGTACATAGTTTTTACATTTCTGAACATCATTACACTTGCTGTTGATATCTGTTCTTATAGTCAGACTATCAGAACCGGAACAGCGAGAGTCATTATTACCACCTTTTTTGGTAGTTTCAATTTCTCTCTGCAACAAGTTAAAGAACCCACACTGCATTAAGGAAAGCTGTCCCTTTGCTATCCTTAAATTATTTGCACTGCAAGGCTTCGTCCTGTTACTTTTTTTCTTGGAAATTTCCAGAATATCATCATCACTAAAATAATCATGAAAATCAGTTCCTTCTCTCTCTAATTGTGCCTTAGTGCCTGAAGGACCTCTAGCTCCTTCACAGTCTGGTTGTTTATACTGGAAAAAAAAATAAAGAAAGAAGAGTTATTTACACCAGGTAGATGCTGGCAAGTTCGGCAGATCAAAGTCTTAAGCAGAACAATAATGAAGATAACACTAAAAAATTATGTTTTCAGACAATACATGCTACCCACTGGTAAAACAACCTTCATTTTCCCAATCCAAATCAATATTTATCTTTTCTCAAAGTTTGCTGCATTTTTTCATCTTTTATAAGTTTGAAAAGTGACTTCATGATGCATGTGTTAATACTGTGCAATAAAAAAACCCACTTCAGAGCACAAAGGCAAACCACCTTGTATATGCTTGCTAACATTTTAAAATCCTAAGTACTTATCCTATAAGTACTTAGGATTCTGCTCAAGAATTATTTAGAGCATACTGTAATCTAAAAAAAATTACGTTAAGGCCACCTTAAAACACTTATAAGCTACTTTAGTCCAAAATACAGCTCCAAAACTGTGTGCTTCTGAAACAAAAATTATAACAATATGAAAATGGAAATACCAAACTTCTGCCCATACACAGAAGTTTTACAAATTAAAATCAATATAACCTTGCTTATGAGAAAGTATTTACCAAGTCCACTGCAAGTCCATGACCACACACCAACTGCATTCCCTCCCTTAATTAAATAACCAAAAATCTTCCAAAAAACAGTAGGTGTGAGACTCAAATGAATTCTTGGCCAAAAGGCTGTTAATATTATATTAAGTTTTGAGACACTAGACAGCAATTCTTCAGACAATAACGTTGCTCTATTACAGTATTATAATTCATTCATTAAGAAGGCCAACACGCAAGTATTGTAAAGGTCACAGAATACTGTAATGACAGATATTAAGAATACACATTTTTAAATACAGACAGTAGGGCATTATTTAATGCTTTACAATATGTAAAATAAAACACGGCAACTGCAGTCACAGATAAAAGCATTACCCGCCTAACAATACACTACAAGCATTTGCCACTGTTAGACTACGTAGACTTTCACACTCTAGCTTGTATCCTGAAAAGATAACTCACATTTTCTGAACTGCACTGAGGAGGTTCCTCTTTTAGCCAACTAGTCACCGTCATGACTCCAGCTTCAACTTGTCCTTCCCTCTAAAAGAAAAAATAAATATATAACTAAAACAGTATCTGTTCAAGCTAATGAAGGTGAGCCTAGCAAAAAATAAATAAATGTAATTTTTACCACAGAGATATAAGTATCAAGAGTACAATCACCAAACCCCAGAAATAGTTTTGCATTTTGACAATGAATTTTATGCTCTTTCAACTCAACCCATAAACTTTAGGAGGACAATTTATATACTGTATAAATTGCATCTTACACACACACTATTTTTACACTTTTTTCCACAGCAGAACACCTTCTATGATGTTCATATTAGATGTCGTATTTTAATTTATATTTTATTTAGAGAATTTTTGAGCTAAACATCCCCAAATCACAAGTTTTCATGTCTTCATATTATTCTTCTGGCTTGTATGGTATGATTGTACTGCTATTGCACATTATTCATACTCCAGCTCCTCTCCAGCCTCTCTGCATTCAGCTAACTCTGAAGGTAATGCCTCCTATTTATTTCCATGGAAAATATAACAAAGAGCACAATAATACTATTTGATAGAGCAACAAATTCTCATCTACTATTTTGCAGCATAGGCACCACCATTAGCTATGCATTTATGCCAATAATGAACAAGAGCCTGCATGCCATGCTTTTAAAAATCTGTACCAGCAGAGGCGACCACTGCCATTGTGGCTGAAATGCACCACACACCATGTCACAAACTTGCATGTTTGGCCTCCATAAACATTCAGGAAGTGTCAATGAAGGTTAAGGGGTGCCATTTTCTCCTCATGGAGAGATTCAGTCACACACCTTTACTCCACATGCATTTCCATGTCAGAAACCACCATTTTGTTAGACTTCCCCTTTGCTGGAATCTGTCATATGACAACAAAATACACCTGAGTATTGGTGGGATGGCTCAACTTTTACTGCTGTACCATCAGCATTCACCTCTGATACCATGGACCAACAAAGTAACACAGCAGGTATTACTTTTGGATCAGTCTCACAGTACAGGCAAAAAAACAATATAAAGGGAAGGACACAAAAAAGGCTAGAATAAAATTCTAAGATGCAAGTTTGCTGCAACAAAGATGCAGAGCAGAAAAAGTATATACACTACACATACTTCAATAGAATCTTCACTATACGAAAGCCAACAGTCTTTTTAAAACATTGAGCCTCCACTGTACATCTCCATCCTGTATTTTTTTCTTTAAAATAAAGCCTTACATTTTATTGAACAGTTTTTGCTTATGAACTTAAGAATATTTTAGAATGGGAATTGTGGTGACCTTAAAAGGTCAGTTTAAGCTTGTCACGAATAAAACTCACCTGTGCGTAAAGTTTTTATTGTTTGTTTGATACAAGGAAGTTTTTTTTGCATAAATCAGAAATTATGTGATCTACTTCATGTAAGCCACTATACAGACAAGTACTGTTTAAGCTTCATCATTCTATTTTATAAAGTGGTTCCATTCAAAATTATGACAAAGTACTTCATAAGGAAAGAAAAAATGTAGAACAAATACTGAAAAGCAGAAGTGAAAGACTTCACACCTCCAGGATGTCCTTAGTAAGACAAGACCCATGAGTCCTAAGTTTGAAAAGGTTATGGATCCCAAAAAGTTCTCCTTGATGTTCCTTTGATCCTTGCACTGCCTCAAAATATCGCTTGGCATTTTCATTTCCAACCACTGCACAGTGAAGTTGCTAAAACAGAGCAACACAAGAGATTTCAGAAATGTTTATTCCAGTAACACGTTAGAATTTCCTAGCATCCATTTAGTATACACATCCTCAGTTGGAGAAGGTAGAAATTCCTAAGAGGATATTTTGCTTTCATTTCCCTGGCAGATGTCAATACAACAGACAATGGTATTGTATGAATGTGCTTGGTTTTATTGTATAAGAATAACGATATCTTTACAGTCATTTACATCCCTGTTGTCTTATATCAGACATATACTATAGAAACTACAAACAACTTTCTGTATCTTAATTACTTGTCTTTCCTCAATACTAAATTCTTTTTTTTTCCATAGTCTTTGGCATTGTATGCTTACTTAATAAACACTAAATAAAGCCACAAGATTATTTCTATTGATACCTGAATTTAATTATCATGCATTTTTCTAAACTAGCTTGAAGAGAAGGTAATAAAAATCTTCCATGCAGAACAAAAAAAAAAAAAAGGTAAGTAAATAAGCTGTCAGGAAGTTTTCAAGCTTTTATTAAGTCAAGCAGGTTTTGCTTCATTTCAATAACTGGAAATTTTCATAACTGGTATTCTTGACTTTAAGAAAGAATTACACAACTATGGTTTTATGGATACCAGACCTGCAATGCTTTTCGTAGCAGTGTCTAAACAGTTGGTAGTTCTTGAGTTCTAGTAGCTTCCAGCTCTAGCACTGAACAAGCATTTTCCCAGACAGTGTATCTCTTGAGTTACGCAGTCTAGTAACTACACAGACAAATTATAGTTTATCTTCAGCGAATAACAGTTTACATCTGTCTTGAATTATGCATGGTATTTACAGAAGTTAAAAATTATATGTAATTTATTTGAATTTCTATACATTAAATTTCAATTTTATTTGCATCGAACTTTGAGCCACACACAGGTAAGTCAGACAACCAAATGCCACTAATAAAAACTGAA